>CM037002.1:253011339-253331339 GCA_020854095.1 Dasyurus viverrinus | reverse complement strand
CTCACAAAGAGTGGGGCACGATTAACAGCCACCACAAGCGCCACCGCACTGACAAGATACTGGAGGATCCGCCATTTCCAGGAGCTTAATCCCTCTTACTCTTCTGATATGCTGGGTGGGGGAAGGGCTCCCCCCCTCCCCATTTCCTTTGAAGTCTTTTACCAGTTGCAAATCATTTCTCTGACCTGCAATGAATCCTGGGAGAACAACACGGCTTGGCTGAGGCCCCTTGGGTGGCCAGGTGGCCAGCCTCTTTGAGGCATTCTTTCTGCCTTTGTGCTAGCATTAGCCTGGCCCTGAGTCCCTCATGGCCAGTTTCCAGAGGAAGATCCAGCTTTCCTAGGATCCTTTCTCCCTTTCAAGCTCCTCCTTGTGGAAATTTTTCAAGAGATTCCCAGGGGCATTGCAATGTGCTTCCTTAAAAGCACTTTATAGCCTTGATTTTGTTAGCTCCCTCCTTCGTTTTTTTGGTTCTTTTTTTTTCTGGGGGACAGGAATGTGATGAAGTGGTAAGTTTTTTCATTGGCCAGGGAGTCGAGGGGTTCCTTGGCTGCATCCTGGGGACGTAAAGCTGCTTGTATTTGTAGGTGACGGCGCTGGCTTGATTAGTGATGGCCCCAGAACCTGAGCTCAAGTGCTTAAGGAAGAATATCAAAGAGGTGGGGAAAGGAAACTCGTTGGAGTTAAGCTACTAGAATGGAGTCCTGAAGAGAGCAGCATCAAAGGAACCATTTGATGACATGTGGGCTGAAAAAAAAAAAACTCCACAAAAACCCAGCTAAAACTGTTCTTTGGCAGAATTCAACCTTCCCTTTTTCTTTCTTCTCTTCTCCCCTCCTTCCTTCCTCCCTTCCTTTCTTCTTCCTTCCTTTCCCTCCTCCTTCCTTCCTTCCTTCTCTCTCTCCTTCCTTCCATCCTTTTCTCCCTCCTTCCTTCCTTCCTTCTCCCCTCCTTCCTTCCTTCCTTCCTTCCTTCCTTCTCCCCTCCTTCCTTCCTCCCTTCCTTCCTTCCTTTCCCTCCTCCTTCCTTCCTTCCTTCTCTCTCTCCTTCCTTCCAGCCTTTTCTCCCTTCTTCCTTCCATCCTTCCTTTTCCTCTCCCTTTCTTCCTTCCTTTCCCTCCTCCTTCCTTCCTTCTTTTTCTCCCTCCTTCCTTGCATCCTTCCTTCCTTTTTCCCTTCCCTCCATTCTTCCTCCTTCCTTTCTCCTTCTTTCCTTCCTTCCTTCCTTCCTTCCTTCTCTCCCTTCCTTTTTTCTTTCTTCCTTTCCTTCCATCTTTTCCTCTCTCCTTTCTTTCATTCCCTCTTTCCCCCTTCTATTTAAATGAATTTAAGCAGTCTGCTGAAGGCGCACATCTCCACAGGCTTGTGTAGTCGAGATGAATGAGAACATTAACAAAAATCCTCATCTGCCCACAAAGGCCAGATCGGCTTCTCCTTGTCCATCCGGGAGACAAACCAGCTTATCCCACACCCCTGGCCATCGACCATCTGAGGCCCCTCACCCAAGACAATGTCAAGTCCCAGGTGGGGGCTGCACATTTACTTGACCTTAAAAAGGTCAGCTTTGGGGGGTAGATAACCCCTCTGTCGTTAAGTGAGAAAAGTTTAAACTAAATCAATTTTTAAAAGCAAAAAGATTTGAGGAAGAAAAAAAGAGGAACATTGGCTTTGAGGGTTCAGGTGGAAAGCCACGACAACCTGGTGAAGTCTCCAGAGTTGGCAGACCTTTGGAGCTGCGCCTTCCTCCGAAAGCAGCATCCAAGGACTCCAAACAAACCAGCTCCCGGCCCCAGAGACAGGGAGAGAGAAGGCTCACAGTAGAGGAGAGCCCGCTGGCTATGGGAAGAGCTGAGTGAATTGCTGAAATCTACTCATTCCCACCTATGTGGCCTTTTTCCCAGCACCTCACTTTTCCAGCCCTGGATCCTCATCTGTAAAGTGCCAGGACTTCCGAAGTTCTGTCAAGCTTGAAATGTCCGATTCTATGCCCCCCCCAAAATGCTGATCTAAACAGATTCTGGGACCGGTCACCCATCTGAGTAATAAGAAACAGCCTTTCCTCGTGGGAGCCCCTGCAGAGCCAAAGAACGAGAGCAAGGAGCTGGTGGGAGTCCCCAGAAGAACACAAAACTCTTGGAAATGTTGCTGGGTTGATGGACCTCATTGCCAAAGCAACTGACTTTTGGAGAACAACTGGACAATGAATGGGTGGATGGAAGACTCAGCCTCAGTGCCTTCCTCTGGAAACTGAGAGGAAGGGGCTTCATGACTCCGGAAACCCCTTCTGCTCTGACTCCCATCAAAGCTATGGAGAGCAGTGGGGAGCAGCTGGCCTCCAACAATGCTAATTCTTTCTTCCATTTGTCATCCATCAAGCACTCAGGCGCACTGATTAAGTGACTCCTATGTCCCAGGGGGCTATAAGGAGAAAGAATGCAACAGCCTCTCCCCACAAGGCGTTTATGTTCTACCGGAAAAGGCCCAGAGTCCAGCGAGTCGCTGTCCAGCACGGGCCAGCACTCACACAGGTGAGCTGTGCGGCATTCCCCGGCTCTCGGGACACCGAGCACTTGCTTGGATCGAGTAGTCCCGAAACTGGCTGAGGGGCGGGAGACATGGGACAGAACGCAGGGGGCTGGGGCGGCCATCATGAATTTCCCAACGCCCCTTGGATCATGGGTGTCAAGTAAATCCCCCAATGTCCCTTCTCTTTGGCGAGATTATAGATTCAGAGCTCGAAGAGACCTCTGTGTCCCCTAAGCCAACCCCTCCATTTTGGAGAGGAGGAAACTGTCTCAAAGAGCAGGGGCTTGGTCAGAGGGACTTGGGTAGTCATTAATACAGCGTGGTTTTAGCCCAGGCCCCCTGACTTCACGTGCACCGCAGCCTTCTCAGGGTGAGCCAGCTCCAAGAGAGCCCTGACACTGGCCACCATATGGGGCTTGATGGGCAGGGTGTGAACCCCGTACAGAGGAGTCTAGAACATTGCCAGGATCCAGAGTAAGGCTGGTCCCTGGACCTGGAAGGCTGCCTGCCGCCTTTCTCCAGCCAGGCTGCTGCCACTCACCCGTGTGGGGAGCCAGTTACTGACTTAGGAGGAAGTTTTTCCTATCCCCGGGGTCAGGTATAGCTCATTCTCAAAGCGTGACTCCAAGGTCCCGAATCCCAAAATGGAATCCATCCTCTAAGCAGAGAGACTTGCCAGCTGCAGATCCCTGCCTCGTTCAGGGCAGGGACTGCCTCATCTAGCCCTGGTACCGTCAGGACTTGTACAGTTAGTTCTTGGCACCCTCAGCTCTCCATAAAAACTTGTCAGATTGCATCGGATTACACAGGGATGCACTGGGCCTTGGCTTGGATCGGATGAGCAGTGAAAATGTCCAAAAGGGGACAGCCCCAACCCCAGCCCCTGATGATCATACCCTGGAGTCTCTACCTAACAGGGGACAAGGATTGCTCTAAGAAGGAAAGAGTCCCTGGAGGGAATGGGAAGGAAGGGGAATATAACTTCCCTTCTCATATAACCCAATACAAGAAGGATGCAAGAGATGAAAGGCTGCTGATAGTGGGCCTTCCTATATTGGAGCTGCCCAGCCATCAGGGGCATAGGAGAGGGGAGAGAAAGGCAAAAGGACCAGAGAGGTAGGTTCTGGGAGATACCGACCCAAAGAACAGGAAGGAACTTCGGCAGCCATCATCAGCTCAAGCAGTTTTCTTTTTTTCCCCTTTTAAATAGCATCTAATTTTTTACACCTAAAGACAATTTTTAACATTCATTTTTCTTTTTTTTTTTTTACTTTTAATCTTATAATTTATTTATTTTTTTCGGAATAGTTTATTTTATTTTATTTTTTATTTAATAGCCTTTTATTTACAGGTTATATGCATGGATAACTTTACAGCATTAACAATTGCCAACTCTCTTGTTCCAATTTTTCACCTCCCACCCCCCACCCCTTCCCCTAGATGGCAGGATGACCAGTAGATAACATTCATTTTTCAATAAAGTTTGGATTCCAAGTTTTTCCCTCTCTTTCTCTCTCCCCTCGCTCCTCCCTAGGAGGGTAAGCAATAGGATGCAAGTTATGCAATCATGTGAAATATTTCCATATCAGTCATGGCATGAAAGACAAAAACAAAAGGGAGGAAAAACTATGAAAAAACAACAAAAGTGAGCATAGCATGATTTGATCTGTGTTCTGATTTCATCTGTTTTTTCTCTAGAGATGGATAGCATTTTTCATCATGAGCATTTCAGAATTGCCTCGGACCATTATATTGCCGAGAATGGCCTAATCATTTGCAGTTCTTTATGGCACGGCATTGCTGATGCATCCGGTGTTCTCCTGGTTCTGCAAACTGCACTTTGCATCAGTCCATATAACTCTTCAGGTTTTTCTGAAATCATCCTGCTCGTCGATTCTTCTAGCACAGTCGTATTCCATCACAATCATGTACCATAATTTCTTTAGCAATTCCTCAACTGACAGGCATTTTCTCAATCCCCAATTTTTTGCCACCACAAGAAGAAAATATTTTTGTAAATTGTAAATTTTGTAAAAAGGGGAAACTCTTTTAAAAAATCTCTTTGGGGGTACAGACCAGCTGAATCACGTGACTGCTGAAGTCACAGTTTTCTAGCCCTTTGGGCCCAGTTCCAAATTGCTCTTCAGAAGGGTTGGATCAGTTCACAATTCCACCAACAATCTATTAGTGTCCCAATTTCTCCAATCTAGTCCCCGATTAGCCAGTCTAAATATGGGGTTGCACTTCAGAGTGATTTTAATTTGTATTTCTCTAATAAATAGTTATTTAGAGCATTTTTTCATATGACTATAGATGGCTTTAATTTCTTTATCTGAAAATTGTCTATTCACATCCTTCGACCTCTTATCAAGTGGGAAATGAGTTGAACCACTTTTTAAAGAGGAATCACCGCTATACTGTACAACGCACCCAACTAGTGGCCATCTGGCTATAGCTTGGAGACTTCCATTCCACTCTGAGAGAGATTCAATTGTCAGGAAGTGTTTTCCTGACATCAAGCCTAAATTTGTCTCTTTGCAACAGCATATTGTTCTATTTCTTTCCTCGAGGACCAAGGAAAGGGAAAGAAATAAGCACTTATATGACACCTACTGTGTGCCAAGCACTGTGCTAAGTGATTTTTACAAATATCTCATTTTATTCTCTTCGAGGTAGGTGCTGTTATCATCCCATTTTACAGATAAGAAAACTGAGGAAACAGGACGACCAAATTAGCCTCAAATTGAGCTGCATTTTGCTTGTCATTAGGTCATAAGACCCCATAGGAAAGCAGTCTTGCAGAAAGTAAATTTAGACCAACATCTTACACCATAATTAAAATAAATTCAAAATAAAAACACAAGATTACACCTTCAAGAATTAGAAGAAAAGTGGTTTGTGTATGTTTTGGAGCTGTGAGATTCTTTGCCAAACCAACAGCGATCCAGGTCATTACAAAAGATACAGCATCTTCATTATATTAAACTGAAAAACTTGTGCACAAGCGGAATCAGGAGAAAATGGAATTAAAAGGAGGAATCGGAAAACAAATTTTCTGTCACATTTCTTGGAGAAGAGGTTGGTATTCAAGATTATGGACAAGTAACAGAAATGTGTATCACATATTTCTCCCACAGTAAGTAAGTGGTCAGCGGATGTGAGGAGAGTTCTCAGAAGAAAAAGTGCGAATATTCCCACATGAGAGAATTCACTAACTCGTTAAGAATAAGAGAACGATGCAATAATCCTGAGGTCTCACTTCACACCCTGCAAATTGGCAAAGATGGGCCCGGTCGGCATTGGAGGGGTTGTGGAAGCACAGGCTCACTAATGGTAAAGCAGTGAATTAGTGGGACCCTTCAGCAAAGTAAATCGGAATTATGGACATCGAGTAGCTAAAATATCCATACCCTTTGACCCAGAGATGTCACTGCCTGACCCAAGAAGGTCATTGGCCAAAGGGGGAAAAAAAGACTGTCCTTGGCAGAGTATTTATCACTGCACTTTCTGTAGAAGGAGAGAAGTGGAAACAAAGCTGATTGAGGAACGGAAGGCCAATGGTGATACATGAATATGATGCATCTAGAAGGCTGGGACAACGGGAAGATGCAATGAATTAAAGAGTCAAGAGAAAATACAGACACACAATGACTATACTCCTGGAAATGGGAGAATAATTACCAAACGAGCAATAAAAGGAATGCTATGGCCTTAAAACGAGCAAGCCTGGCCCCAAGTTTGGGACAGAGGAAAACCTGCCCCCCACGCCACGGCAGAGGTGGCAGGCTGCAGGTGCGGAACATTGCATTCCTTGCCAGATGTTTTTTTTAATGTTCACTTTTTTTTCTCCTTTCTTTCTTTCCTTAAGAAAAATTCTGTGCATCGAAGGACGGCCCTTAGTGAGAAGGCGGTGGAATGTTCCAGGCCATGTCAAGTGTTCCTGATAATGGGGAGCTGAGGAAGAGGTGGGCGGGGGAGGGGAGGAGGAGTTCTGTTCTGTACCCGGTGGGTCTGGGATGGCCCCTGGGCTGCCAGTCTGAGGTGTCCGGGAGTTTGAGAGCAACTAGAGGCAGCTCGCATTTAGGCTTGTGCCGACTGCTTCTGAGCCTCAGCTGTTCCGCGGCCGCCACCCAGAATCGGGCAAACCCGAGTGCAAATTTGAGCTCAGACATCTCAGCTGTGTGAGCCAGCGGATCACCTGACCACAATCTGCCTGAAACGGTAAAACGGCCCTAACAGCGGCCCCCACCCCGGGGTTGTTGTAAGGACCCAATGAGAGGGTATTTGGGCAGCTCTTTGCACGGCATCCGGCACATAGTAGGTGCTTCACAAATGCTTCTTTCTCTCCTTCCTTCCTGGCTTTTCCCTTAGCTGTGCCAGGCCTCCATGTCCTCCCTCCCATTTCCCTTTCTAGTTCTGGGACCCTGATCAATCCGACTCCGTCCCCTCAATCTCCCCTCGCCCTCCTGGGGTTCTCAGAAGCAAAAGCACCGCCCCTGCCAGACCCACCCACCCCACCCCACCCTCGCTTCGTGTCTCCGGCTGTTCAGATGGAAGCCCCCTGAAGCCAGGGGCCATCTTTGATTTTCTTTGCGTAGCCCTGTTCCTTTCCCAGCACTAGGCGGGCTGGAGACTGTTGAGTCTTTTCATTGGTTCCTTCACATGTATATGGAGCACAGACTAAAAGGGTCATTTGGGGGCAGTTTCCTGCAGACGCCGCCACTGCCACGTCCATGGGGGCAGCCTGTGGGCAAGGGGCTCCTCTCCACGCGAGAGATGTGGCCTTTATGGAGCCTTTGAGCCTGGTGTCCAAGAGAGCAGGCAAGGAGAGAGGGCAGGAGCCCCGGGGGGGCCGGGCGCTGGTGGCTGCTCTAGTTCCTCTGGCCCAGCTCGGGGTCCGCGCCAGCTGGGAGGGCCCCAGGAGGTCAGCACTTGGGCGCCTGCCCGTTTGGTGACTGGCCCATTAATAAAGTCTCATGCAAATCCCGTGGGCCCGTCGCCTTCGGTCACGGGAGCTCTGAATGGCCGCCTTGTAATAGGTCACCTCGGAAAGGGCCAGAGAGAAAATGAGAGAAAGTGCCCTCCAGGCGGGTCCTGTGGCACAAGCCCAAGGCCTGTTCCCAGGCTGCCTTTGGCTCCCACCGGCTTCCTCCCTCCCCCACCTCGCCCACTCCCAGCCCCAGTTTGTGGTTTTCTCTTGTTGGGCTACAGAGAAAGGCTCCTCCAGCCAAGATGAGGGTAATTGTGTGGCTGCGGGCGCTTGCAGAAGTCCCCGTCACCTCAAACCGGGCGCCCTCCCGAACTTCCCAAGTCGCCCCCCCCCCATGTCTAGCTTGTGCAGGATCCTGTGGCCGGAGGCTCACCTGCTAAGGCTCTCGGGAAGCCTTCAGGTGCCACCTTGGCCGAAGCTCCCTCCCTGGGACCATAGTCATCCTCGGTGCCCCCCCTCCCGCCGGGCAGCCAAGGCTCTGGGACAAAATGACCCTCCCGTAGGAGGGGGAGCCAGATTCCTTCAGACAGAGCGGGAGCGCTGTGCGGAGTGAGCTCCCCCTGCCGTGGGGTTCCCTTCCCTCACTAGGCAGGGCCCAGGGCTCTCCAGGCCTTCATGGACCAACTGGTTTAGAGAATCTCCCTCCAGAGCCGGGCGCACAGCTGGGCGCAGTGTCTCTTGTTTCTCATCCACACCTTCTAGCCCCAGGAGAAAGGGTTCCTTCCCTGGCCCCTGACAGTCACCAGGTCCCCCTACAGAGGTGCCGGGCCTGCCGTGCAAGGTCTGCCCAAGGCTGGGGGGGGGGGGGCTGAGCCGAAGAGGACGCCCCTCCATGGGTCCGAGGTCCCTTCTCTCCGCCCACGAATGCCCTTTCCCAGTCCGCACCTAGTCCCAGTGGAGCCCACGGCTAAAGCTGGCACACGCCCCCCTCGGACGGTTACCAGCCGCCAACAGGTGCCGGCCTTTTTCCTGGCTTCTCCCCCACCCCACCCCCTTTCTCCTGCCCCAAGGCGGCCAAGGAAAGGCTCAAGAACGCGGCCGCTTTCTTGCACAGCCAAGCTGGGAGAAAGGAAAGCTGAGGGCCTGCAGGGGGCTCCCGCAAGCGGGGCCGCCCCCAGGCCGAGTGGGGGCGGCTGGAGGGCAGGAGGGCGGAGCCAAGGAGGAGACCAGACCCAAAGAAGTGTTTAAGTCTTTATTATTAATAACGGTGTGGCGGGACTGGAAGGCAGTGCTACAGACGGGCTCAGAAGTCACGGCAACAGATTTGTCTTTTCAAGTAAAAAAAAAAAACTCCCCCCAAGCCGGAGCCCGCGTTCCTTTGGCTGGAGAGCCGGCCGCGCGCGGGCCGCTGGGGTGCCCGGGCCGGGCCGAGGGCAGCTCGGGCTGCCATAAATAGGTCATTAAGTTATCAGCGCGTCGAACTTGTGGCTTTTGTACAAACACAGGCTGGCTGCGCGGCCTTCCCGGCACGTTACGCGTCCGAGAACGATTTCTGAAAGCTCGCACTTTGGGACCAGCTACTCACGTCAGGCTTTGTATAAACAACGTCTAGAGAAAACTTAATACATTGCACGGTTGTCAAACGGTTTTGTTTTTTTTACTGGATTTTTTTCTGAACACTGCCCCGAGGCGGGCTGAGGCTCAGCCGGCGTTGCTACGGCAAAGTACAAAAGCAGGTCGGCCCTTCTGAGGGCTGGCTGGAAGGGGGGCGGTTCCCGCTCGGACAGCTGGCTCCCCCGCTCGAGGGAGGGCTGCCCCCTCCCCCTGCACCTGCCCTCTCCTCCAGGGTGCAGGGAAGTCTGAGTGGAGGCCGTCGGCTCGGCTGCAAGCTGGCGGAGACACAGAGAGAGCGAGGTCAGGGCCCCGGAGTGGGCAGGCGCAGGGGCTGCGGGGCTGACCTCGGCCCGGGCCCAAGCTCACCTTATTTACCGGCTGCGCTTGCTGGGCCTCTGCTCCGAGGGAGGGGCGGCCGAGCGGGCTCGACGGCTGCGGCGGACGCGGCGGGTGCGGCCGGCCGGGCTGTCGCGGCCTGAGCTGCCCGCCGAGCTGTCGGAGCCCGAGCCGTCCGAGCCGTCGGAGCCCGAAGGCTCGGGCTCCGGGCTCCGGCCGCGGGGCATGCCGTGGTCCAGGGGAAAAGGCTTGAAGGCTCTGGGCCTCTTGCGCTTCACAAAGAAAGCTGCGGAGAAACAGGGCAAGCCCATGAGTATCCCACGAAAAGGCGCCCCCCCCTCCCCGTAGTGGGGGACACGCCCCCTCCCCGCGCCCTCGGGGCCCCGGAGCAGACGCGAGGCTGGCGGGGGGAGGTGAGAACCACGGCCCCCCGGCCTTTCTCCTCCTAAACTTGGGCCCCGAGGCAGCTTCCCTCCACGGCACGGCACGGGCCGCTTTTCCTGGGCTGCCAGCCGGCCCGACGGCTTCGGGGCGTGGGCCCTTTAATCCACCCGGGTGGGGCCAGTGGGGCCCCGCCCACCGGCTCCACGGGCCGCTTGCCGGGGCCGGGAGAGGCCGGGCCTCCGCAGCCCCCCCCCCCCCTCCCCGCGGCCCCGAGCGGAGCGGGGCGGGCGCCCGAGCTCACCTGTGATGAGAGCGTTGCTGGCCGGGGCCCCGGCCCGGGCGGTTGCCAGGATGGTGAAGCCCGAGTCCAGGTCGGCGTCCAGCGGCAGCTCGTCCGTGACGGCCACGACGGGGGCGTCGGCGGCGCCGTCGGGCCCCGGGCCCTCGGCGTCGGGGCCGCAGCCGGGCGCTGGCCGCAGCGGGGGGCAGCCCGCGGCCCGGGAGGCCGCGGGGCGCAGCAGCAGCAGCGGGAAGCGGCTGCGACCGACCTGCACCGTCTCGCGGTAGAAGGCGGGCACCGTGTGGTCGTCCACCTCCTGCCACTGCAGGCGGCCCGGGCCCACGAGCGGCCGGTCGTTCTGGAAGTTGTAGTCCCAGCGGCGCTCGTCCTCGGCACTGATCTCGGCCAGCTTGCCCACCAGCTCGCGGCCCAGCTCCTCGTGGTCCACCGGCCCGAAGAGGGTGCGGCACACGCCCGCGCTGGCCTCCACCGGGAACGCCCGACGGTCGCCCACCAAGTCCATTCCTGCGGGGAGACGGGCCACGGACGGTCAGGCGGCCCCGGGCCGAGAAACGGACGGGACGGGCGCGGAGGGGCGGGGCGGGCCAGGGCAGACCCGACGGGGCGGGGGTGGGGGGTGATGGGGGGTGGGGGGGGGCCGGAGGAGGCGGCGGCCGGGCCAGCCCCTGCAGGGGGCGGGGAGCTAGTCCCGGCCAGCCGGCAGGGCCGCGGGAGAGAGCGGAACGGCGGCGGGCGCTGCCGCCGGCGAGCGGCCGGCGCCCCAGTCCCGCTACTCCAAGGGGCTCCCCTCCTCCCGCACCCCGAGCCCTCTCCCCGCTCACTTGTCCGGTCTGCTCCGACGCTGGGGGAGGGGGAGGCTCGAGCCGTCTTTCCGTGCCGGTCCTGGCGGGCACCGGGCACAGGGAGGCAGCGGCGGCTGCAGAGTCAGCACCAGCAGAAGGGCGGCCGGGGGGACAGGGACGCCTCCGCGCTGCGCGGCCGCCGCCGCCGCGCCCCTTTATACCTGCGCCGCCCCACCCCCACCCGGCCCCCCCGCAGGGCGCCCGCGCCATTAGCATAATAGTATTTTCTGTTTAGACAACACGACTGCCATTGGTCCCCCCGGGCGTGCGCGGCCCCGCCCCCGCCCGCTCCCCATTGGCCCCCGGAACACACCCCTCCGGGGGGAGCGGGCACCCCGCGGCCTCAGGCGGGGGCCACGGCCCATTGGAAGGCGGGCCGGCCGCGCGCTCCAGCCTGGAAGTGGGGGGGGGGGGCCGCGGGGGTAACGTGACACTAGCCCTGCCCCGCCTTCTCGCCCCATCCCCCCCTCTCCCCTCCTGGGCCCCGCCCCGCCCCGCCCCTCCCCCCCGAGTCCCGGGCTCTTTGTCTGCAGGCGGGGGCTCGGCCGCGGGGCGCGGGCCCCCGGCCCCCTCCCTTCCCCTCCTTTCCCTCCGCCCCGCTCCGCTGGCGCTTCCCCCTTTCCTTTTAATGCTGCAGAGAGGCTCCTAGAGGCTGCAGGGGGCGGGGGGAGGGGGGAAACCCCTGCCTTCCTCCTCCCTCTCCTCCACCCCTGGCCCAGACGCCTTTGCTGCTGCCAGGGCTTGGAAGTTCGGGGTTCGGGCCCCCTCGGAGGCTGAGAGGGAAAGAAAGTCCGGCCTGGGGCTCCCCTGGGGCCTCTGCGGACTCCGGCCCCTGCCTCTGCTCCTGCTGCCTCTACTTCCCTCTCACCTAGAGTTCAATACTTCTGGTGTCTTGTCTCTGGGTCTTTGTCTCTGTCTCTCCCTGTGTCTCTCCCCTCTTTTTTGTCTCTCTTTCTATTTCTGTCTCTTGGTATGTCCTTCTCTCTATCTCTGTCTGACCTAAAGTTCTAACACTTGTCCTGTCTTTCTGTTTCTCTGTCTCTGTGTGTTTGTGTCTGTCTCTGACTGTCTCTGTTTCTCTGTCTCTCTGTGTGTGTTTCTGGATCTCTCTCTCTCTCTCTCTCTCTCTGATGCTCTCTGTTTCTGTGTGTGTCTGTTTCTGTCTCTGTGTCTCTCTGTCTCTCTGACTGTCTCTATTTCTCTGCCTCTCTCTCTTTATCTCTCTGTCTCTGTCTCTGCCTCTGTCTCTGCCTCTCTCCCCATCTTCTTCCCACCTTGTGTTCTGTGTCTTTCTTTGGAGCTCTCCAGCTCACCACTCTCTAGCTCCAGGTGTAGAACCTTCACAGTTCTACAGTTAGACAGGACTCCCACCCTCTCTCATTTCACTCTGGGGGAAACTGAGACCTGGGGGGAGTGACTTTTCCAGGACTGCCCAACTAGACAGCTTAGTTCTCCACCAAGCACCCCAGGCTCCAGGTTGCCTTTGGCTTTTGCCTTAGTCTCTGCTCTGGTGGGACGGGGGTCCTGGGCCCCGCTTTCAGCCGGGCCCCTCCCCAGTAGGTGGCTCCGGGAGCCGAGGGGCTCCGGAGCTGTGCCTTCATTCCAGTGACTCCGTGTGCTTGTCCAGCATCACCCCCTCCGGCCCTCCCCGTCGCAGAGAGTGTCCACCCTCCCCAGAATTCTCCAGGCATTGGCGTGACCTGCCTGTGACAAAGCTTTTTAAACTCCGGCTCTTCACCCCCTGTGGGGTCTGGATACTGAGCATGGGAGTCGTGAAATTCTGACTTCCTGTCAATCGATGCCTGATTTATGCACCTCTTTTATACACCCAGGCTTGGGTAAAAATTTCTGGGGGAAAAAGCTTGGAGCAGCCCTGCTCCCCCAGCCGAGGGCGCTCCCTCCCTTGCCGTCCCTAATTGGCCTTGTAAAGCTGGAGGCCGGCCCCTGCTGCCTCTCTTCTAGATGCCGAGGCCACTGGAGGGGCCGGGGGGAGGGCAAGGTCCCTTTCAACCCATAGGGAGGAAGCTTAGGGGAGCCCCTACCCCCTTTCAAGGCTTGCCTCCAGATTTCCAGGCGGGTGTCAGGCCAGAGGCTGGAAAACCTGCCAGGCCCTGCCTGGAGGCCCTGGGGATTCAGTCAGAGACCTAGGAGGGCCACACAAGGCCCAGGGCTGGGCTTCACGCCCAGGAGCTCCGACTGCCCAGCCTGTGTCTCTGCCCTCTGGCCCCTGCATAAGTCCGAGCCCCCCACCCCGGGCTGGACGTCCACGAGCCCCCCCGCCTGTAAGCTCCCAGAGTGCGAGAAGCGCCCCCACTGCAGAGCTGCCCCGCACAAACGCTCAGAGGCAGAATGGCCGTCCCGTTCAGGCCCCAGACGCTTCATCTCTTTCCTTGCATCCTCATTTTAAAACTAGATCTACACTGAAATCCTGGGAAATCCAGGTAAGCCCACCCCCCTTCACCCTCCCCCCCTGCCTCCACCACCTTCCCATTAAAGGATGGAAGAAGAGAGACTTTTCCTTCCTCTGCCCACTTCAAGATCTCTTCCTCCCAGTGTAGCCCTTTGGGAATGATGGGGAAACTGGGCCACGCCAGAGATCCTATTCCCCAGAGCGCAGGATCAAGAGCCATCCCCGGGGCCTTTGTCAGGTCTAGGAGGTGAGGAAGAGTTTTCAGAGGGCAGGATGGATGGGCCCAAATTCTCCCCGCCGATCGGCCCCTGCCCCAGGCTGCCCACTGAGCCGGAGGATATCGGGCTGTGGACACTAGGGGAAGGAAGCTGGGCGCTGTGGGCATCTGAAGGGGGACCAGTAATAAGGGCACCTTCTCAAAGAGACCCAAGAGGAGCTGGCCAGCCTGTGGGCGGGGGCGGGAGCCCCCAGCCCCGCCATACCCTCTGAGTCCAGCCCGGCTCACAGATTCTAGCACCTCCATCATCTCTAAATTCACACCCACGTGTGAGTCAGTCTCTTATTTATGTCAAAGGTTGGAAAGAATCAGCTACAGAGGTGTCTGCCATGAACTGCGGGTGCTATGGGGGATCTTCCCTCAGACTGAAACTTTTGGGGACCAGCCGTTGACTTAGAACAAGCGAGAGGTCAGGACCTGCCAGGGAACTTTCCTTTGGGACAATCAGGGTGCCCGCTTCCGTGGGCGCTCCAGAAGAGGGCCTTGGCCAAGGTTTCCCAAGCCACCAGACTTCTCTCCCAAGCTGAAGGTGGCCAGACCTCCCTCCTCGGAGGCTGGGGCCCGAGAAACAGAAAGGAGTCGTTCTTTACAAGAGCTCGCCAGCACCTCAAGCACCGAGTGGGAACTGGGATGCCCACGGAGAGGGGAAGGCTCAGTACCGGTGGGTGCTCAGCAGTCCCTCCAGAGGCTCAGTCTTGCTGAGGAAATCAAGTGGGTCTGGAAATCCTGGAGGAGGAGGACGAAGGGAACTTGGGCACTAGCTGAGTCAGGGGTCTTAGGCCCCCTGTGGCAGAAAAGAGAATTTTGCCTCTTCCTGAAAGGTGAGTTTCTGAATGAAAAGGAAGGAACGTGATGGAGCCACTCTCGACCTGTTACTATCCTAGGGGTTTGGCTCGTTAGTTTAGCAAAGGAAAACAGAACAGAGCCCCCCGACTTCTCCTCACCGCCCAGGGCAGTGGGCGGCCTTCACTCTAGCATCCCAGGCTCCCTCCACCCTTGCTGGGGCTCACGTGGGCATCCCCTGCCCCAACCCTTGGCCCGCCCCTCCCAGGGGCACCGCCCTTCCAGTGGGGAAGCCTCAGGTGAATGGGATGCAGCCTCTGGGTGGAAATGTTGATGGAAGAAGGCTGCTTTTGGGTGGAACTGGCTTGGGGCTTAACGAGCTTGTCTTGGCTGAAGTCCACGACTGACCTCCCCGGATATTCCCCCAGGTCAACTCTTCTGCACTATTTTTGGTTTGTCATGTGACCTTGTTAAACAGCACGGGGTCGCTCTGCCCAGCCCGCCCATGTGAGCAGCTGCTCGGGCCGTCTGCCCTTTCACCCCAGTTTTGGCCAATTGCGCTCGAGTGCCCTCCTCTCCCGGTTGTCTCAGGTTCCTTCTTTGTAAAATAAGGACGGGGAAGGGACTTTGTGGCTCTAATGTCTTCCGCTAAAGTCACAGGAACAACCCAAGAAACGCAGAGTGATGGTCCTGTGGCAGCCGTGAGGAGATGCCAAGTTCTGGAGATGGTGCCAAATGTTAGCTGCCCACTACATAGGCACATGTTCTGCTTGGATAATTTCCACTTGCCTTGGCAAGAGGGCCCTCCAACTTGCAGGAGTGATGATCATCCATCCATCCGTCTGCCCATCCATCCATCCATCCCCCCCACCCCTCCATTCATCTATTAATCTTTTCACTTATCCGTCCATCCGTCTGTTCGTCCATCCATCCATTCCCCGCACTTCATCATTCATCTATTAATCTTTTCATTTATCCATCCATCCATTTGTCCGTCCATCCATCTGTCCATCTGTCAGTCCATCCATCCATCCACCACCACCCCCGCATTCATCTATTAATCTTTCCATTACCCACCGTGCAGCCATCAGTCCTCCCCACATCTGGTCATCCATCCCTCCATCTAGTCGCCCGCCCCGCCATCCGGCCATCCGGACGTCCATGCAAACAAGCGCCTCCGAGGGCACTCTCCCTCCTGGCCCCGTGGCCGCCGGGGGGCCTCTTCCTTTGCTCTGGGCCGCAGAGCGCCCTGCGGAGGACGCGTCCTTGCCTTGCTTCCCGAGTTTGGGCAGCCTTGGCAGCCGGCTCCAAGGGCACCTTTCCCAGGATGAGCCTGAGCCTGCAGGGTGCTCGGTCCCCGCCCTTTCGCAGACGCCTGACAGTGAAGTGAGTGAGCGGGCTGCCCCCATCCCCCCCAGGCTCCAGAAGCTCGGGGCCACCGGCATGACTTGGAGAGGCGCACTGGGACATACCCAAGGTAGGGAAGGAGGGGGCAGTTGGCCTCCAGAGCACTTCCGGGAGCTCCCTGTGGGGGGCGCATTTTCTGCCAGAGGCTGGAGAGCCGAAGGGTCTGCAAAGACGAAGCTCCTTTGAGCTGGGGGGTGGAGACCCAAAGGAAAGCTCTGAAGACAGAATGTGGGTAAAGAAGGGATACAGCCGAGCCTGGGGGGGATCCCGAAGTCCCCCAGGGTCTGTCTGCAGAGGCAAAGCTCGGCCAGGAAGGAGCTCACCTGTGGGGGACAGACAGAGCTCAGGGTGAAGGGTTCAAGAAGGGGCAGCTTGCTGGTCTCAGCGAGGGCTCAGAGAGGCTCCCCAAAGCAGAGGCCGGGCGGCAGCCGGGGGCCCCCGGCTCGCTGGGGTGGCCCGCCACGCCACGCCACCCCACAATCGCTGCCCGACACCGCCCTCTATTGGAACCTCGGAGGAGAGGACAGAGCGGAAGGTGTGGAAAGCAGGGAGCCCAGGGAGGCTAGAGGGGCAGTGAGCCAGAGCCCCGGCCCCACCTGTGGCCACTGGATCCGCTCAGAGGGGCTGCTCCCATCCCACCCTCACCCCCACCCCCACCTGCCTAGGAACTTGGATCTGTCAGATCTGTGAAGGTACAGAGTCCATCCAGCTCCCAGGGTTCTAGATCCAAAACAGGAAGGAAGTGTAAATCAGCTAACCCCGTTCTCCCATTCTACAGGTGAGGAAACAGGCTCGGGGTGAGAGAGGAAGTGACTTGCCTAAGGTCACACAGGTAAGTAGCAAAGTGGGGGTTGAAGGCTCCCTCGGAGGCTCTCGAAGGCCCCCATAGTTCAGCTGGACTCTCTGGGTCTGGCCTTTTCCAAAAAAGGCAAGGGGGCGGCCCAGTCCAGGGTGGAAAGTGATCCCCAGAGGCCCAGAAGTGCCCAGTTGCTTGGGGAGAGGCTGCCCCTTTCCCTTGGCCCTGAGGGAGCAAGCTCTCCCTTTTGTTCCCCAAAGTCCAGGCCCACTAGCCCTGGTCTGGCTTCCTTCTAAGCCCCAGTCAGGGGCATTGGACAGAATGCTGAGCTTGGACTCAAGAAAACCTGAGCTTTGGATGCTTACGGTGTGACATTTTGCCCGCCTGACTCAGTTTCCTTAACTGTAACATAAGAATAAGAGCAGTGACCTCACAGGACTGCTGTTGTGAAGATCAGGTAAGATAGTGCTAAAAGCACCTAGCACACAGTAGGCACTTCATAAATGCTTATTCCCTCCCTCTGCAGCAGCCAGACGGGATGAGGCAAGATCCGAGCAGCAGATTTTGGAGGGAGGACGGGACCCAATCAGACGTGTCTCGGGGCGTGACTTTGCAGCTACGTGAGGAAGAATTAGCGTGACTGTTCCCCCACCCAAGGGTGCCGGGCCACCGGGCAGAGCCTCCTTCCTGAAGAGGGCAGGACACCAGCAGTTGCTCTTTGCTGAGGGGGAGAGCCCGGCTCCCAGTCTGGCTGTGTGAGCCTGGATGGAGACCTCGCTGAAAGTCAGTGAAGCACCGGGTACTGGTAAGTGCCCACTTAGCCCCGGGCACAGGAGCAACACGAGGAGACAAGGGAAAAGGCCCGTGCCCTGCCCTCCCCGGGCTTGCTCTCTGGTGAGAGCGAGACGGCCACATGAAGCACTGCTCGGTCTGAGACACATGCACAACGTAGGCGTGCAGGTGCACTCGGAGTAGAGGAAGAGATGGAGGGGTTAGTCGTGGTGGGGGCTGGGAAAGGACTCCTGCAGAGCTGGAGCTGCTTAAAGGAAGCCGGGGAGACTGAGAGCTGGCGGGGAGGGGACCGAGCGTTCCGGACACGCTCAGTGTGAAGCTGTGGACGAGGGAGATCCCGGGGCCATCATGGCAGCGCCGGGAGTTGGGCAGATTGGAGAGGAAGGAAGGAGCCTGGAATTTCAGGCAGAGGACTTTGCGGGCCATTCTGAAGGTAAGGGAGCTCCTGGGGCCCGGGGAGGAGTCACCCTGAACTTGTCACCTCGGCCGAATAAAGATGGATCAGAGAAGAGAAGGATGAGGCAGGGAGCTGAGAAAGGGAAGGGAGGGACGAGGAGCCGAGCCAGGGATAGGGAGAGACAGGGACTCGTGCTCTGAAGGCCCCGATGCCAAAAGCTACCCCAGGACTGGCTCGGGGCAAGGAATGAGGAAGGAAGCTGGGAGGACACCAAGGGTTCGAGCCCCGTGCACAATTAGCACCGCAGAAGCCCCCGGGTTTCCTTGTCTACCCTCAATTCCAATTCTCGTCTCCACTTGGATATTTCAAACTAGGGATCCTGTAGGTCTTCAATCCCAGACATCCAGAACTAGACCCACCATCTCCCCCAATAAAACAGCCCAGTTCCTTCTGCCTAGTTCATTGTCCTGTTCACGTGCAGGCTCCCAGCATCCTGTTCTCAGCAGGCTGGGTTGGCGTCTGTGACTCCTCGTCCATTCTCACCCCCTCCTCCACTCCCTCTTTGATCCAATGGCCTCGGCCTTCTTGGCATCCTCATGGAGGACAGTCCATTTTCCCAGTCTGCTCCCTGGCTGGCCTGCCCCTCTCCCCTCTGCCTCCTCCTCCCTCCCTCCTGGCTTCCCTGGCTTCCTTCCCGTGTCTCTCCTTCTCCAAGCTAAAGCCTCTCCTTCTCCAAGAAGCCTTTCCTCTTCCCCCCAATACTAGGGCCTTGCCTCTGAGGCTCTCCTCAGTTTACCCTTTATACACCTTGTTTGCACATAGTTGTTGGCATGTTGTCTCCCTATTAGAACGGGAGCCCCTTGGGATCAGAGACACTTTTGCCTTTTTTTGGTATCCACAGAGCTCTGCACACAGAAGGGACTTAATAAATACTAGTTGACTGACTAGTTGGTGCCCCAGACAACCATCAGAAGGGCGGGCGGGACCTGCTGCGCTTGAGCCGCTCTGGGACAGTTAGCTCCAGGTGATGGCAGGTGATCACTTCTTCCCGGCCAGCTCCAGCAGCCCGCCCACCTCGGGGCCTGAGGGAGCACCCGGGAGTCCTCTCCAGGTTTCCCGGCAGAGCCCGTTGGCTTGGTGCTTGGCAGGTCTGTGAAGTTACTAGTTCTCTTGAGCCAGCCCCGGCCCTCCACCCCCCCCCCCAAGCCAAGCTGTCCTGGGCTGAGAGGGCCCCGGCTGAGAATCCTGGGCTACCTGTCAGCCAGCTCCCATGGGAGCTCTCCCACCCAGGTCCGGGCCCTTGGCCTTGGTTGTCCCAAGGCCTGGGGCCAGAGCTTCACCTCTGCTCTTTGACCATGAGGGAGAGCATTTAGGCACTTGCTGCTTGCTTTGGGTCAGGGTCTGTGAAGCTGCAGCCTTGGCTGGCAAGGTGAGGCCCTGAAGGGACTGAGCTGTTCTACCTCCAGGGTATACCCCCCTCTCCCCACCCCCTCCAGCAGTGGACATGTGCACTCCCCCACAGGCCCTCAAGGAGATACAATGTATCCTTCAGGGAAAACAATAAACATAAATGTATCCACGTGATGGGAGGCACAGCGTATTCTCCAGCGCCTGGGCTTTCTTGTCCTCACCCCTGGACAACTGCTCACCCCCCATCCCATAAGCCCCGGGGCCTTCTCCCTCTCTGGGGTCCTGCTTCTTCCTCTGGGAAATGGTGGTCGGAGAAGCTGGTCTCTTGATAAGAGGCTTTCTGAGCAAACTCCACCATGTACAACTATATTTCTAGCAGCTCTTTTCAGGGTAGCTGAAAACTGGAACTAAGGGGATGACCTCGGCCTCCTGGATATTCCTGAAATAAGCGCCTCCAGCTCTGGGCTTTGGGCACCTTCTCTGACTACCCCTCCCTCGTTCCTGGAACACTCTCCCTCCTCTGCTCTGAACACTGACCTCCCTGGCTTCCTTGTAAGTACCAACTAAAGTTCTACTGCAGCCTTTGGGAGCCCCTCTTAATTCCAGTGCCTTTTCTCCTGGTTATTTCATGGTCCTTTTGTAGCTTGTTTCCATCTTTTGCTTCGTTTCCTTCCTTAGATTGGAAGGTCTGCGAGAGCAGGGACAGCCTTTTTGCTTTTCTTTGTATCCTCAGCATTTAGTACAACGCCCAGCACAGAGTAGCCGCTTTAGTGTTTGCTTGGTTGTTGTCCTCAACGACGTCACCAAAATGACATCCTTGTGTTGGAGTCAAAGTGCAGCATGTCCAGCTGTGCCTGATCAGACCAATATGGGCTCTGCAGCAGGTCGGGCTGCGGGAACATGGGGGGGTGAGATGTCTCCAGATCTGTGCACCTCAAATTGTGAACGGATCCAGCCATTCTGGAGAGCAATTTGGAACTATGTTCAAAAGGTTATCGAACTGTGCATCCCCTTTGACCCAGCAGTATTTCTACTGGTTTATATCCCAAAGAGATCTTAAAGGAGGGAAAGGGACCCATATGTGCAAGAATGTCTGTGGCAACCCTCTTTGTAGTGGCCAGAAACTGGAAACTAAGTGGATGAAATCAGTGGGAGAATGGCTGGATAAATTGTGGTATATGAATGTTATGGAATATTATTGTTCTGTAAGAAATGATGAACAAGCTGATTGTAGAAAGGCCTGGAAAGATTTACACAAACTGATGCTGAGTGAAATGAGCAGAAGCAGGAGATCATTGTACACAGCAACAACATGATTATGTGGTGATCAATTCTGAGGGATGTGGCTTTTCTCAACAATGAGATGATTCAGACCAGTTCCAATGATCTTGTGGGCGAGGAGAGCCATCGGCACCCAGAGAAAGGACTATGGGGACTGAGTGTGGATCACAACATGAGGCGCTCACTTTTTTGTTGTTTGCTTGGATTTTATTTTCTTTCTCATTTTTCCTATTTGATCTGATTCTTCTTATGCAGCAGGATAATTGTATAAATGTGAATGTTTATATTGGATTTACATATATTTTTACCATGTTTAAGCTCTCCTACTTGCCATCTAGGAGAGAAGGTGGAGGCAAAGGGGAAAATTTAATAAAATAAAATAAAATATGCCCTTGTTAAAAAAAATGCATCTCCTGTTCTTTGGAGCTACCGCAATCCTCCTTTGCTCATGGAACACAGCGCCTTCTTTGATGTGGCCATACCATGCTGCCCAGGCCTGTGCCAGCATCTGCATGATTCCCATCTGATTCCAAATTTCTCCAGAGAGACCTTGAGTGTGTCTCTGTATTGCTTCTTCTGATCACCTTGTGAGCACTTACCTTGTGTGAGCTTTGGGGGGCTGGGGAACAAAAAGGGGGGGTGTAATTTTAGCATTCAAATAACATGGCCAGTCCATCAGAGCTGTGCTCTCTGCAGTAGAGTTGGGGTACTGGAAGTTTAGTTCGAGAAAGGAGCTCAGTGCCTGGTGTCTCATCCTGCCAGGGGAGCTTCAGAATCCCTTGAGACAATTCACATGGAAATGACTCGGTTTCCTGGCGTGGCGCCGGCAGACTCTTCAGGTTTCACGGGTGTAGGACCATGAGGTCAGCACAGTGGCTCTGTGCCTTCTGTTTGGCGGTCAGTCTAACTCACCCATCTCCCCCACTCTCCTTCAGAGCCACCCAAGCACTGAGCTTGCTCTTGCAGTGAGTGATCAACCCCCTCACTGTGCACATCTCTGGAAGGTTTCCTGCCAAGGAAGTGACATTATCTTCATTCAGATTCTCCATTTACTATAACCGATGGTCCAGTATGTAGATGGTGTGGTGCTGGCTGGTAGAACGTGTGTGTTTTCCTGGTGTTAATTGTTAGGGCAAAATTAGCACAAGCAGCAGAGAGTCATCCACAGTTTGTGTATCTCAGCCTGGGAGGCTGCACTGAGTGCACAGTCTGCAAACAAACACCCCGCACCAACTCTGCCTCTACTTTAGTCTTGGCTTGTAGCCTTTTCAAGTTAATCTGCCTGTTCTGGAAGCAGGCTTTGTGGAGGGCACCCAACGACGCTGCTGAAAACATCACGCTAAAAAGCACGGGAGCGAGCACACGGCCTTCCCTCCGTCGGTGACTAGAAATCAAAAGAGCATCCTGTCGTCCAGAACCTGGCAAGCGTGCCATCATGGAAGTGGCAAACCGCACCGATGAGCTGCCCGACCATGGAGGGATGGCTGAGTAATGGTGGCACATGAATAATGCATCAGAGGTGAGGAAATGCATGGTTTCCCAGACTGCTGAGAAGAGCTCCGTGCCCAGACTGCCAAGGTCCTGCCACGTGATGGAACTCTAGGAAGCAGGAAAGATCTGAGAATGGCGATGGATGCAAGTGGGAGTCCCGAGTCCCGAGGACTGAAGATGGGATCGCCCCTCCCCCACAGGCACTCCGGAAGGCACCCTGGCCTTGATGTGACTTGACATCACATATTGAGGGATTCTTTCATTTTATTTTTGCTTAATTTGGGGAGCGAGAAATAGTAGAAGGACAGATTAATAAACATATGCTCGTTACTTGGAAAATAAAGATAGGGAACTATTCAAAATAAAAACAAAACCATTCTGTTGAACTCAGCGAGCTGGATGGTGTGTTATTAATTCCCAGGGAGGTGGCTCATTGAATAGAGCTCTGGGCCTGGAGTCAGAAAGCCCTGGATTTGACTTCGAACTAGCTGTGTGATCCTGGACAAGTCACTCAATCTCTCAACACCTTCATCCAAGGGCCACAGCAGCAACAGCAGCGTTTTACAGAGGAGGACTCTGAGACCCAGACAAGTTTGAGGGATCTGTCCATAGTTACTAAATAGGGAAGCTGCTTTTCAGTTCTTTGATTATTTATTAAGTACCTACTATGTGCCAGGGACTGTGTTCCACATGGAGACAAAAGGCAGCAGCCCCTGTCCATGAGGAGCTGGAGGAGGGGGCCCAAGGCCAGGAAGAGGATCTCCTGAGAGCCAACATGGAGAGAGCCCTGGGTCCCCAGGCTTAGAGGACCCCCCGGCAGCCCCATGAAGAAGCTCGGCTCAGGAGACTGACTCAGAAGCGACCTCTAAAGGTGGCACTGTAAGTTTCAGAGGCAAAATTTGACTCCAGGTCTTCCTGATTCTAGCTCTCAGATGTTATCTAAACTCGTCTCCTTCCCAAAGCATGTACCAAGTGGCTGCAAGGAGGAGGCAGGTGAATGCCGGGAAGGCCCAAGGATTTAGGAAAGGAGACAGCAGCCCATGAGCCGGGGCTCCAGCCGCTCCGCTGCCTCCCCAGGTCAGAGCCCCTTCCCCACCTTCCATCCTGCTCATCTCGTACACAGAACTTGGGGGCCCTTTGTAAACTTGGGTGCGGGAGAGCCCCCGGGCCTGATGCCCTTCTCTGCTGAGAGAGCTGTTTCACCTAATCCGAGCCGGGGCATTTCGTGGCTCTAACCCCCTCCGTTTGCTGGAGACTGATCCCCACCCCTGGCCCGGCTGCTCCCTGCCACTGACCGTTCGCTGCCTTCCCTTCTAATGGAAAGGGAAGCTTCGGGGGGAGATTCCCCAGTCTGCTCCTGGCGGGGGCGGCTCCCGGATCAGGCCCCGGGACACCCGGGAGACAATGCGGAGCAGGGCCAAGAGCAGGATCCAACCCCAAGGTCCCTGTGACCCCATAGATGATCCAAGGATTCAAATTAAGGCTTCCAAGCCTGGCTGCTTCTGCTGCCCCCTAGTGGCGAGGTGTAGGAGATGGTCATCTCGGAAAACCTGTGGGGGAGGGAGCTCGGTCTGCAGGTGGGTCTTTCTTCTTTTTATTTTTTTTTTTATTGTAAAACTTTATATTTTCAGCACAATGCAAAACACAGGCCCTTGCACAGCTCGTGTGTCAGATCTCCCCTCCTTCCCCCCACGCCCTCCCCCAGATGGCGACCAATCCACTACGTGTAAAACACGGTAAAATGTGTGTTAAATGCTGTGGGTGTGAACCCAGTTACACAATTCTCCTGCTGCCCGGGAGAGGTCAGATCGAAAAGGAAAGGAATCGAGCGAGAAAACAACACGCAGCGAACAACAACGAGTGAGACGCCGCGCCGGGATCCGCACTCGGCCCCCCCAGGTCTGCCTGGCGCGGCCCTCTCCATCCCCAGGCCACTGGAGCTGCCCGGAATCGCCTCAGTGTGGGAAAGGCCGCGTCCCTCAGACACGCTCGTGGTACAGTCTTGTTCTGTGTGCGACGGCCTCCGGGTGCTGCTCACTTCCCTCAGCATCGGTGCCTGTGAGTCTCGCCAGGACTCTCTGAGACCCTCCTGCTGCTCGTTTCTTGCAGACAATGATACTGCATCACATTCATAGGCCAGAACTTGCTCAGCCGTTCCCCCCTCGGCTGCCACTTTCTGGGCTCATTCATGGCCTCCCTGGGGACTCGCCCTGATTCTGCCGCCCGCTGTTCTGGCTCCTCCGGGCCGATTCTGAAGGAATCACTTTGGCCAAAGGCACCCAGAGTGAGGGAGCGGCTTTGGTGGCTCCCGCTCGTCACCCCGGAGCCCCAAGGTGGAAAATGGCCGCTGGATTGTTCACCATATGACGGGCATGACCTCGGCAGCCCATTAGCTACACTGGGGAGGAAAACCGGGCGGGGCCTGGGTTCGAGCAATGGCTGGGCCTGACTCCATGACTGTGGTCAAGTCATTTGAGCATCTTGAGCTTCAACGTCCCCACTGACTCTTCCTCTTCCCTCTGGAGCCCACCTCCCCCCGTGGCCCCGGGCTGCATGCTAGCGGAGTGACCCTGGCCAAATCAAGCTTCGCCACCTCGGCTCCCCACCCCTTGGAGCTAGTGTGAGACAGTGGAGATAAGGCACCTTGTAAACATTTGCTCTCTCAAGAAATGTCGGCTATTGCTTTAATTACTGGCTTCCTTCCAGGCTCTTTCCCGAACATCTGCGGCCAGAGAGAGAGTTCTGTCCTCTCTGGGATCCCAGGAACCCTAGAGATGGGAGGGAGAGTCAAGACCAGCTCACCAGCTCTTTTCTGCCCTCCTCCCCAGAAACGCCATCCTGTGGGCAGCTGGGCCCTGGGGCCCACATTCTGGCTGCCCCCCCCATCCAGGAGCCCATTGTCTTCTGGGTGAACTGTGGGCTGAGCATGCTAAGCATCCCCTCCCACCCTCCCGCCAACCCAGCCCTAGCACAAAGGGTTCCCACCGCATGGCCCCCCACATTTGCAATTCTCCTACAAATTATCGTGGCCACTGGCTCCGGAACTCGCGGATTCTGTGGCCGCTGTGGTGCCCGGAACACTTAATGAGGCTCCGGGAAGCCAAGGAAAGGATGGGGACCCCTTGGATGCTTTAAAAATGAGAGACCCCCTGGAGCCCCCCGGGCTGGTGGAGAGACAGCAGGAGGCCACCGAGCCAGGCCCCCTGGTGGTGACTCTGGGCCAGCATTTCATCTCTCAGCCCCTTCCCCCAGGGCTGCTTGGCAGCCGAGGGATCCACCTGCACTGGTAGAGGGGGGTTGCCCCCAGGGAGTTCCCTCCACCACGGAGCTCCCCACCTTAAAGCTGGATGTCCTGTCCCTGCGTTCCCATGGCACAGTCGTACCTCTCACACACATGTTCTTGTGGTCCACATGAAGGAGTGTGTGACTGCGGGACACCCCTTGTCTCAGAGAGCACCCGGCCTGCAAGGGGCAGCCTAGAGGCCACGCTGACACTTGCCCACTTTTACCGGACTTGGGGGGGTCTGGTTTTGTCCTCCTGTCCGCCCAGTGAGAGGCAAAGCACGGTGGGAAGTCTCAGCAAGCTGAAGATGGCAGCTGCCTTTCTGAGTGGGAGCCCCCTGGGGACCTGCCACCAGCACAGTCTGTCCTGCCCCTGCCCTCCCTGGGAGCAGAGATGCCCAATGCAGAGGAGCCTGGGGCTTTGTGCCGGGTGCTGACCCCTCCTGGCCTGACCTCTGACCCGACTCGGTCTCCCACCTCGGCCCACTTGGGAGAAGAGCCGCCAGCTGAACGTTGCTTTTGGACTCAAAGAAGTCGGGCCACAGCTAGAAAGGACCATGCTCCTGGCCTCCGGCCCAGCCCATCCTGAAGGTTTGGAGGTGAGAGAAGGAGAGGGCCTGGAAGGGAGAAGGGCGAGTCCTCCCTGCCCGTCTCAAGGGTAACGCACTGGTGAGCCAGCGGCTTGGGCATCATGCCTGGGCACCGCTCACAGGTGGGTTACCCTCCCCTACCCCCCTCAGCCCATCCTTTCCATTATGTAAATGAGGAGGGGGAGCAGACCTCCTGGGGGCCAGCCAAGCCCCTCCCCAACCTCGGCCTTATTTCTCCCATTGGCCTCCACAGACTCAGTTGCTACCCTGTGCTGAGGATTCTTGGGCCTGAACATCCAACCCTAACCTCTCTCCTAACTCCGGAGCAGCACACGGCCTCCTGGCCCCCTCAAAGCCAGGCCAAACTCCACAGGAGCTGGCAGAGCCCCTGCCCCTCCCACAGCCGTTCACCTCCTCCCGACTTCCCTCTTATGAGGAGGTGAATATCACTGGCCTCCCAGTGGCCCGGGCCGCAGCCTCGGGGGCGTCCTAACCCCCTACTCTCTCTCCCACATCCCATCTGTCACCAAGTCCCATAGATTTTCCATCAGCCACATCTCCCTTCTGTTGCCCCCCCAGCAGGGCCTTCTCCCCTCACCCCTGACCCCTGCAGGAGTTGCCAACGGGTCCTCCTGCCTGTCTCTCCCCACCCCAGGCCTTTCTCCAGCACCACCCTCCCACCATAACCTCCCATGGCTCCCTGAAGCTCCCAGGAGCAGACACCAAATGCTCTGTTTGTTCTTCTCAGCCCTCTGCCACCGCCGCCTCCTCCCTCCCTCCGCACCATGTGCTCTTCAATCAGCGACCCTGATGTCCGGGCTCCGTCTCACATGAGGTTTCCTCCGTCCAGACTGTGAGCACTGCCCCCCCCCCCCGAATGTTGTCCCTCCTTTGCCCTTGGCTTTCCTGCTTCCCTACAGTCCCAGCGACCCCCTCACTCCCCGGGAAGCCTTTCCCACCCTTGGTCTTCATGCCTTCTCTCAGAGGCTGGCCCCCTCCCCCGATGTCTCTTCCTTCCCATATTTCTGCACGTTGTCTCCCTGACCAGACGGGGAGCCCCCCAAAGACGGGGACCATCTCTGCCCTTCTCTGTGGC
The DNA here is from genome assembly GCA_020854095.1 of Dasyurus viverrinus. Taxonomy (NCBI): domain Eukaryota; kingdom Metazoa; phylum Chordata; class Mammalia; order Dasyuromorphia; family Dasyuridae; genus Dasyurus; species Dasyurus viverrinus. The sequence goes on along the minus strand of CM037002.1, from coordinate 253,304,395 downwards.
CTCCGAGCTCAGCATGGGGTCTGGCACTTCAGCAGAGCAGGAAAGTACGGTGGCTCGCCGCCGGAGGAAGCGCCCCCATCTCTGCGCCCCCATCACTGCGTCCCCATTGCTGCGCCCCCATCGCTGCACCCCTATCGCATGCCCACCGCTGCGCCCCCACCGCTGCGCCCCCATCACTGCACACACAAGGCCGAGAGGGTCTGGACCTCTGCACGTTTCCACACCCACCAAGGCAAAGCTCAAACCTGGAATCCCCTCACACCTGTCCTGGCCACCAGTGGCCTTCCGCCCTGGGCTCACCACTTCTCCCTGAAAGCCTCTTATTTAAAACCTACTATGTGCCAGGGACTGTGCTAAGGGCTTTGCAGTTATTATCTCCTTTGGATTTCACAACACCCCTGGGAGGGAGGAGTTATTCTTATTCCCATTTTATAGTTGGGAAAACTGAGGAAGACCAAAGTCCAGTGGTCACCTCAAGCAAGCATCTGAGACCGGATTCTGCCCCTCAGCAGAAGAGAAGGCTTTTTGTCTCTGCAGCTCCGGCACTTTTAAGAGCGTCTAGAGCACGGTAAGTGCTTGCTGACGTTCCAGATCTCAGCTATATAACAAGGGCAATCATCGAAACAATCCGGTGCTGGCTAAGAAAGAGGGCTGTGAGTCAGGGGACTAGAATGGGTGCTCGAGACCCGAGGGATCCAGGGTCTGATAAACCCAAAGATGCAAGATGGAAACTCATTCTGTGATGAAAATCTGGGAAGCAAAATCCAGGAGCAGACCAACATCCCCCACACTGGGCTGAGGTGAGGTCAGAAAGGGCCCAGGACTTGGCCATAAAGGGGGAGGCCAATAGGAGAGCGATGGATCAGTTCTGCCGATAAGGAAGGATTTAAGGCCAGACAAAGTAGGGCACAATAGTGTAACTGGGCTATAAGAAATGGTGGGTGGCGGGGGGCAGGAAAGCCGAGACTCTCAGGGCAAGGACAGAGGGAGCAGGACAAGGGAGGAGGGAGCAGGACGAGGGAGGAGGGAGCAGGACGAGGGAGGAGGGAGCAGGACCGGGGAACACTGTGCCCAGTAACAGCCGGTTGGGGCCATGAAGAACGACTTAGCTCTTCTCAGACGGACGAGATCCGAGACAATCCCCAAGGACTGCACAGACCTCCAGAAAAACGGCTGCCTGAGTCCAGATGGGAACCGAAGCTGACTTGTTCTTTTTCTTTATTTTTTCATGTTGGTTTTGTTTTGTTTGTTTGGTTAGTGCTTTTTTTCACAACGTGACTAGCATGGAGTGTGTTTGCATGACTGTACATGTATAAACATTATCCAGTTTCTTGCCTTCTCAGGGAGGGGGAGGAAAGTGAAGGAAGGAGAGAAAAAATGGAATTCAAATTTAAAAAAAATTTAAAAACCGATGCTTGCTGATCCATCCACTCGAAGGCTCTTCCTCCCTGAATTTCTGCTTTGAACTTTTCCTGTGTGTGCTCCTTCTGACGTCACATGTGCTAGCCCGGGTCAAGCTCTTTGTTCATTGTCTTTTAAGCTGGCATCCAGATGCGGCAGAATAAATGCTTGGGGAAGGGCCTCCGAGGGGAGCCCAAAGGCCTCCGGAATTCAGCATGGCAGTGGAACGGGTCCCCGCATCGTCCAGAAGAAATGAGCTTGGCTAATAGTCCGAGGGCCTCTGGGAGGGCTCTGGAACCAAAGCCCAAATGGGCAAACCTAGACCCTCCTTGGAGGGCCAGCTGTGCGCAATCCAGTCAAACAGCCCCCTTTCCTTCTCCCTAATCCAGAATCTCCAAATGCATGTCCTTTGACCCACTGTGATCTATCTGTTGACCTTTGACCCATGGTGGTCTATCTGCTGACCTTTGAGCCACTGTGGTCTAATGGCTCCTTTCCTTGTGCCATTCAATGCCAGTCAATGCCAGGGGTGTTGCTAGGACCTCTGCCGCTCTAGCAGCCCCCTGCCTCTGCCCTCCTGGGAAGCCAGGGGATGTTGCCTACAATGATTCAGATGCTGCTCTCGCTGAGAGACGAGGGCCCTGAATCTTCTGTCCTTCCACGAGAGAGCACTGCCCCCCCAACCCCCCCCAAGCTGCGGTTCCACCTTCTCGCTGCCCCAAACCCCCGCTAGACCCCTTCGTGGTTCGGTCCCCTTCAGTCACACTGGGCTGTCTGTGAGCCCATCCGGGTTTCTTTGGCAGAGATTCTGGAGCGGTTGGCCATGCCCTTCCCCCACATCTTACAGATAGGGAAACCGAGGCAGACAGTGAAGCGACTCGGACAGACCTTGCCTTGGGACAAAGCAGAGCAGAGGAGGAGTTGCCCCCAGGAAGCCCCCAGCTCTGCCTCCAGCGGCCCCTCGACCCCTCCCCCACGATGCGTGACTCCGCCTTCCTGGACCAAGGCTCATCCCTCCCCCACGGGATGCCCCCTCCCATTCCTTCCAGCGTGGAAGCCCCTTCTCCCTGGGAGCCTCCCTCCTCTCTGTCTTGCCTCCAGCCTCCACCCGCTGCTCCCTTTTCGGGTCTAACAGCAGCCCCCCCCCCCCCAGCCTTGGTTTGGTCCTCACCTGGCTTGGTCCCTCCTCCCCTGCCTCCTGTTTGGGGCCTGGGCCAGACAGGACAGGACAGGACGTGGGCTCTGTGCAGCCCCAGGGCCCCACGCAATAATCCTAGTCAGAGTGCGCAGGCTCTCCCTTAGTCCTCTCAGTAACCCTGGGAGTGGGGTTCTAGCAGCATCACTCCCACTTTACAGATGAGCAAACTGAGGGTGTCTCACTCAGGGCTGCAGCTAAGCTCAGATTGTTCCAACGACCCTACAGCACCCCCTAGCGCCTGGGACCATCCGTTCCTTTTGAGCTCCTGGTGAGGCAAGGACCCAGAACCAGAACCAAAGCTTTCTGATCCTAAGGAACAACTCTCCTTGGAGGAGGAGGAGGAACCTAAGGAAGGACTATCTCTGGGACAGGGCATGAGGGCCGGGGGGCATCTCTGCCTCTCTCCCCCACTGTGACCCAGCACCCCCCCCTGCTCTACAACCTTCCATGGTTCCCAAGTACCTCTAGGATCACCCCCCCCCAGCTGTCTCTGTAATGCATCTGGGCTCTCAGAGCTCCATCCCTGCCCCTTCCCCACAGCACTCCCGAGTCCTCCCCCAGCACCAGTGGGAGTTCTCGCCTAATCTTGGGTGTGAGAGGAGGTTGTGGTGCTCCACCAAGTGCCCTCTCCCTCTTCCATTCCTTTTGTCAGCTCCACATTTTGTGGGATCCTCTCCCTATGAGAATGGAGGCCCTTGGTGAACCAAGCACGGGGCTGCACGGTGCCAGTTCTCCCTAAACGTTGATTTGTCCTCCCTCTCTCCATCCATCCATCGATCCCTCCCTCCATCCCTCCATCCTTCTCTCGCTCCATCCATCCATCCATCCATGCATCCGTACCTCTATCCCTCCATCCCTCCCTCCATCCATCCATCTGTACATCGGTCCATCTGTCTCTCCATCCATCCGCCCTCTCTCTATCCAAGCACAAATCATTTTGGCTCTCACTAACTGGCCAACATGGGTCCTGAGCCAAGCCACACTGATCTTGCTTTAGGCTCCAATGGCTCAGATTGTCCCTGTTCTGCCCAGAAACCCCAAGGGGCTCCACCTCCCAGATTCATTTTTTTAATAGTAAAAGACACCATTTTCTGCCTCTTTGGCTACTTAGTGAGATCTCTTTAAGTTAATGTGTTGTAATGAGCTACTTACTGAGAACTCTTCAAGTGAAGGTGTTTTGATGAGCTACTAATTGAAACCTCTTAAAGTTAATGTCTTTTGATGAGCTACTAAGTGAGATCTCATCAAGTGAAGGTGTTTTGATGAGCTACTAAATGAGATCTCAAAGTTAATGTCTCTTGATGTTCTACTAAGTGAGATCTCATCAAGTGAAGGTGTTTTGATGAGCTACAAAGTGAGATCTCTTAAAGTTAATGTCTCTTGATGAGCTACTAAGTGAGATCTCATCAAGTGAAGGTGTTTTGATGAGCTACTAATTGAAACCTCTTAAAGTTAATGTCTTTTGATGAGCTACTAAGTGAGATCTCTTAAAGTTAATGTCTCTTCATGAGCTACTAAGTGATACCTCTTTAAGTTAATGTCTTTTGATGAGCTACTAAGTGAGACCTCTTTAAGTTAATGTCTTGATGAGCTACTAAGTGAGATCTCATCAAGTGAAGGTGTTTTGATGAGCTACTAAGTGAGATCTCTTTAAGTTAATGTCTTGATGAGCTACTAAGTGAGATTTCATCAAGTGAAGGTGTTTTGATGAGCTACTAATTGAAACCTCTTAAAGTTAATGTCTTTTGATGAGCTACTAAGTGAGATCTCTTAAAGTTAATGTCTCTTCATGAGCTACTAAGTGATACCTCTTTAAGTTAATGTCTCTTGATGAGCTACTAAGTGAGATCTCATCAAGTGAAGGTGTTTTGATGAGCTACAAAGTGAGATCTCTTAAAGTTAATGTCTCTTGATGAGCTACTAAGTGAGACCTCTTTAAGTTAATGTCTTTTGATGAGCTACTAAGTGAGATCTCATCAAGTGAAGGTGTTTTGATGAGCTACAAAGTGAGATCTCTTAAAGTTAATGTCTCTTGATGAGCTACTAAGTGAGACCTCTTTAAGTTAATGTCTTGATGAGCTACTAAGTGAGATCTCATCAAGTGAAGGTGTTTTGATGAGCTACTAAGTGAGATCTCTTTAAGTTAATGTCTTGATGAGCTACTAAGTGAGATTTCATCAAGTGAAGGTGTTTTGATGAGCTACTAATTGAAACCTCTTAAAGTTAATGTCTTTTGATGAGCTACTAAGTGAGATCTCTTAAAGTTAATGTCTCTTCATGAGCTACTAAGTGATACCTCTTTAAGTTAATGTCTCTTGATGAGCTACTAAGTGAGATCTCATCAAGTGAAGGTGTTTTGATGAGCTACAAAGTGAGATCTCTTAAAGTTAATGTCTCTTGATGAGCTACTAAGTGAGACCTCTTTAAGTTAATGTCTTTTGATGAGCTACTAAGTGAGATCTCATCAAGTGAAGGTGTTTTGATGAGCTACAAAGTGAGATCTCTTAAAGTTAATGTCTCTTGATGAGCTACTAAGTGAGACCTCTTTAAGTTAATGTCTTGATGAGCTACTAAGTGAGATCTCATCAAGTGAAGGTGTTTTGATGAGCTACTAAGTGAGATCTCTTTAAGTTAATGTCTTGATGAGCTACTAAGTGAGATTTCATCAAGTGAAGGTGTTTTGATGAGCTACTAATTGAAACCTCTTAAAGTTAATGTCTTTTGATGAGCTACTAAGTGAGATCTCTTAAAGTTAATGTCTCTTCATGAGCTACTAAGTGATACCTCTTTAAGTTAATGTCTCTTGATGAGCTACTAAGTGAGATCTCATCAAGTGAAGGTGTTTTGATGAGCTACAAAGTGAGATCTCTTAAAGTTAATGTCTCTTGATGAGCTACTAAGTGAGACCTCTTTAAGTTAATGTCTTTTGATGAGCTACTAAGTGAGACCTCTTTAAGTTAATGTCTTGATGAGCTACTAAGTGAGATCTCATCAAGTGAAGGTGTTTTGATGAGCTACTAAGTGAGATCTCTTTAAGTTAATGTCTTGATGAGCTACTAAGTGAGATTTCATCAAGTGAAGGTGTTTTGATGAGCTACTAATTGAAACCTCTTAAAGTTAATGTCTTTTGATGAGCTACTAAGTGAGATCTCTTAAAGTTAATGTCTCTTCATGAGCTACTAAGTGATACCTCTTTAAGTTAATGTCTCTTGATGAGCTACTAAGTGAGATCTCATCAAGTGAAGGTGTTTTGATGAGCTACAAAGTGAGATCTCTTAAAGTTAATGTCTCTTGATGAGCTACTAAGTGAGACCTCTTTAAGTTAATGTCTTGATGAGCTACTAAGTGAGATCTCATCAAGTGAAGGTGTTTTGATGAGCTACAAAGTGAGATCTCTTAAAGTTAATGTCTCTTGATGAGCTACTAAGTGATACCTCTTTAAGTTAATGTCTCTTGATGAGCTACTAAGTGAGATCTCATCAAGTGAAGGTGTTTTGATGAGCTACTAAGTGAGATCTCTTTAAGTTAATGTCTTGATGAGCTACTAAGTGAGATTTCATCAAGTGAAGGTGTTTTGATGAGCTACTAATTGAAACCTCTTAAAGTTAATGTCTTTTGATGAGCTACTAAGTGAGATCTCATCAAGTGAAGGTGTTTTGATGAGCTACTAATTGAAACCTCTTAAAGTTAATGTCTTTTGATGAGCTACTAAGTGAGATCTCATCAAGTGAAGGTGTTTTGATGAGCTACTAATTGAAACCTCTTAAAGTTAATGTCTTTTGATGAGCTACTAAGTGAGATCTCATCAAGTGAAGGTGTTTTGATGAGCTACTAAATGAGATCTCAAAGTTAATGTCTCTTGATGTGCTACTAAGTGAGATCTCATCAAGTGAAGGTGTTTTGATGAGCTACAAAGTGAGATCTCTTAAAGTTAATGTCTCTTGATGAGCTACTAAGTGAGATCTCATCAAGTGAAGGTGTTTTGATGAGCTACTAATTGAAACCTCTTAAAGTTAATGTCTTTTGATGAGCTACTAAGTGAGATCTCATCAAGTGAAGGTGTTTTGATGAGCTACTAAGTGAGATCTCTTTAAGTTAATGTCTTGATGAGCTACTAAGTGAGATTTCATCAAGTGAAGGTGTTTTGATGAGCTACTAATTGAAACCTCTTAAAGTTAATGTCTTTTGATGAGCTACTAAGTGAGATCTCTTAAAGTTAATGTCTCTTCATGAGCTACTAAGTGATACCTCTTTAAGTTAATGTCTCTTGATGAGCTACTAAGTGAGATCTCATCAAGTGAAGGTGTTTTGATGAGCTACAAAGTGAGATCTCTTAAAGTTAATGTCTCTTGATGAGCTACTAAGTGAGACCTCTTTAAGTTAATGTCTTGATGAGCTACTAAGTGAGATCTCATCAAGTGAAGGTGTTTTGATGAGCTACTAAGTGAGATCTCTTTAAGTTAATGTCTTGATGAGCTACTAAGTGAGATTTCATCAAGTGAAGGTGTTTTGATGAGCTACTAATTGAAACCTCTTAAAGTTAATGTCTTTTGATGAGCTACTAAGTGAGATCTCTTAAAGTTAATGTCTCTTCATGAGCTACTAAGTGATACCTCTTTAAGTTAATGTCTCTTGATGAGCTACTAAGTGAGATCTCATCAAGTGAAGGTGTTTTGATGAGCTACAAAGTGAGACCTCTTTAAGTTAATGTCTCTTCATGAGCTACTAAGTGATACCTCTTTAAGTTAATGTCTTTTGATGAGCTACTAAGTGAGACCTCTTTAAGTTAATGTCTTGATGAGCTACTAAGTGAGATCTCATCAAGTGAAGGTGTTTTGATGAGCTACTAAGTGAGATCTCTTTAAGTTAATGTCTTGATGAGCTACTAAGTGAGATTTCATCAAGTGAAGGTGTTTTGATGAGCTACTAATTGAAACCTCTTAAAGTTAATGTCTTTTGATGAGCTACTAAGTGAGATCTCTTAAAGTTAATGTCTCTTCATGAGCTACTAAGTGATACCTCTTTAAGTTAATGTCTCTTGATGAGCTACTAAGTGAGATCTCATCAAGTGAAGGTGTTTTGATGAGCTACAAAGTGAGATCTCTTAAAGTTAATGTCTCTTGATGAGCTACTAAGTGAGACCTCTTTAAGTTAATGTCTTTTGATGAGCTACTAAGTGAGATCTCATCAAGTGAAGGTGTTTTGATGAGCTACAAAGTGAGATCTCTTAAAGTTAATGTCTCTTGATGAGCTACTAAGTGAGACCTCTTTAAGTTAATGTCTTGATGAGCTACTAAGTGAGATCTCATCAAGTGAAGGTGTTTTGATGAGCTACTAAGTGAGATCTCTTTAAGTTAATGTCTTGATGAGCTACTAAGTGAGATTTCATCAAGTGAAGGTGTTTTGATGAGCTACTAATTGAAACCTCTTAAAGTTAATGTCTTTTGATGAGCTACTAAGTGAGATCTCTTAAAGTTAATGTCTCTTCATGAGCTACTAAGTGATACCTCTTTAAGTTAATGTCTCTTGATGAGCTACTAAGTGAGATCTCATCAAGTGAAGGTGTTTTGATGAGCTACAAAGTGAGATCTCTTAAAGTTAATGTCTCTTGATGAGCTACTAAGTGAGACCTCTTTAAGTTAATGTCTTTTGATGAGCTACTAAGTGAGATCTCATCAAGTGAAGGTGTTTTGATGAGCTACAAAGTGAGATCTCTTAAAGTTAATGTCTCTTGATGAGCTACTAAGTGAGACCTCTTTAAGTTAATGTCTTGATGAGCTACTAAGTGAGATCTCATCAAGTGAAGGTGTTTTGATGAGCTACTAAGTGAGATCTCTTTAAGTTAATGTCTTGATGAGCTACTAAGTGAGATTTCATCAAGTGAAGGTGTTTTGATGAGCTACTAATTGAAACCTCTTAAAGTTAATGTCTTTTGATGAGCTACTAAGTGAGATCTCTTAAAGTTAATGTCTCTTCATGAGCTACTAAGTGATACCTCTTTAAGTTAATGTCTCTTGATGAGCTACTAAGTGAGATCTCATCAAGTGAAGGTGTTTTGATGAGCTACAAAGTGAGATCTCTTAAAGTTAATGTCTCTTGATGAGCTACTAAGTGAGACCTCTTTAAGTTAATGTCTTTTGATGAGCTACTAAGTGAGACCTCTTTAAGTTAATGTCTTGATGAGCTACTAAGTGAGATCTCATCAAGTGAAGGTGTTTTGATGAGCTACTAAGTGAGATCTCTTTAAGTTAATGTCTTGATGAGCTACTAAGTGAGATTTCATCAAGTGAAGGTGTTTTGATGAGCTACTAATTGAAACCTCTTAAAGTTAATGTCTTTTGATGAGCTACTAAGTGAGATCTCTTAAAGTTAATGTCTCTTCATGAGCTACTAAGTGATACCTCTTTAAGTTAATGTCTCTTGATGAGCTACTAAGTGAGATCTCATCAAGTGAAGGTGTTTTGATGAGCTACAAAGTGAGATCTCTTAAAGTTAATGTCTCTTGATGAGCTACTAAGTGAGACCTCTTTAAGTTAATGTCTTGATGAGCTACTAAGTGAGATCTCATCAAGTGAAGGTGTTTTGATGAGCTACAAAGTGAGATCTCTTAAAGTTAATGTCTCTTGATGAGCTACTAAGTGATACCTCTTTAAGTTAATGTCTCTTGATGAGCTACTAAGTGAGATCTCATCAAGTGAAGGTGTTTTGATGAGCTACTAAGTGAGATCTCTTTAAGTTAATGTCTTGATGAGCTACTAAGTGAGATTTCATCAAGTGAAGGTGTTTTGATGAGCTACTAATTGAAACCTCTTAAAGTTAATGTCTTTTGATGAGCTACTAAGTGAGATCTCATCAAGTGAAGGTGTTTTGATGAGCTACTAATTGAAACCTCTTAAAGTTAATGTCTTTTGATGAGCTACTAAGTGAGATCTCATCAAGTGAAGGTGTTTTGATGAGCTACTAATTGAAACCTCTTAAAGTTAATGTCTTTTGATGAGCTACTAAGTGAGATCTCATCAAGTGAAGGTGTTTTGATGAGCTACTAAATGAGATCTCAAAGTTAATGTCTCTTGATGTGCTACTAAGTGAGATCTCATCAAGTGAAGGTGTTTTGATGAGCTACAAAGTGAGATCTCTTAAAGTTAATGTCTCTTGATGAGCTACTAAGTGAGATCTCATCAAGTGAAGGTGTTTTGATGAGCTACTAATTGAAACCTCTTAAAGTTAATGTCTTTTGATGAGCTACTAAGTGAGATCTCATCAAGTGAAGGTGTTTTGATGAGCTACTAAGTGAGATCTCTTTAAGTTAATGTCTTGATGAGCTACTAAGTGAGATTTCATCAAGTGAAGGTGTTTTGATGAGCTACTAATTGAAACCTCTTAAAGTTAATGTCTTTTGATGAGCTACTAAGTGAGATCTCTTAAAGTTAATGTCTCTTCATGAGCTACTAAGTGATACCTCTTTAAGTTAATGTCTCTTGATGAGCTACTAAGTGAGATCTCATCAAGTGAAGGTGTTTTGATGAGCTACAAAGTGAGATCTCTTAAAGTTAATGTCTCTTGATGAGCTACTAAGTGAGACCTCTTTAAGTTAATGTCTTGATGAGCTACTAAGTGAGATCTCATCAAGTGAAGGTGTTTTGATGAGCTACTAAGTGAGATCTCTTTAAGTTAATGTCTTGATGAGCTACTAAGTGAGATTTCATCAAGTGAAGGTGTTTTGATGAGCTACTAATTGAAACCTCTTAAAGTTAATGTCTTTTGATGAGCTACTAAGTGAGATCTCTTAAAGTTAATGTCTCTTCATGAGCTACTAAGTGATACCTCTTTAAGTTAATGTCTCTTGATGAGCTACTAAGTGAGATCTCATCAAGTGAAGGTGTTTTGATGAGCTACAAAGTGAGACCTCTTTAAGTTAATGTCTCTTCATGAGCTACTAAGTGATACCTCTTTAAGTTAATGTCTTTTGATGAGCTACTAAGTGAGACCTCTTTAAGTTAATGTCTTGATGAGCTACTAAGTGAGATCTCATCAAGTGAAGGTGTTTTGATGAGCTACTAAGTGAGATCTCTTTAAGTTAATGTCTTGATGAGCTACTAAGTGAGATTTCATCAAGTGAAGGTGTTTTGATGAGCTACTAATTGAAACCTCTTAAAGTTAATGTCTTTTGATGAGCTACTAAGTGAGATCTCTTAAAGTTAATGTCTCTTCATGAGCTACTAAGTGATACCTCTTTAAGTTAATGTCTCTTGATGAGCTACTAAGTGAGATCTCATCAAGTGAAGGTGTTTTGATGAGCTACAAAGTGAGATCTCTTAAAGTTAATGTCTCTTGATGAGCTACTAAGTGAGACCTCTTTAAGTTAATGTCTTTTGATGAGCTACTAAGTGAGATCTCATCAAGTGAAGGTGTTTTGATGAGCTACAAAGTGAGATCTCTTAAAGTTAATGTCTCTTGATGAGCTACTAAGTGAGACCTCTTTAAGTTAATGTCTTGATGAGCTACTAAGTGAGATCTCATCAAGTGAAGGTGTTTTGATGAGCTACTAAGTGAGATCTCTTTAAGTTAATGTCTTGATGAGCTACTAAGTGAGATTTCATCAAGTGAAGGTGTTTTGATGAGCTACTAATTGAAACCTCTTAAAGTTAATGTCTTTTGATGAGCTACTAAGTGAGATCTCTTAAAGTTAATGTCTCTTCATGAGCTACTAAGTGATACCTCTTTAAGTTAATGTCTCTTGATGAGCTACTAAGTGAGATCTCATCAAGTGAAGGTGTTTTGATGAGCTACAAAGTGAGATCTCTTAAAGTTAATGTCTCTTGATGAGCTACTAAGTGAGACCTCTTTAAGTTAATGTCTTTTGATGAGCTGCTAAGTGAGATCTCAAGTGAAGGTGTTTTGATGAGCTACAAAGTGAGACCTCTTTAAGTTAATGTCTTGATGAGCTACTAAGTGAGATCTCAAGTGAAGGTGTTTTGATGAGCTACAAAGTGAGACCTCTTTAAGTTAATGTCTTTTGATGAGCTACTAAGTGAGATCTCTTTAAGTTAATGTCTTGATGAGCTACTAAGTGAGATCTCATCAAGTGAAGGTGTTTTGATGAGCTACTAATTGAAACCTCTTAAAGTTAATGTCTTTTGATGAGCTACTAAGTGAGATCTCAAAGTTAATGTCTCTTGATGAGCTACTAAGTGGGATCTCATTAAGTGAAGGTGTTTTGATGAGCTACTTAGTGAGATCTGATCTCTTGTCTGGGCCTGGGGAGGCAAGGGGATAAGGGGGCTGCACCATCCCGGGTGGAGGGGGGAGCTCTGAGATCACAGCTGCCGTTGCCACTCTAGCCAGGAACTACAGCACGGGAGGAGCTGGGGAAGGTGCCGGGGAAGGAGGCGGGGAGCTTGTCTTCTAGAGCCAGAGGCTCTGGCAGTCCTCCAGCTCCTGAGCTGGCAGCAGAGGCAGGGGGGACCCCGAATTGTGGACACTGCCAATGGAGAACCTCATTCCACTAGGGAGCGGGAAGGGGGAATGATCTCCACTGTCCTGCTTTTCCTCGCTCATATTTCCTGATTCCCTTCAGCCAAGGATACCCGGGTTCGGGTACTGCCTCTGCCCATCTCTTCTCACTGTGGGACCCTGGGCCAGCCCTGCATCCTCTGGGCATTCTAGACATTTTTGAACCTGTCACTTCCAGAGAGGGCGCCGCCTGCCTTTGCGGAAGGACTTTTCCCACCTGGGAGTTCTCTACTCCAATGAGATCCCAGGTGCGGCCCCTCCCTTTTCAGCTGCAAAGTTGGGGCACCCTCTCTGAACCCCTGAATATCATGAACTTAGAGGTGCCCTCACAGAGTGTGGAGACTAATTTAATGTTCTAGAACGTGGAGCGATATTCTCTTTCGGCCCCTAGATTAATTCTGGGCGAGGTGGGGGAACGCTGAACCAAACTGCTGAGCGCCATTGCCCAAACCCCTGACGGGAGCAGCTGGGGCTCTGCCAGCTCGGTGCCATCTGGTGGTCAGTTAGGGCACAGCAGCAGCTTAGGAAGCACGAGCCAGAGTGACCAGCAAGGCTTCTCCGGGGTCAGATCGCCCTCCGCCTGGTGGTCACCTAGGATACTGCACCCACCCGGTGCCTGACTGACTTGAGCGTTCCCGCTGCCCACGGAAGCCAAGGGTCCCACCCGCACACGGCCCAGTGCACCAGGTTCAGATCTGACGCGTGGTTGGCTTTTTGAACTTTGAGGTTGTTCCAGCAGTGCTCCCTCTCCCCCAGTAACTGAGCCACCGGGGCTCCCACTTGCTTAAGTCATTGAGATCCTGGACCACTTTTGCCCTCTTTTGCCACCTCAGCCCCTTTGAAGAACCCGATCTCGCTGTGTCCATTCCTCTTTGGGGCGGAGTTTAGAGCACGGTCCTTCAGCCGTAGGTTTAGACCTGGAAATGACCCCAGAGCTCAAACCCCTTATTTTACAGATGAGGAAACTGAGGCCCAGGAGAAGTCATTAACTATATTCCCCAGTGGTAGTAAGCAACAGAAGGAGGATTCAAACTCAGGTCCTCTGGAGGGACCCCGGAAACCGAAGCCAGACCCTTGCACAGAGAAAAAAAAGGGGAAGAGCAGGGAGGTAAACAGCTCGTCTGCCTCACACAGATGAGTGGTAGAGAAAGACCTGGGACTCCTGATTTCCAGGCGGTCGCCATCTTCCACCAGGTATTTAGAAAGCCTCCAAGTCCAGCTCCAGCAGCATGAATTTTCCCCAAAGGAGCCAAAGGGGGGCAGGATGTCGCCCCTCCTCACCGGCTCTTTTCATTCGGTTACTGGGACACTGAGCTCCCCCACCCTCCTTCTCCTACCGCAAAGTCTTGGTTTCAAACCCCAAATCTGTCCCCGGTGCCTTCCCTGTGCAACTCCAAGTAAGTAGGACACCGAGCTCCCCATCATCTTCCTGCTGCAAACTTCGTTCCAAATCCCAGTTCTGCTGCTGGTGCCTTCCCTGCGTGATCCCTCCTCAGCAATCTCCACTCCCGGGGCCTCAGTTCCCTTATCTGTAAAAAGGACCTGGATTCAGGGACCCTGTGATCCCTTGCAGTAGGACATTGGCAAGAGCAGCAGAGCCGCATGTTGTGCCAGAGTTAGAGGTGCCCCCTCCGAACGCGGCTGCCGTGAGTGTCAGGGAGGAAGTCTGCAATGGGGAGGGCGGCGCAGGGGAGCGAGTTTTCTGTTTTAGTTTTTCTGTTTGGCTCTGGAACATTTAAGGGAGAAGAGCGAGCCCCCTAAAGTCACCATGAGGACAGTCCCCAGCTTGTCTTTGGTCCCCCTGGTTTTGTTATTCTCAGCATTCCCAGCTGCCTCAGCTCTATTTCCCCTCCCTCTCTGGGAAGATGGCCAATGTCTGGACAGCCATCCGTGGTCTCAGGGCTCCCTCTTCTGACCAAAACTGGGACTTCCAGGGCTAAGGGAATTCTTGCTTTTCCAGTGAGGGAGCCAAGAGGAGAGCCCCAAGTGGGAGGAGTTACGGCAGAGTTAAGGTAGAAAGAGCTGTGGACGAATTAAAAAATGAAATCCCTCAAAGCACCATCTCTATACAGGAGCATCCAAGAACTGGCTCCCCTGTGAGTTTTATTGCAAATTTCCAGGTAGATCCGTCAAGGATGCCACAAGGTGGCAACGGCCCCAGCCAGGAATGAGTCCCCCTTCTGCCACTTTGCAGAATAGTGGGGTGGGACTAAAGGGGTTGTTTTTCTTGTTCAGTCGCATTCGACTCTTTGTGAGCCCTTGGGAGTCTCCTTGGCAAGGCTGTTGGGGTAGTTTGCCATTTCCTTCTCCAGTGTAAAGGGGTAGCTCAGTGCTATTTTGCTGTCTTCCGCTTTGATTATCAGTGAGGTTGAGCTCTTTGGGAGTCATTATTAGCAATACTTTCTCTTTGGAAAATGATCCTTCACATCCTCTGACTAGGATATGATTAAGAGTTTTTTGGTAAATTTTAAACAATTGACCAGGTAGTTCGTTTTTCACATAGATGGGTTTATCTTTACCTACATTTATAATCCGATCTTCTCACTACATCCCCCAAACTAGCCATGTCTATACACACACACACAGGCCATGTCCACAAATGTGGGTCTTCTTTCTGAATCATTCTTAGCAGGAGGTAAGGGACAGGTCAAATCTTCAGGGACAGGTCTGGACTCATTATTTATGGTGTGGATCAGAGTTCTAAAATCAGATTATTTTTCTCTAGAAAGTTGTTTTTTTCCAAAACTAATGCAGACAAGATTAGAAGGGAAGCAATAAACTGGGAAAACATTTTTACAGTCAAAGGTTCTGATAAAGGCCTCATTTTCAAAATATAGAGAGAATTGACTCTAATGTGTAAGAAATCAAGCCATTCTCCAATGGATAAATGATCAAAGGATATGAACAGACAATTCTCAGATGAAGAAATTGAAACTATTTCTAACCATATGAAAAGTTGCTCCAAGTCATTATTAATCAGAGAAATGCAAATTAAGACAACTCTGAGATCCCACTACACACCTGTCAGATTGGCTAGAATGACAGGAACAAATAATGATGAATGCTGGAGGGGATGTGGGAAAACAGGGACACTGATACATTGTTGGTGGAGTTGTAAACACATCCAGCCATTCTGGAGAGCGATTTGGAACTATGCTCAAAAAGTGATCAAACTGTGCGTCCCCTTTGATCCAGCAGTGTTTCTACTGGGCTTATACCCCAAAGAGATACTAAAGGGAAAGGGACCTGTATGTGCACGAATGTTTGTGGCAGCCCTTTTTGTAGTGGCTTGAAACTGGAAACTGAATGGATGTCCATCAGTTGGAGAATGGCTGAATAAATTGTGGTATATGAATACTATGGAATATCACTGTTCTGTAAGAAATGACCAACAGGATGATTTCAGAAAGGCCTGGAGAGACTCACAGGAACTGACGCTGAGTGAAATGAGCAGGACCAGAGACCATGTACTTCAACAACAATACTATATGATGACCAATTCTGATGGACTCGGCCATTCTCAGCAATGAGATGAACCAAATCAGTACCATTAGAGTAGTAATAAACTGAACCAGCTACGCCCAGAGAAAGAACTCTGGGAGATGACTATGAACCACTACATAGAATTCCGATCCCTCTATTTTTGCCCACTTGCATTTTGGATTTCCTTCACAGGCTCATTGTACACTATTTCAAAGTCTGATTCTTTTTGTACAGCAAAATAACTGTATGGACATGTACACATATATTGTATTTAACCTATACCTTAACATATTTAACATGTATTGGTCAACCTGCCATCAGGGGAGGGAGTGGGGGAAGGAGGGGAAAAGTTGGAACAAAAGGATTTGCAACTGTCAATGCTGAAAAATTACCCATGCATTTATCTTGTAAATAAAAATCTATGATAAAAATATATATATATATAAAAGAAAGTTGTTTTTCACATTGTTTTTCTCGGTCATTGTATAAATTGTTCTTCCAGTTCTACCAACATCCCTCTCCATCAAATGCAAAGACATCTTTCCAGTTTGGGTTGAAACAGTTCATTTTGTCACTTCTTATAATATAATATAATAATATAATATAATATTCCATTATATTTGTGTAGCATATTTTGTTGCTCCATTCACCGAAGCCCCTTGCTTCCCAAATTTGAGTTATTATGAAAAGAGTTGAAATAAATATTCCTATACATGTGGCTCCTGTTCTTTTTTCTTTAATCTCTAGGGTTTAAACCCAGTCAGAACCTTTCCCTTCCCCACCCCACTCCCCGTCAACCTAGTAATGGCCCAATTGGGGCAAAATGTATGCAAAGTTGAGTGACTTTAGAGTTCCAAATCAGTTTCCGCAAATAACTGGACTGATTACAGCAGCAGTGCAGAAATGTGTCTGTTTTCCCATAATCCTGCCAGAATGTGTTGTTTTCCTGTTCTGTTATTTTTGCCAATTTGATGAGTTGGTTTAATTCCCTAATTTTTATATGGGCATCTAGGTGATGCAGTAAACATCAAGAATATCTGAGTTCAAATATGGCCTCAGATATTTACTAGCTATGTGACCCTGGGAGAGTCACTTAACCCCATTCACCTCAGTTTACTTACCAGTAAAATGGGAATAATAACAGCACCTACCTCCTAGGACTCTTGTGAGAATCAAATAAATAATATTTGTAAAGTGCTTTATGAACCCTAAACCTTATAGAAATTTGAGGTTTTCTTAACACATTGTTGATTGCCTAATACATTTTAGCTCTCGTGTTTTCATTTGGCATAAGAATTAGGACAGAACCTTGACTCATGATTGTATTGGCACAGAATCTCCTGGGATGAGGAAACTCAGCTCAGAGCCTTCTCTGCAGTTCCAAGTCTTTGAGAGGGAATGCTAGGGGTCGGGGGCAACTTCAGGGACCCCAGAGTTCAAATAGGGCAAAGACAAGACCTGAACTCATGTCTCCTGGGTCCTAAGGCTGAGCTCTCTACCCAGTAGGACAGATGGAGCAGAGTTTTTGAATCTCTTTTTTTCTTTGTAATTTACTTATTACGTTGTACATAAATGTTAGTATTTTTGTAGAATTGGATACATCTATCTTGTCCTTAGTGATTTTTCCTAATTGTTCAAGGGGGAGATGTCTCTCTTCCATAATTAAGCTAAGTATATAATTCCTTTTTCTCCCATCCTTTTGTATTTCTCCTATATTTGTTTTCATCTAACTGTAATTCTCGGAGTCATATAATGTAAAAAAGTGAGTCAAAATCCAATCAAGGAGACTAGAAGTTGGTTTTCTGAAGTCCAAGAAAGTTAACGAGCTATTATTAAATTTAATACACAAAAGAAAGGAGAAAATTAGGGAAATTACCAGTGGGAGAGGAGAGATAGCAATCAGTGCACAAGACATCAGGAACATCATGTTAAAAACACATTCATGCATTCACATACACACACATGCTGCACATGCAGTCTGGCAAATGTGAGGCATTAAAGCACACAGATATTATCTTCAAACATACAAATTAGCTAAAGCCACTTAAGAGAAAGTTAATAATTTAAATAGGCCAATCGTAAAGGAAGAAATAAGCCATAGCATGAGAGAATTAGCCAGCTAAAAATAAACAAACAAACCCCAAACCTGACCCACATGTCAGAGAAATTCTTTCCAATTTTCCTAGAACAAATCAATCTTCTCATTGTTTCATGGAATACTGATCAACACAGAGAAAGATGGCCCATTGCCCAAAACCTCTTAAGAAGCGTATGTGATATTAATCTTAAAACCTGGCAAAGATAACATTAAAAAAGAAAAAGTACAGACCAAGATGAGTGATTTAATTAAGATGAGCTTAATGGTGGATAAGCATTAAGGAGATACTGGAAGCCTAGAAAATCATATATGAGATTCCCTAAGATCACAGAGCTAAGTGTCAGAGGCTAAATTTGAATCCTGACTTGCCCAACTCCAGGCCCAGTTCTAGCTATTACTCCACACTGCCTCAATGATGAAAACAATGCAAAAGTGACAAATAAAATATTGGCTAACAGAATATAGTGGGAATTTAAACAATTTCCATCCTAACCAAGCAGGACTTTACCAGGTTTGTAGATTGCAACCCTTTGACTATTCAGTCCTTAGCTTCAATAATGACCAGATTTGAGCCTTTCTTGGCTCAAAACCAGAAAAATATAAACTTCCTCTTCCTCCTTTCCAGGAGAATGTAAGCTCCCTTTTTGTCTTTGGCTCTCTGGCATCTAGTGTTGTTCCTGGTACATCATAGGTGCTTAATAAATGTTGGTTGAATGTGTAAGAGGGAGGTTGAAAACACAGCACCTCCTTTTAGCCTGAATCCTTAATTAGGTGAAAGTATGTCTCAGCCAATCGAGACATTCAGTTGAATGTGAAAACCATGGGATAAAGTGAAGCAATGCCAGGTGAGATCCGTTCCATAGTCTAGAGGATTTTGTTACCTCCTCTTTGTTTTATATCAAACCCTCACCTTACTAGAATGGGGAGTTTTTCCGGAAATTTGAGCTTGTTGCCTTCCAATATACTCCTGAGCAGGGTCTGCCTGGCCAGGGGGTGGGGATCTCCTCCCTTTCAGCAGAGAATTGCCAGCTCCAAAGGGTCCAGAGAGGCTGAATTTCCCATCTTCCCACTGGTCTCTAAGCAGCATCCCTGGATCAGCTGATACCAGGTGGAGCCAAGGACCGACTGGTCTTGTGGATCTCTAGCAGGGGTCCTCAAACTACGGCCAGCAGGCCAAATGCGGCAGCTGAGAATGATTATCCCCCTCCCCCAGGGCTATGAAGTTTCTTTATTTAAAGGCCCACAAAACAAAGGTTTTGTTTTTACTATAGTCCAGCCCTCCAACAGTCTGAGGGACAGTGAACTGGCCCCTATTTAAAAAGTTTGAGGACCCCTGCTCTAAGGAGTCCAGCAAGGACATTAAGCAATATTAAAGGGACCCTTTTTGAACCCACCACGGATGGGGAAAGAGAACTTGCAGCAACTGGGAGGCGGGAGCTACCCCCTTACCATGTGTGCTTCTTTAACTTGGGCCACTTTCCCCCTGGACTGTCTATGTCCTTGTGGGAAAGGATGTCACAGACCTTTGGGTTGTTATGTGCCAAGTATTCATAACTAATCTTTCTAAATACCCTAAAAGCTACCTAAAATTGGTTGGTTAAAGTGATTCCCTACTGGTAATCTTGGAGGAAACCCACCTGCAGGGGCTGGAGCCAATAGCAGTAGAGAATCACCCCTGACCCTTCAGGGGAACCCCTAGAACTTTGAAAAGCTCAGTCAGAGCTTCAGTGCTTCCACTGGCTATAAATTGTGTAATAAAAATCATCAAGAAGAAATCCAATTTGTAATAAGACAAAACACATGAAATATTGAGGGATGGACCTAACAAGAAATAAAGGATCTGTAAGGGCATCTATAAAACTGTAATGACTGAAACAAAGAGCCCAAATGATTGGAGCCCAGATTCAGTGTCCATGGTCGGTTCATACCAATGTAGCCAAAATGGTGACACTCCCCTGTTACTTTGTATATTCAGGGAAATGCTCGTCCCACATCATTTGCAGTGAAATCCCAGTGAGTGAGAAGGACAGAGGAACGAGTCCTTCCCTCCCCTTCCCCATTTAGTGCTGGTTGGTCACAAAGTCCCATGTCAGGGCAGAGTAACCAGGACAAAGGTTCATATCCTGCCTCAGACACGAGCTGGGTCACCCTGGCAAGGTTGGCCACCCCCTCTGAACCTGAAATAGGACCGTGCTTCACAAGCTTGTTTCAGGGACAAAAGTCAGCAATCTCCCCACCGGAGGCCATTGGGCCAAAGGTCCAAGCATACTCCTTGCGGCTTACTCAGGCTCTGTCCTTTCGGGAAAGGCAGAAAAGCGCAATGGGAAGAAGGCTGGACTTGCAGTGGGGGTCCCTGGGCTCAGATCCTGGACCTGCCTCTTGCTGCTTCACTTATTCAACTGTAAAATGGGAAGGGACCAGAGGACTTCAAAGGTACCTTCCAGTCCTATATCTCTGAGGCTCTGCTCCTTGGTTTTTATCTTCATTTATCTTCAACAAAATATATAAAAACACACCTTTGAAAGTCTTGCAGCAGGTGGCCAAGTCTTGCTCCCTATGACTTTTTCAGATTCTTACAGAATGTCCTACATTGCATAGTCCTGATTATTTTAGAATTTTATATTAAGTGTTTTGTTCATTTGGAGCTTTGGGGGCAGGAGTGAGGGCCGTTGCTAGTGTGAGGACTTAGTAAATGAATATAAAAGAATATTCAGTCTTCAAGTGCCCAAGGATTCCTAGTGCATTTTGTTATTGTTGAAGAGCTTCATGGAACAAAAGCCATCAGCCTCTGCTGCAGAGGCTGCCCCCTTCTCCACTGTGTCACCTCCCCCATGAAGCCTTCCCTGAATCCCTCTGCTTGTGGTCACTCTCCCTCCACCCCTCCAGCCTTGGTCTTGTATTTGCTCGTCTATGAATTCAGTCAGTCTCTGCAAGGGGATAAAAACCTTAATTAAGGCCCCAACTGTGTCACAGAATCATAAGCTCTAGGTTGGAAGGAGAGGGAGAGGGAGAGGCCTGAAGTCCTGCCTGTGGTTGCTAAGTGAACATCTAGCCTGGTCCAGAACTCGTGGCGGCTCCGAGACAGTCCCCGTGCCCAGACTCAAGCTGCCTCTGCCCCCTGTGCTTCCTTGCCCGCTCTGCCCTTTCCAGCTAAACAGAATAAAGGTAACCCTCGCTGCCTCCCCGTCTCCTCAGAGTTTCTGCAACGTGGTCCCTTGTGCCCTAATATCCAGCCCTCAGCTCAGGACGCTCCTTAGTGGCTCAGCGTGCTCTCCAGGCCCTATTGACCAGTTCCCCCGCCATGAATGGGGACAAAGGGATGGTCACTCCGCCCTTCCTGGAAGCTCACCCAGGGTCCAGCCCTACGACCTGGGCTCTTTAAATCTGCAAGTAACAGGATTGGGAAGGGTTCACCTGCCGTGGAGGCACCCACATGGAACACCCCAAGGACCTGCTCCTGAGTAAAGCCCCAGGGGACGGCAGCCCTGAAACAGCCAGTCTGGGACACTCACTCTCTTTTGCACGTGGTCCAGAGAGAATGTAGGTTTTGTTTGCAGGGAGATGGGCGAGTAGACAAGGGTCACCTTCCCCACCATCGCCCCTTTTAGGCTGTGTGGACCCAAATCCTTCTCAAGCCTTTTCAGTTCTAGGCACAGAGAGCGTAGTCCCTCCTTGACCAGCACCAGGAGGCTTGGAAGCAGGACTGCAGGCTAGCCCGACAGGGAAGCCGGACTCAGAACCAGGGGAAGACACGCTCTAAGAACCCGAACCAAGCTCTGAGCCTGCTCTGCTTCCTTCCCCAGACCCAGGTGGTGCAGTGAGGCGCAGGGAGGGACTTCCCCCAGTGTGAGGGGCGATTGTCTGTATGCTTCTTCCTAAGGCATCTTCAAAGTAGAGTCATCTGGTAAATCCTAACCTGCTAAGTGTTTAAATGGAAGTGGAGTGTGGAAAGCCCCTAATGTGGGAAGACCCCCAAGGTATTAGGGAGGGGTGCAGGGTAACCACAGTTACACGAGTATAAGGCTTGTCCTCTTAGCTTCAGCCCAACACTCAGCCTGCCGATTACTTTTGTATGAGGACCCTGCCATCCAACTTGTTGGCTCCCTTCCAACCTTTAATCTTCTTTATTACTCCAGACTTTCTTCCAAGTGACTGATAAAAATGTCAGACATCAAAGGGCCAAGCACAAATCCAGAGAAACTCCCCCAGAGACTTCCTTCCAAGGCACTTTTGAGCCGTTAATGGCTGTCCTTTGGGCCGGTCTTTCAGCCCACTTCACAGAATTGTTGTCACTAGCATGGATTCCCCCCCCCCCCCCCCCCCCCCCCAGGAGAGAAGCTTCCATCTCTAGGAACTCTAGTGGACGATTTAACAGCAGGTTCATTGTCACGGCCTTTCAAGAATTCCTGATGAAAAGAGCAGAGCTGCAAAGAAAGGGTTACTTTCAAATACAAAACTCAAGAGAATCATTTTTTAAAAGGAAAATGGAAAAAAAATCGTTAAGGAATCAAAGTTAAACTGTTTACATTCCTACATGGGAAAATGATACTTGTAAGTCCTGAGAACTTGATCCATATTAGGAAAGTTGAAAGGAATAGAGAGTATAGGTGTAAGCGGACAATGATATGATAATATCCCCCAAATATATAAAATTAAGGAGTTACAAAGAGGGATGTAAGGAGAATGGGAGAAAGGTTGAATGGGGTAAATTATCTCACAAAAAAGAGGCATGAAGGAACTTTCACAGTGGCAGGAAAGATGAAGGATGCTGGCCAATTCTTGACTCTTACTCTCATTGAAATTGGCTCAGAGAGAGTAACTTACATCCTCGGTTGGGTAAGGCAATCTCTCTTGCCCTATGGGGAAATAAAGAGATGGGTAGGGACTGGTGGTAGGGAACTGATAGAAGGGAGGGAAGATTAGGAAAGGTAGCGGTCAGAAGCAAAATACTTTTGAGGGAAGACAGGTTGAGAGAGAAGGATAAATGGGGGAAAATAGAATGGAGGGAAATCCAGACTCATCATAACTATGAATGTGAATGGGGATGAATTCACCCATAAAATGGAAGCAGACAGCAGAGCAGATTAAAAACCAGAATATGTTATTTACTAGAAACACATTTGAACCAGAAAGACACATACAGAATAAAGGTAGAGAGGACTGGAACTAAATGTATTATTTTTCAGCTGAAATTAAAAAAAAAAAAAAAGAGTAGCAATGATGACCTTAAAACAAGCAAAAGAAAAAATAGGCCTAATTAAAAGAGCTAATTAAGGAAACTATTTTGCTAAACAGTACCACAGACAATGAAGTCATATCAGATTTTACAGCAAGTTTCTCTGATGGAGGCTTTATTTCTCAAATATGTATTTATTGGAGAACTTAATCAAATTTATAAAAATAAGAGCGATTCCCCAGTGGATAAATGGTAGAGGAAATGAACAGTTTGCAGGCAGTTTTTATTTTTTTTAAGCTTTTTTATTTTCAAAATGTGCACATAGAGAGTTTTCAACATTCACCCTTGCAAAACCTTGCATTCCAAAATTTTCTTCTCCCTCCCTCGCCCCACTCTCTCCCCTAGATGGCAAATAATCCAGAACAGGTTAAACGGGTGCAATTCTTTTATGCATATTTAACATGCTACACAAGAAAAATCAGATCAAAAAGGAAAAAATGAGAAAGAAAATAAAATGTGAGCAAACAACAACAAAAAAGTGTAAATCCTATATTGTGATCCCCACTCAGTCCCCACAGTTCTGGGCTGCAGGAGGCTCTCTCCATCACAAGACCATTAGAACTGGTCAGGCAATTTTTAGAAGAAGAAATCAAAATTATTAATAGTCACATGAAAAAAATGCTTTGAAATCACTGTTGGTTAGAGAAGGACAAACCAAAAACAACTCTGAGGTATCATCATACCTATCAGAAATGACAAATGCTAGAGGGGATGGGAGAAAATAAGGACACTGAGGAAAAAATAATGCATTGTTGGTGGAGTTGTGAACTAATCCAATGAAGAACCGATCCAAACATTCTGGAGAACAATTTGGAATTGGGCCCAAAGGGCCCTTTGACCCAGCAATAACGCTACTGGGAATGTATCCCAAAAGTCAAAGGAAAAGGAAAAGTGTAACGATCGTGTGTTTTTAAGTCCTCAGGAGTCAGGGATTCAGGTTAGGGGAGAATCATCAGTCTTTATTGTCAGTGAAGAAGGATCGCAGGTGGAAGAGATTCGGTGATAGCAAAGTATGCAGCTGAGTTAAGAAGCCAGCTTGACCAGCAGCCACGCACCCAGCAGCCCGGAGAGTCTTGAACTCACGCCCCAACTCTTCCTGTCCTCCCTCTCCTCCACCCACCAAAATCGTCATTTCCTATACAACACATCAGCACTTGCACAGAGAGTGGGCAGGGACCATTCTTAATCCATTCATGCATGTTAATACATCAGGACTTGCACAGAGAGTGGGCAGGGATCATTCTTTATCCAATCATGTATACTAATAGAGTATAGCCCAATTACTATTTAGCCTCAAGTACTTGGAACCTCAGTGCACCAACTCAAACCTCAGCCCATTTCATTTCCCGCTTTCTTTTATTTTAGAACACAAGCGATTCCTCAGGGAGGTTAGAGCCCCCAAGGGGAGGTGATCACAGCCTCCCTAACTTCTCAGGGAAGGATGTGAAAGCACCGAAAAGGAGGTGATCACAGCCTCCCTGACTTCTCAGAAAAGGCGGTGACAGCACTAAAAAGGAGATGATCACGCCCTACCTGACATCTCAGGAAGGGAAATGAAAAGCACCAAAGGGAAATGGGGGTTGCTATCGGGTTTCTGGGCTTAAGGGTCTTATTATGCACAAACCCATCAGCATGGGAGGTATTACACAAGTACATAGCAATAACGCAGAGGCTATTAGGGATGACTCTCCCCACAGTCAGTGCAGTCTCGATGTGGTGTAACAAACATGAATTGTACATGCAAGTAGTGGAATAGCAAACAATATAAATCAACATGGTGTTGGAAAAGATCACCAGAAGTCCTAGAAGGAGGGTATGTAAACAACAGTCACACATACACCTTCTTCAGCAGCCAAGAGATAGTCCAAAACCAATCTATTGTCCATTGCTTCACATGTCAGGGAATCCAATGATCCCCATGAGTTTTGCAAAAGTCTTTTTATGTGTTAGGGAATCCAATGATTCCAGCAGATTTTGAAGTCCTGTAAGTCTTATCATTTCTCAGAGAATCCAATGATTCCTGAGAGTTTTCAAGTCCTATGTCTCAGAGAATCCAATGATTCCTGAGATTTTTCAAGTCCTATGTCTCAGAGAATCCAATGATTCCTGAGGGTTTTTGAGTCTTATGGCTCAGAGAATCCAATGATTCCTGAGGGTTTTTGAGTCCTATGGCTCAGAGAATCCAATGATTCCTGAGGGTTTTTGAGTCCTATGGCTCAGAGAATCCAATGATTCCTGAGGGTTTTTGAGTCTTATTGTTGAGGTATGACCATGTGTTGAGGTCTACATTTGGGGTACCTAAATGCAATTAGGGTTTAGTTAAGGTCTAGTGGCGGGTTTGGGGTACAGGGAGTCAAACAGAGTTCCCCTGCAACCCCCTTAGATTCGGCGCAAGGATACGGCGGTATATGAGGTCTAGTAGCGGAATTCCCAATAAAAGCATTTATTGGCCCAGAGAGCTAGATTAATAAAAGAGGTTTATTACTGAGTTTAGAAGTAGGAGATAGGTGAAGGTAGAGACAAGGAGGGCACTGGACAGAGGGTCCAGTGGACAGAGGGTCCTCACATGGCGACCATGTTTGGAATCTCTGCAAAGAGGGGTTCCCAGTGTGGTCCTTTTAAGTCAGAGACTTAGCTCGAGGGGCTTTTGGGTGTAGTCCCAAAGTTGGCTCAGATCCGGGTGGGGCTGGGACAGGTCCGGATCTTCTATTGGAATTCAAAGGGATCAGGATTTGTGAGTCAAAGGGTACTTTACATTAGCTAGGGGGGTTGGGAATCAAAGATTGGAATCTCTCCGGCATCATTATGGCTCAGAGAATCCAATGATTCCTGAGGGTTTTGAAGTCCAACAATCTTTGATGTCCATGAGTCAAACTCCATAACTGCCACGCTCTTTCAATGGTCAGCACAATCAGCAACAGGACCACCTGATATTTCTTGGGTCTTCTCCTTTGTTTCAAGGGTCTGCTCCGTCTCTCTGCAATGGACAATGCGAATATGGCTCGTTGGCACCCATCTGATTCCTTCTCCACCTGCAGAGATACAAGTAAATCCTCTCCCCAAAGTGGTTAGCCTATCTGGTCCTTTCCATTCACCACTTTCTGGGTCTCTCCACATCACCTGGCGATTATCTAAAGATAGTGGAGCTGCACGTACTGGACACTGACCTTCCGGTGGGTTATAAAACCTGTCTGCCGGAGCCAGTGCATCTTTGTCAAAAATCAAGAAGTTAATAGTATAAAGAGCTAGATTTAGAAGTTCTCTAGGGTTACCTGTGGCTCCCCCTTTCTTTTGTTTTTGGAGGAGCATCTTAATATCTCTGTTTCTCCTCTCCACTATTGCCTGTCCTTGAGGATTAAAAGGTATGCCCGTGGTGTGTAAAATCTTATACTGTGCACAAAAGTGTGCAAAATGTTTCGAAGTATAAGCAGGACCATTGTCTGTTTTTATTGCTTGTGGCACACCCATAATGGCAAATGCTTATGTGAGGAATTCAGTGACCACTCGGGCTGTCTCTTTTGCTGCTGGCCTTGCAAAAGTGAATCCCGAAAAGGTGTCTACCACAACGTGGATGAAAGACAGACGACCAAAAGATTTATAATGGGTCACATCCATTTGCCAGATTTCATTGGGTCTCAAACCACGAGGTTCTTCCCTGGAGGCAGTGTAGGAGCGTGGAAAGGAAGGCAAGCCGTACAGGCTTTTACTATGCTCCTAGCTTCCTCTCTTGTTATTCCAAATTGTAAACGTAAAGCTCGAGCAGCCTGATGATATTTAGAATGAGATGCCTGAGCTTCTTGGAACAAAGGGGTATTGACCAACATAGTCAGAAGGCTATCTGCCTTTGAATTGCCATCAAATATGGGACCTGGAAGTCCACTATGAGAATGGACATGTAATATGTAGATCTTACCTGGATGCTTTCTCACTTGCTCTTGAAGTTTCTTAAAGAGCTGATATATATTAGAGGCTGCAAATTTTATTTGGGCTGTGGCAATTCTTTGTACCACACCTACTGAATAGGCCGAATCAGATATTATATTTATGTCTCCTGGATAATAAGTAAGAGCTAGAATGATCGCGTACAATTCATTCTGCTGAGTGGACTGAAAAGGAGTTCTGACTACTCTCTTTATAGTTCGATCATGAGAGTACACAGCACAAATATTATGTTTGGATGCATCTGTGAAGATAGTTGGTACTTTAAGAGGAACTTTAGAAACTTTTTCTTCAAGAGTCCATCGCCAATTATGTAATAGTCTAGTTATCTTTAATGGAGACCCATGTATAAAATTTGGAGCCATCGCTAATAAAATTTGCCACTCTGGGATGGTCTCACAACACACATTAATTTGTGTATTGGTATAAAAGGTGTATATCTTGTCAGGTCTTGTCCCAGATAATTGTACTGCTCGCTTAGTGGCCTTTAATAAAATTCTAGCCACAAGCACGGGGTAGGGTGTAAGGCTTTGTTCTGGTTGTGCCGGGAGGTTCACCCACTCTATCACACTGTGTCCTTGATGAAGGATTGCTGTGGGTGCCTCTTGTGTGGCAAAAACTGTTATCTCCAAGGGTTTTTGAGTGACTCTTTCAACCACATTAGATAAAGCCAGTTCAACTTCTCTCAAAGCCTTTTGAGCTTCTTTTGTAAGCTGGCGTGGTGAATTTAAAGCACTGTCTCCCCTTAAAATGTCATGTAACGGCTGTAACTGATAGGTAGTCAAACCTAACACTGGTCGCATCCACTGAATATCTCCTATCAATTTCTGAAAATCATTCAATGTGTTTAGCTTTTCTGTTCTTAAGGAGAGTTTTTGAACTGTAAGCACCTTAGGGTATACTTCATATCCTAAATATTGAAAAGGAGCATGTCTTTGAATTTTTTCTGCTGCTATATATAATTTGTAATTCTTTAGTGTTTCTATGGTCTTTTGTAGACATGCCTCTAACATTTGTTCCTCAGGTGCACATCCCAAAATGTCATCCACATAATGTAATAGCATAACTTTTGGGAATGCTTTTCTTACTGGAGCAAGAGCAGCAGCAACATACATTTGACACATAGTAGGGCTGTTTTTCATTCCCTGTGGCAAAACTGTCCATTCATATCTTTTATAAGGCTCAGCTAAGTTAACGCTGGGCACTGAAAAGGCAAATCTTTTCATATCCTCCTTATCCAGAGGGATAGAATAGAAACAATCCTTAATATCTATGACCCAAAGAGGCCATTCTCTAGGCAACTGAGTAGGAGATGGAAGTCCAGGCTGAAGAGTTCCCATAGTCTCCATCTGTTCATTCACTTTTCTTAAATCCATTAACATCCTCCATTTTCCAGATTTCTTTTTCACAACAAACACTGGGGAATTCCAAGGACTTAGAGAAGGTTTTAAGTGTCCTTGGTCAAGCTGTTCCTGTACTATATCTAATAAGGCCTGAATTTTATCCTTACTTAAGGGCCACTGCTCTATCCACACTGGTGTATCAGTTTTCCATTGGATAGGAACAGGTGAAAGTGTTGGCAGGCCGTCAACAGCAGCCCTGCTTAAAAAACCGAAGTGCTCATTTTTAACCCTAATTGCTGTAAAACGTCTCTTCCCCACAGATTGACGGGGATTTTTTCAACTATAAAAGGAGTAAAAACTCCTGTTTTGCCTTCAAAAGTCCATCTCATAGGGGCAGTACTAACTTCAGCTGCTATTGATCCTCCTACTCCAGACATATAGGTGTCTGCTTTAATCTTTGGCCAGTGACTGGGCCAGTTGGCACCTCTAATGACCGTTCGATCTGCACCAGTGTCTACCAATCCTTCCAATGGAAGGCCATTTATATAGATCGTGAGCATATGTCGGTCAGTTGTTACAGCTGCTGTCCAGTAAATTGCTGGATTTTGTGATCTGGAATCGGAATCTGGGTGACTATCACCAGGCTGCTTATTAGGATTCTGTATGAGTAAACCTGATGCTACTATTTCTCCTGGGTGATAAGTCACACATTGTCTGCCTGTATTGGTGACTGAGATATTATCTACACATTCCCCAGTTTCCCACATCAGCATGTGGATGGACACTGTTTTGTACGTACTCTCAGGAGGTAAAATGGTCAAGCCTACTGTGCCTGGAGGCAAGGGATCCATTGGCTGGAGAGGAACAGATTTCACCTCTCCAGGGGCTATCTCAGTTGTCTCAGCTGCATACAACTCTATTCTCCCTAATTGTAATCCCTTTCTCCCATCAGGTTGCTTCCTGGCTGATTGATTGTGTAATCCCTTTCTGCCATCATATGGCTTCCTGGCCGATTGGTCATACTGGGGTATTGTCTGTCTAGGCACTCTCTGGGTGCACCATTGGCTGCCATCATGCCCCAAGTGTTTTTTGCTTGGGGCCCTGGGGCTGGGCCCCTCATCCCGTTTCCCTGAACCTGTCTACATTCTGAGGCCCAATGAAAGCCTCTGTTGCATTTTGGACATGGGATACTGGGTCTTGTTCTCCCATCCTGTTTTCTCACTCTGCCTCTATGCCAACATTGAGCTTTCAGATGCCCTACTTTACCACACTGAAAGCATTGACGTGTCTCTCTAGAAGTACTTTGCCGGAAGGGACCCTGTCTACCCATGTTGGGATCTTGGGAAGTCTGCATCATAGTCTGACTATAAAAGGCATTTGTGCCCACTGTGGCACAGCGTCTTATGCACTCCTCTAAAGGAGCATCCTTGCCTAGTCCTAGTAGAATCCTTTTGCATACCCCATTAGCATTTTCCTTAGCAAGTTGCCTTATTAAAACATCTGTTGTTGGATTTTCCCCATTAGTTCTTGTGATGGCAGTCTGCAAACGTCCCACAAAGTCAGCAAAGGGCTCATCTGGCCCTTGCATTATTTTTGTGTAGGCCACATCTTTGCCATTTTTACTATGAATCGAATTCCACGCTTTGATAGCATTAGCAGCAATTTGCTCATATGCTGCTACCGTATAATTAACCTGTGCTGTGACGTCTGCACATGGACCTATACCTTGTAGTAGGTCATAGGTGATCGCAGCATGAGCAGCATTTTGACTATTTTGTTGGGCTTGTATCCTACAGCACTCACTATATTCAGAAAGCCACATGTAATTTTGTCCAGGTTCTAGGCATACTTTTGCTATATTTTTCCAGTCATCAGGAGTCAAGACTTCAAAAGCCAAATTCTGTAATAGCATCTTAACATAAGCTGATGTCGCCCCATAAACAGTGCAGGCTTTCTTAATATCCTTAATGATTTCTACGTCAAAAGGGGCATATCGTCGACATTGTTGACCGGAGGCATTAGCCTGAGAAATTACAGGACACATAAGTGGCTGAAGCTCTCGAATATCTACACCATTTTCTTTGGCCGTAATTAATCCCTGTTGTAACCTACTCAAAGTTCTTTTTTTCACTGCCCCCCCCCCCCACTACCCCTCCTCCCTCCAACCCAGAGGGTGGAGATGGTGAAGGAGAGTTAATCACTTGCTCCTGGGGTGGGGCTGAAGCTGCCTCCTTAGGAGGAAGGTGACTACACCCTTGCTCTTGTAAATCTGTACGCCCTGTGGGGCTATGGTCATTAATCTCTTCATTGTCTTCCTCTTTAATATCATGGCCCCTTAGAAAGGGAAAAGAGGAAGTTAAAGGATTCACTTGTTTTTTCTTTTGTCTAGGGATAGGGCTTCTTAGTGCTAAATGAATTATATTGTATAAATAAAATGCCTCGATGGGAATTGACTGAGGACCACATTCTCTGAAATGCATGGACATCGCTTGTCCAACCCGGGACCAGTTATCTCGACAGATCTGCTCCTCCTCTACGAACCAAGGGGAGACGCAGTTTAATATACCCACAAATCTCGCTACCTGTTCCCAAGTTATAAGTAACCCATGTATTTCTATCAGCTTAATCATGCTTTCTATAGCACCACTCTTGGATGGGGTTGGAGGCGGGGAGTCTTTAGCTAGCATTTGTCCCATTTTAGCCAAAAAAATTACTGGTTTAGTTTTTAAGAAAATAACTTCCTTATTTGTCTATTAACAATACTCACCCAAGTTCCTGGTCACCGGTGAGTTCTTCAGGCCTTGGTTCCCTTTAGAAGAAGAAATCAAAATTATTAATAGTCACATGAAAAAAATGCTTTGAAATCACTGTTGGTTAGAGAAGGACAAACCAAAAACAACTCTGAGGTATCATCATACCTATCAGAAATGACAAATGCTAGAGGGGATGCGAGAAAATAAGGACACTGAGGAAAAAATAATGCATTGTTGGTGGAGTTGTGAACTAATCCAATGAAGAACCGATCCAAACATTCTGGAGAACAATTTGGAATTGGGCCCAAAGGGCCCTTTGACCCAGCAATAACGCTACTGGGAATGTATCCCAAAAGTCAAAGGAAAAGGAAAAGGACCCATATGGGCAAAAATATTAGTAGCAGCTCTTTTATGGTGGCAGAATTAGAAACTGAGGGAATGGCCATCCACTGGGGAATGGCTGAACACGATTGTGAGGGAATACGAAGCTCTGAGAAATGATGAGGGGGATCGTTTGACTAGAAAATGGCAAGACCTTGAACTGATGCAAAGTGAAGTATGAAGAGTCCAGAGATATAGCAATGGCATCGTTGTAATGCTGATCCTCATGTTGAGGTGTGGTCCCTGTGTTGAGGTCTACATTTGGGGTACCTAAATGCAATTAGGGTTTAGTTAAGGTCTAGTGGCAGGTTTGGGGTACAGGGAGTCAAACAGAGTTCCCCTGCAACCCCCTTAGATTCGGCGCAAGGATACGGCGGTATATGAGGTCTAGTAGCGGCGCGAATTCCCAATAAAAGCATCTATTGGCCCAGAGAGCTAGATTAATAAAAGAGGTTTATTACTGAGTTTAGAAGTAGGAGATAGGGGAAGGTAGAGATAAGAAGGGCACTGGACAGAGGGTCCAGTGGACAGAGGGTCCTCACATGGCGACCATGTTTGGAATCTCTGCAAAGAGGGGTTCCCAGTGTGGTCCTTTTAAGTCGGAGACTTAGCTCGAGGGGCTTTTGGGTGTAGTCCCAAAGTTGGCTCAGATCCGGGTGGGGCTGGGACAGGTCCGGATCTTCTATTGGAATTCAAAGGGACCAGGATTTGTGAGTCAAAGGGTACTTTACATTAGCTAGGGGGGTTGGGAATCAAAGATTGGAATCTCTCCCGCATCATTCCCCCCTCAAGCAGTTGGAACTTAAATTCATTTAAGGAAAAAGACATGGGGCAAAGTCAGTTATTGAGACAGAATTGAAGATTTTCTCCTTCCAGGATTTTCCAAGTTCAGGGATCCCCTCTTCACTCAGGGAAAGGAAGATTATCTGTTACTCAGCAATATAATGATCCAAAACCATTCCCGGGCTGCCCACCTGCAGCGAAGTAGAATTTTCTGACTTTCTTTATTCTTCTTGCTTTTTTTGGAAATGTGATTCATATGGATTTTGCATGATTGTACAGAATCATTGATATCATATATAGAATCATGAATATCTCGGGGAGGGGGGAAGTGTGAGGAAGGGACTGAATTTGGAAACCCGAAATCTGAAAAAAATGCTAGAACATAAAATAAAACCGCTTTTTCCTTAAAGAGGCTGCTTGGAGGATGATTTCAGAAAGGCCCGGAGAGACTGACAGGAACTGATGCTGGGGGAAATGAGCAGGGCCAGGAGATCCTTATACACTTCAACAACGAGACTATATGATGATCAATTCTGATGGACGTGGCTCTTCAACAATGAGATGAACCAAATCAGCTCCAATGGAGCAGTAACGAACTGAACCAGCTACGCCCAGGGAAAGAACTCTGGGAGATGACTAGGAACCACTACATGGAATTCCCAGGCCCTCTATGTTTGTCCGCCTGCATTTTGGATTTCCTTCGCAGGCTCATTGGACACTATTTCAGAATCTGATTCTTTTTGTGCAGCAAAATAACGGTTTGGACACGTATACGTACATTGTATTTGACTTCGACGTTAACATATTTAGCATGTATTGGTCAACCTGCCATCTGGTTGGGGGGAGGGGGTGGGGGGAAGGAGGGAAAAGTTGGAACAAAAGGTTTGGCAATTGGCGATGCCGTAAAATTCCCCAGGCATAGAACTTCTAAATAAAAAGCTATAATAAAAAATAAATAAAAATAAAGAGGCAGCTTGGATTCCTGCAAATGTGACCAAATGTCCATCCTGGAAGCTTCAGGCGTGGGAGCCCAGGGCAGTGGTGGTCACCGGGTCGGCCCAAGCCCCAGCTGACTGCTGGGCCTCAAAGCGGTTTCTTGCTCAGTAGAGGAGTTTACTTTCATTTTCTTTCTGAAGCAATTGGGCTTAAGTGACCCAGCTAGGCAGTGTAAGTGTCTGAGGCCGGATTTGAACTTGGATCCTCTGGGCCTTCAAGGCTGGTGCTCTATCCACTGTATCCCCTTCCCTGCCCCAATGAGTTTACTTTTGAATTAAAGCACACTGGCCGCTCCATTGAAAGGAAATGATATCAGAGTGAGCACTTATTAAGCACCTGCTGTGTGCCCCCTTCCCTGTCTCTGTACCCTCCCTGGGCGCAATGACAGCACAGTGTAAACACATCCACTGGAAATGCCCTGGAGCCCAACCGGATTGAACCGGCCCTCCAAGGACACCGGGAGGCCTCACAGCCTGGTCTGTCCGGGGGCTGGGAGGGGCAGTGGCCCTGAGGAACGGCCCTCACTGGGGGGGGGGGGGGGGGGGAGGGGAGGAGGAGCCTCCTCTGGCCCTGAGCTCGGGCTGGGCCAGCTCTCGGGGGTGAGTCATGGGGCCCAAACTGGTGCAACAGCTTGGCGAGGTCTCCCCCACCCGCAGGATTCAGGAAGTCACCCGGGCCACGTGCTCAGGTTTCAGGCGGGCACTAGGAGCTCGGGCTTCCTGCTGGGGCGTCTCAGGGGCGCCCGGGGCCTCCTGCCGCAGTCAGGGCCAGCCGGGGCAGCCGACTGGGGACTCCGGAGCGGCCCAGGTGTGTAGAGCCCAGGCGGGCCGGCCCTGCCCCCCCCCCCGTCTTTCAGCCCCCCCCTTGGAAACTGGGAGGCTCCTCTGGGCACGGGGGTCTCCCCCGGGGGGGGGACCCACAGGCGGGGCGTTGGAACTCCGGGGGGGAAGGAGGGGGGAGCGCTAAGCCTTCCACGGGGCTCCCTGGTTTAGGGGAATGGAGGCCAGCTTTGAGGCAGAGCCCAGCTTGAGTAGCTAAGTGACCTGGCCGCGACTGGGCCTCAGTTTCCCCTCTGTAAAATGAGGCGGCCTCCGAGCTGCCCTCTGCTCAAGAGCCCCTGAGATGCCCAGACGGTAGCAGCGCCGGTGTCTGGTGATCAGCCAATAAAAGTTCCCTTGAGGGGGGGGGGTCCCTGAGGCAGTCACGGGGAGGGGGGGAGGGGGGAGGGGACCCACCGGGCTGGGGCCTCCAGGCAGCTGCTGAGCCGGGATCTCAGTGTCTCCCCCCACACACTCAGTTTAGAGAATGATGCTCAGAAAGGAGAAGTGCTTGGGGGCTGAGCCTTGGACTCCCAGCCTCCGGCTCCTCCAGGACCCGCACTGTGGCAGCCCCCAGCTGCCTGACGGGAAAGGTCCGACCCTGCCCAGAGACCCTGGGAGGGGGGCGCTGCCTCCGCAGGCAGCCCCTCCCCCCCCATTTTGTAGGATGTGCTGCTGAGACTTTGATAACCAGCTCCAGCGGCATTCATTGCCTTCGTTTTCTCTTATGCCTTAAAAATGAGAAGGGGAGACCCGGGGTGGGGGTGGGGGGATCAAGAAACAGCCCCTGCCGGTTCCCTGGCATGAGCCACACCCACACCCACACACCCTGCACACACTCACACACCCACCCTGCACACCCACCCACACACACTCACACACTCTGCACACACACTTACACACACACCCTGTACACACACATACTCACACACACACATACTCACACACACCCTACACACACACTCACACACACACACACACACTGCACACACACACTCACACACACACTTACACACACACACTGCACACCCACCCACACACACTCACACACTCTGCACACACACCCTGCACACACTCTCACACACTCACACACACATACTCACACCCACCCTGCACACACTCACACACACACTTACACACACTGCACACACACACTCACACACACATACTCACACACCCTACACACACTCACACACGCACACACACACATACTCACACACACCCTGCACACACTCACACACCCACCCTGCACACCCACACCCAAACACTCACACACTGCACACACACCCTGCACACACTCTCACACACTCACACACACATACTCACACCCATCCTGCACACACTCACACACACACTTACACACACACCCCGTACACACACATACTCACACACACACATACTCACACACACCCTACACACACTCACACACACACTTACACACACACACTGCACACACACACATACACACACCCTGCACACACTCACACACACACACACACACTCTGCACACACTGACACTGCACACACACCCTGCACACACTCTGCACACACTCACACACTCACATACTCACACCCACCCTGCACACACTCACACACACACATACCCTACACTCGTCCTACCCAATCCCCGGGTGTGAATCCTCTCGGCTCCCAAAGGATGAGCTCAGCAGACCCCTGGGCCACCAGAGCGGGGATGCTGAGGTGCGGCCCCCTTGTGTTGGGGGAGGGGCCCCAGGCAGGGTTCCCAGCAAACGACGAGCCCGGGCTTGCTCAGCCGCTCCCCACCGAGCCTCAGTTTCCACATCTGGAAAATGGCCCTTGTGGCCTCTGGGGACTGGGGCAAATAGCGGCGGGGGCCGGCCGAGGGACACTTGGGGCAGGAGGGGAGCTCGGGTGGCTCCTCGCTCTGGCCCAGCCGCTGGTGTGGGGGCGGGGTGAGCCTGCAGATCTGCGCTAATGAGTAACAGGAATCCCTCCTCCCGCAGGGACAAAGTCTGGGGGACGCGGCGATAAAAGCCTTGAACTTGGCCTGTGACTTGCGCCCCCGGGGCCGGCTACGGAAAGCAGCCCCAGAAGCCTCCGAGGAGCCCGATGGGAGACTCCCCAAGGACGCGCTGACCCAAGGAGCCCGGCGCTAAGGGGAAGGAGCGCCCCGAGAACCACCCCCCTCCTTTGCACAGATCGGGAAACTGAGGCTCCGAGGGGCGAGTGACTGCCTCGGGAGCCTCACGGGCAAAGCCAGGCCTTCGGCGATCAGTCAGCCAGTCAACAAGCGTTTATTAAGCGCCAGGGCGCGCCAAGCCCCGAGCTCAGGGCTAAAGATACAAGTACAAGTAAAGAGGCTCACGTCGGGGAGGGCGCCCTGGGGCCCCGGGGCAAAGCCCCCTCCACGGACGGCCCCTCCCCCGGCCCGGGGCGTCCTCACCGCGCGTTTCAGACCCTGCTGGGGCTACGGGCCGTCTCAGAGACCGGAGCCGGGGCTGCCTCGGGCAGCTTCGGGGGAGCAGCGGCCGGAGCGGGCTCGGGGGCTGCTTCCCCTCCCTCCGAGGCCCCGCCCAGCCCAGGGTCCAGCCCCGCCCCGGGACTTTGGCACCGGCTGTCCCTCCCCCGCCCCCCCCCCCAGGCTCAGCAGCCGGAGCGCGGCCAGGCCGGGATGCAGCACGGGGCCCCGATCCGCGCGGGGAGGGCCCCCCCGGCCCCCCCGGCCCCCCCCGGGGAGCCCGGCCGCCGGCTGGTGCTCAGGGTCACCTACCTGCTGACGGCGCTCGAGCTCACCTGCCTCTTCATGCAGTTCTCCATTATGCCGGTGAGTGGTCTTGGGGGGCGGGGCCTCCCAGTCGGGAGCGGGGGGCTGGGCGCGGGCCAAGGGCAGAGCTTGAGCTGCTGTGGGGGTGGGGGGAGGGCTTCCCCTCCGGGCCTCCATTTGTTCATCTGTAAAATGGACACAAAGGTTTCCTAGGCGCTTCCCGGCCCCAGGGCGCCCTCCAACTCTGCCGGGGGCTCCCCTGCCCGGGCCCGCTGGACAGGACAGGAAACCTCAGTTTCTGCCGGGAATTGGCTGTGTGAGCTTGGACAAGTCACATTCCGAGTCTCTGTTCCTCACCTGTAAAAAGGGGGTCCTGGTGCCCTCAGGCTGTGACAAGCGCCAAGGGAGAGAGGGCCCTGGAAGGACTTTGTGGAGGCTCCTCCTCCTCCTCCTGCCCCGCCCATCAAGGGGCTCAGGTCCAACCCTTTGATCTGAGGCCAGAGAGGGCAGGAGCGGGGGAAGAAAGTCCCCCAGAAAGTGGCAGGACCCGCTCGGGTGTCCGGCTCCTGCTCCCAGCGGCACCAGGGGGAGGGGGAGGACTGGCCAGCAGTGGCTTCGGGGTCCTGGGCATGGGGTCCCAGAGGGGGTCCGGGCTGGGGCCCCTGAGCCCGGGCTCCTCTGCTTGGCTCCCCCAGTCCTGGTCAGCACTTTTCCCCAGGGCAGTCCTGGCTGAGTGACCTTAGGCAGGTCCTTGGATGAGCCCCAGGCTTGGACTTACTGGGAGTTAGGGTTAGAGTCGGAAGCTGCCCCAGGCCGGAGCCTAGCACTGTGCCGGGCTCTGGGGACGCCGATGGAGCCCCCTGGCCTTGTCTGCCTTCCAGAGCCCCCGGGCCGCGGCGCCGGCACCCAGGGCAGCAGCAGCTGCAGGTCACAGGGAAGGTCGGCAGGTCCTACGGGGGCTCCTGGGCTTCCCCACTGCCCCGCACGGCCTCGTGTAAAACGGTTTCCGGGTCCCTCTCTCCTAAGGCCGCAGCTTGTCAAGCCCCAGCCTGAGGCAGCCCCAGCATCTGCCTTCTTTGTCCCCATTCCCATCCTGCCCATGGAGTCCTGCAGCCCAAGGGGCCGGGACACCCAGGGATTGGGCCATCCAGGGGCTAAGCCACCCAGAGGCCGGGACACCCAGAGGCCGGGACACCCAGAGGCCGGGACACCCAGGGGCTGGGGCACAAAGGGGCTGGGGCACAAAGAAGCCAGGCCACCCAAGGGCTGGGACACCCAAGGGCTGGGGCACTCAGGGGCCGGGACACCCAGAGGCCGGGACATCCAGAGGCCGGGACACCCAGGCCCTCTACAGGGCCGTCCTTTGGGGCACTGGGGCAACCTCTCCCCCTCCCCGGAGACAGCCCACGCCTTCCCCTCTCTCTCCCCCTCCCCTCCCTGAGGCTGCCCACAGTGGGCTCCCTCCCCGCCCCGGGCCGTCCATCACCCCATCCTCCCCCTTTCCTCCCCTCTCGTCCCCAACGCCAGCCTCTAGCACCCTTGAGAGGCTGCTGCCCTTGGTTCCTCCCCATCCTCTGCCCCCATCTCCTCCATTCTAAAACCCAAAGGCAAATTTCAGCCCTCCAGGGGCTTTTGTGTTCCTTCTCCTCTCTCCTCCCCTCCCCTTCTTCCTCTCCTCCTCCTTCCATTCCTCTCTATCTCTGTCTCTCCATCTCTTTCTGTGTGTCTCTGTCTCTTTCTCTCTATCTCTTTGTCTCTGTCTCTCTGTGTCTGTTCGTCTGTCTTGTCTCTGTAACTCTGTCTCTGTGTCTCTGTGTCTGTGTCTCTTTGTCTCTGTGTCTGTTCGTCTGTCTCGTCTCTGTAACTCTGTCTCTGTGTCTGTGTCTCTTTGTCTCTGTGTCTGTTTCTGTCTCTCTCTATCTCTGTCTCTCTGTGTTTCTTTGTCTCTGTCTCTGTGTCTGTTCATGTCTCTATCTCTGACTCTCTTTATCTCCATCTCTCTGTATCTTTGTCTCTGTGTGTTTGTCTCTCTGTCTCTGTCTCTGTCTCTCTCTCTATCTCTGTTTCTCTGTGTCTCTTTGTCTCTCTCCCCCCTCTGCCTGGGATCACTCCCCATGTCTGTGCCTCAGTTTCCTTATCTGTAGAAGAGGATTCTGGCCAGTCTTTCTCCAAGGTCATTGGGGTAGTCGCCTAAGAGAAGGGACGAGGAAGCCCCTCTAGGCCTGGTCCCCACAGACAATGAGAGGCTGTTGTTTTCTGGGTTTCAGTATCTGGTGAAGAACCTGGGCCTGGACTCCGTGGGCTTTGGCTACCTGCAGACCATCTTTGGGGTTCTCCAGCTCCTGGGAGGCCCCATTTTTGGCAGGTAATGTAATCTTCCCCCCCAAGATAGGGGAGCCCTTGGCCTGCCTCCCCTGAGAAGAGAGAGCCCCAGGAGCTGGGGGAGAGGGGGTATCTCTGAACTAATGTGATAGATGTAAGTTCCTCATCTCAGCTGAGGGGAATTTGCTGGGTGACCTGGGTAAGTGACCTCCCTTCTCTGGGCCACATTTCCCCTGCCTGTAAAAGGGTGGGATTGGACGCAATTAGTTCTGAGCGGTCTCCTTGTTCTGCCTTCTAGGGCTCTAAGTCTGACCTTCTCCTCCCTGAAGATTTGGGGGTGACAGGAGGGTTATACCACAGTCAGACTAAGGCAAATGGAAAGGAATCAGCCAGCTACTCCTTCCCCTTCCTCCTCCTCCTCTTCTCTCTCCTCCTTCCCCTTTCTGTCTCCTCTCCACCCTCTTTCTCCTCCCCTTCTTTCTCCTTCCCTACCCCTTCCCCCTCCTTTCTTGCGAGGTCACTTTACTGTTCTGGATCTTGGTCAAAAGACAGGCCTAGGTGCTTCCTAAGTCTCTCGACTCCTCTGGGATCTTGGAAACATCCTGGGGCATACCTGGCCCAAAGCAGCCCTGAAGCCAAAATGCTCCTCACGAGAATAGGTGTGAGGGCAGAGGATCTCTTGGGCCTGCTCCCCTTATCTCTGCATCTCCTCCCAGGTTTGCTGACCAGTGGGGGGCCCGGGCAGCCCTGACTCTCTCCTTTGTGGCCGGTTCTGGGCTCTACCTGCTTCTCTCCCTCGCCACTAATGTGCCTCTCCTTGTGGCATCCCGGATCCCAGCTCTGTTCATGCATGTGCTCCCAGGTACTGGGTCCCCTGATGTCCTGGGCAGGGGGTGTGGAGGGATAGGATGTCAGGTCCCTAAGTCCTATGGCCCGGTCTTGGGAACTGGGGGAGAGCCCCGGGCAGAGGAAGGCCGGAGAGGAAGAGCAGGCTTTGGCAGGGGGAGGCTGGAGAAGGAAAGCAGGCTTTGGCAGGGCCCCCTCCTCCTTTTGGATCCCTAGGTCCTTTTCTGTCTTGGCCAGCTAGAAGGAACCTGGTCCCTGGGCCGGGAAGAGTTGCTCCCAGATCCCATTCCACTCTGTGCTACTGGGTGGCCATCACAGACGGCTTTGCCCTATTTTGGGCGCCATTCCTTCTTGTAGAGAACAAGAGTCTAGTCTGTGGCCCAGGCCATCAGGGCGCTTCACCAAAGCCCCTTCGGGTGTTGGGCCCTGCATTGGGGGCACAACAGCTCCGGCCTTCCAGCGGCTCACAACTGTCAGGGGAAGCCCCAGGTGTGCCAAAAGCGTGACCTGTGTGTGATCATGCCCACAGTGTGACCTGCCTGCTGGGTGCAGAGAACCCAGAATTCCCCCTCACACCAGACTGAGTTCGCAGGGGGCAGTATGAGCCCACAGAATTCTGGAGAGTCTGGCAGGCCAGCAGGCACTATGGGCATGGTCCAAGGGAGGTTACATAAATAGAGAATGTATACCTGGTACTAAATAAAGGCATTGGTGAGGAAGAAACTTCTTCAGAAAGAAAAGAAGAAAGAAAAAAAAAGAAAGGAAGAAAGAAAAAGAGAGAGAGAGAGAGAGAGAGAGAACAAGAAAGAAAATAAGAAAAAAAAGAAGAGTGACCAAGAGAGCTATTTATGTGATAACAACATTGTGAAGACAAAGCACTTTGAAAGACTTAGGACTCTGATCAATGCAATTGTCCACCACAATTCTGGAAGACCTATGATGAAGCTTGCTGCCCACCTCCTGAGAGACAGGGGACGGACTCAGGATAGTTTGGGAACACAGTCAACTGAGGCATTTTTTTTTAGGTGCGGTTTTTCTTTTCTTTTTTCCTTTTTAAATGGAGAGGGAAGGAGAGAAAAGAAATGCTTTTTGGTTTTTAAAAATAAGTTAAAATGAAAGAATTCAGTGAAAGAAATAATAAAAACCTGCAATTATGATAAGGGAGAGAAGAATAATAGATTGAGTATTAAAAAAAATACATACTCCTCTCACCAACTTTTTCTTCTCTATAGAGAATGGGTGGGGATCAAAGAAAGGTAAAAGTATAAGAGAATTTGGTGGAAGGAAATACAAAGTTAACATCACATGATTGTCATTAGGATCAACTCACCCATAAAACTAAAGGAGACAGCAGAATAGAGTAGAAAGAAGAATCTAACAATAGTTGTTTATAAGAAGCACATTTGAAACCTGAAGGTTTACAGATTTAAATAATGAGCGAAGGCAAAATCTATTATAGTTCAGAGAAACTGAAAAGAGAGAGAGAAATAAAAAAGCAAGGGAAACAATCATAGTTTCACACAAGGCAATAACAAAAATAGACTTGAATAAAAAAGATAAAGAGGGACCCTACATTATGCTGGAAAGTATTATAGATGCTGAATTACCATTACTACTTAAATAGATAGTAAAACTAGAGAAGTGGTCAGCATCCTCAAATGTATCTCTTTCAGACTTAGACAAGTCTAACAAATGCTATAAAAGAAACCAAGAAGAGTGAAGATTAAAGAGAAAATT
Source organism: Dasyurus viverrinus (assembly GCA_020854095.1). Classification (NCBI taxonomy): domain Eukaryota; kingdom Metazoa; phylum Chordata; class Mammalia; order Dasyuromorphia; family Dasyuridae; genus Dasyurus; species Dasyurus viverrinus. Next base: position 253,262,802 of record CM037002.1, on the reverse strand, counting down.
TAAGATCAGAAAAAGACCATATGTGAAAAGAATCTTCACTATGGTGCACACAAGAATAAAAAAGTAATCACATATGGCAGTTAAGAGATCATTGGAGAGAATAATTTTATTTGAATAACAAAATCTGAGGCCAGATTACAAAGGCTTGAGGAAATAAAGTGGGGGGGGGGGCAAGTAAGACATGCAGTTGTTTTTTTTTATAAGAGTTTGACTGAGAAAAGGAGAATTGTTTGAAAATTGTTTAAGGGATCATAAGGTCATGAGGGTTTTAAAAATGGGGAAGACAGGGGAGTATTTTAAAGCTGGGAAAGAGCCAGTAGAAATAGTGAGAGAGATAACAAATGAGAAATACACAGGCACACAGAGAGACAGAGTCATAGGAAACAAAGAAAGAAAGAGAGGAATGGAGGGAGGTTGGGAGAGAGGAAGGGAGAATAATGATAGAGGCAATCTGTTAGAGAAGATAAGGGGAAATGAGGCCAAGGATAAATGTACAGGAGTTTGCTTTGTCTAGAAGAAAGTCTATGTCTTCTTTAGAGAATGGAATAAAGGAGGAAACAAGGAAAGATGGTGTCAAATCAGGGTGGTTTCAAGGTTTTGAAGACAGGAAAGGAGAAGGAGCTTGTGGTGAATGGTTTCTATTTTCTCAGTGACTCTCCCAAGAGAGTAGAGAAAAGTGAGAGATGTGAGAGCCTGTAAGAAAGCAGAGAAAAGGTTGTTGAGGAGAGCAGGAGAGTGAAGCAGTAATGGAGGAGAAGGAGGATTGCCTTGCTGCAGTGAGGACCCGGTTTAAGTAAGATACCATGAATTTGTAGTGGCCCCAGTCAACACAATTCATAACTTCTTCCAATTCTGCTCAGCAACATGTGAATAGGAGCAGAGGAGATGGGTGGTGGGGGCAATGAAGGCAAAACAGGGGTAAAGGTCTGGGAGAGGATTGGAAGGTGGAGGAATTAGAACAGGGACCAAAAGGATATTTCAGAGAGATATAAGGAGATGTCGCATGATAGGGATGACTTTCTAACCCTAAATCTGTAATCCTGTGGTAGAAAACAAGTCAACAAATACAATATCCAACTCTATCCTGGCTAGACTGCAGAGGAGACTGAGGGGGAATATTTCTGTCCTAAGGGAACACCTGGTCTGACAAGGCAGGAGGAGCAGATCCAGGCTTCTGCTCCGGAGAAGAAGCAGTTCCCAGCTCTGACCTTGGGGACCTAAAGCTTTAGGGGAGACAGGAGATAGATCCAGGCTCTCTCTCCTAGGCTCTGGATCTAGAGAACTTATCATCTAAAGAGAGGAGAAATACCCTCAAGCCCTGGTCTCAGGGAACTTCTAATCTCCTAGGCAAGCTTGAAATGGAGCCACGGTGGTGGAATAAGGGAGCAACTTGCCTGAGTTAAACTCACTTCCAAACAATATAAAATAAGATTTTTTTTTCTGGCCACTGCTTTATAGTTTTAGATCTGGTACAGCTAGGTCTCCTTCATTTGATTTTGTTTTCATTAGTTCCCTTGAAATTCTTAACCTTTTGTTCTTCCAGATGAATTTTGTTGTCATTTTTCCTAAGTCAGTAAAATAGTTTCTTGGGAGTTTGATTGGTATAGCACTAAATAAATAGATTAGTTTAGATAGTATTGTCATCTTTATTATATTTGCTCGATCCATCCGAGAGCACTTGATATTTTTCCAGTTGTTTAGATCTGACTTTATTTGTGTGGAAAGTGGTTTGTAGTTTTACTCATATAGTTCCTGCCTTTCCCTTAGCAGATAGATTCCCAAATATTTGCAAAATAATATTTTAAGATGAATTCTGGAGCAGCAGAACCAGCAAAAAGGTGGGACGAAACACTTTTCCAGCCCAACACAATTTAGGAGGTCATTCAAGTAAAGGGGGAGCTCAGTCCAGCGCAGGTAGTGTCTGGCCATGACAGGAACAAGATCCTGTGGTTCAGCATAGGTCAGTGATGGAGGCCCCATGCTGCTGGTGCAGCAGTTCAGTAGTGTTTCAAGCCAGCCTTGAAGCCTCAAGTTCTTGCCTTTCCCGTGCCCAGACTTTGTGACCCAAGTGCAGCAGGTGAGTGACCAGAGCAACATACCAAGGGCCAGGCCCTAGCCCCTGGCACAAGAAGCTTGAGACAATGCCCTCCCAACACCAGGAGCAGACTTCAACTTTAAAATTAGCCAAAAACTCCCCAAAAACCTGACCATAGAAAGTTATTATGGTGACAGGGAAGATCGAAACCCTAAATCAGACAAGAAAAACAATGTCAAAATGCCCAAAGCAAATCCTCAAAGAAAAATATGGATTCTTCTCACAGGCTCCCCAAATCCTCATGGATATGTTCAAAAAAGATTTAAAAAATCAAATATGAAAGGTAAAATAAAAATTGGAGAGGAATTAGAGTAATAAAAAAGGGTTGACAGCTTGATAAAGAAACCACAAAAAAAATGGAAAAAAGTGTACAAAAATGGACTTGGACCAAATAGAATTGGTCAAATGGAAAGAGAGGCACAAAAGCTCACTGAAGAAAATAATTACTGAAAAATTAGAATTGGGCAAGTGGGAACTAAAAACTCCATGACACCTCAAGAATCAATTACACAACTCAAAAGTATGAAAAATAGAAGAAAATAGAAAATATCTCATTGGAAAAAATAACTGACGTAGAAAATAGATCCAGGAAAGATAATTTAAAAATTACTGGCCCACCTGAAAGCCATTATTTAAAAAAAAAAGTATAGACATCACATTTTAAGAAATTATTGAGGAAAATTGCCTTGATATGTTTTTTCCAGGGGTTAAATAAAAATGGAAAGAATCCACCAATCATTTCTTAAAAGAGATCCTAAAATAAAAATTCCCAGGAATATTATAACCAAATTCCAGACTTCTCAGGTCAAGGCAAAAAAAAAAAAAAATACCACAAGCAGCCAGGAAGAAATAATTCAAAGATCATAGGCCCAAGGTCAGGATTACACAGGATTTAGCAACTTCTATATTAAAGGACCAGGAGGTTTGGAATATGATATTCCAAAAGGCAGAGGAGATAAGATTACAAGCAAGAATGACCTATCCATCAAAACTCAGCAAAATTCTTCAAGAGAAAAAAATTAATGTTTAATAAAATAGAGGACTTTTAAACATTCCTGATAAAAAGACCACAGCTGAGCAGAAATTTTGATTTTCAAATTCAAGACCCAAGAGAAGCATAAAAAGATCAGCAAGAAAGATAAAACAGTTTAACAGCTTATATTTTTACATGGGAAGCTTTTTTCTTTTAAGCTTTTAAGAACTATTAGGGCAATTAAAGGGATAAGACATAGAGGGGGCAGATATAAGTTGGGCTCTAATGAGATGATACCCCTCAAAAAAATTAAGGGTGAGAAAGAGAATTGCACAGGGAGAAGAGGGAAGGAAGAATAGAATGGGATAAATTATGTCACATGAATAAGCATGAAAGGTGGTATATAGTGAGGGGGGGAAATGGGGGAGGATTGTCTGAACCTTATTGGCATTGGAATTGGTCCAAAGAAGGAATAACATCGATCGGTATAGAAATATATCTTACCCTATAAGGAAGAAGGAAGCGAGGAGCAAAAGCAAAGGGAGGGCAGATTAGGGGAAATAGTGCTCAGAAGCAAAGTACCAGGGAGGAGGGATAGGATGAAAGGAGAGAGAGAGGAAGAGGAAGAGGATAAACAATAGGAAAATGGGATGGAGAGAAATACACAGAAAGCATAACTGTGAGTGTGAATGGGCTGAACTTACTCATAAAACATAAATAGAGAGCAGAATGGATTAAAAATCTGATTTGTGTTTACAAGAAACACAGCTGAAGCAGGAAGACATGCACAGAGTAAAGGTAAAAGGCTGGTACCAGATCTATTATGCTTCAAAATTTTAAAAATAAAATAAAATAAAGCCGGATAGCAATCATGAGCTGACAAAGCAAAAGCAAAAAATAGATCTAATTAAAAGAGATGAGGAGGAAAGTGCATTTTACTAAAAAGATGCTATAGACAATGAGTATCGATCCTAACCATATACGCTCCAAATGGTATAACAATCAGATTTTTAAAGAAGTTAAATAAGTTATAGAGGAAATAGACCATAAAACTACACTAGTAGGAGGGCTTAACTTGCCCTTCTTAAAACTAGATAAATCTAAATATACATATTTATATAAATATAAATATTATATATTACTACATGTAAATATATTATACAATATAAATAAGAAAGTAGTTAAGGAAGTGAATACAATTTTATAAGTTAGACAAGATAGATGTATGGAGACAATGAATGGGAATAGAAAAGAATAGACCCTTTTCTCGGTGGTACACGGCATCTTCACAAAAAGTGACCATCTGTTATCATGGTAATCATTAAAACTCTTTGGTATTGGCTGAGAAATAGATTAGTGAATGAATGGAACAGATTAGAAAAACAAGTCACAATGGTAAATGACCATAATATATTTTAATTTATTTAACATCTACTGGTCATCCTGCCATCTGGGGGTGGGGGTGGAGCGTAAGAGGTGAAAAATTGGAACAAGAATTTGGCAATTGTCAATGCTGTGAAGTTACCCATACATATAACCTGTAAATAAAAGGCTATTTTTAAAAAATGACCATAATAATCTGGTATTTGATAAACCCAAAGATTCCAACTTTGGGGATAAGAAATGACTATTTGACAGAAACTGCTGGGAAAACTGGAAAACTATATGGTAGAAACTAGACAGAGACCAACATCTTGTATTGTATACCAAGATAAGGTCAAAATAGGTACGTAATTCCAACAAAAATGGTGATACCATAAGCAAGAAATGGTTTACCCGTCAGATCTGTGGATAAGGGAAGAATGTACAACTAAACAGGATACATTACAAAATATAAAATGGATAGTTTTGATTACAACAAATTTTACAAGGTTTTGAACAAACAAAATCAATGTAACCAAGATTAGAAGAAAAGCAGAAAGTTGGGAAACAATTTTGACTATTTCTGATAAAAGCCTCATTTCTCAAATATATAGAGAACCGAGTCACATTTGCAAGAATACAAGCCATGCTTCTACTAGTTGACAAATAGTCAAAGGCTATAAACAGGCAGCTTTCAGATGAAGAAATCAAAGCTATCTACAGGCAGAGGCAAAAATGTTCTAGAGCTCTACAAAACCTGGATAGCTTTGAAAACAAATGTGACATTTATTATATAGATTTTCTTGCAATGTAAATTTATTGTTTTATACTGAATCTTCTATTTTGTTCTACTGTGTACATGGCGATTTTTTTTCCTCATTTTGTATTTAAGTTTACATTTTTTGAAATGGTTTAAACAATAAATAAGTAAAAGCAAAGATTTAAAAAAGAAAGAAAGATGCTCTAAGTCACTATTGATGAAAAAGATGCAAATAAAAACAATTCTGAGGTACTACCTCATACCTATCAGATTGGCTAATATGACAGAAAAGGAAAATGAGAAATGTTGGAGGAGATGTGGGAACAGGGGACATTACTGCACTGTAAGTGGAAGTGTGAACCATTCTGCAGAGGGATTTGGAACCATGCCCAAAGGGCTATCAAACTGTCCCTACCCTTTGATCTAAGCTCAAGAAGTTCTACATCTATATGTATCCTTTGATCCAGAAATACATCTGCATCCCAAAAAGAGTTTTTAAAAGTGGAAGGGAGTTCGTATTTATTTCTATTTCTTTATAGCAGCTCTTTTTATGGTGGCAGAGAATTTGAAATTGAGGGCATGTCCCTCACGTGGGGAATGACTGGTATTATGGTATATAATTGCAATGGGATGCTATCGTGCCCTAAGAAAAGATGAGCCGACTGATCTCGGAAAAACCTGGGAAGACTTACAGGGACTGATGCAGAGTAAAGTGACAGAACCGGGAGAACACCGTGCGCAGCAACAGCAAAATTGTACAATTAACAAGGGCCAATGACGCAGACAAGGCAGGGCAGGGTCAGATGGGGGCAGGCCTTGAGTGCCACATACATATTCCTTTGCCAAGAAGAGAGCCACTGAAGACTTTGGGGGGACTGCGGTGATGTGGTCAGAGCTGCCATTAGAAATATGGATCAGAGACAGGGCCAGACAGAGAGGAGGGGTGCAGTGAGAGGGGCACACGCACAGCCAAAGCTGGAAGAGGTGCAGAGGCCACGCTGTCCTACCCACTTTACAGACAGGCAAACTGAGGCACAGGAAGCCCGAGTGATTTGCCCAAGACGAATCCCCAGAGCCAGGAATGGCCTTGGGTGGTGGTTGTGGGAAAGGAAGGGGGGACTTGAGAATGTCCAGAGCGTGGGGACCGGGAGGGTGCAGACCGACCAGGATGGGAGGGATGCTGGTCCCGGAGGAGGGGCAGCCCACACTCCCCTGGGGCCTGGCCTGGAGGTGGCCCTTACTTTTGTCTCCCGTTCTCCCAGGGGCCCAGATGGTCATCACAGACCTGACCCCCCCAGCAGATCGCCCGGGAGCCCTGGGGAAGCTGGGCCTGTGCTTTGGAGTGGGAGTCATCCTGGGCTCCCTGCTTGGCGGGACCATGAGCACCAAGTTTGGGTGAGTGACCAGATGCCCGGTGGGCTGGACGTGGTCCTGGGCGGCTCCGGGGGGGGCTGGCTGGGCTGGGCTCCTGGGGGAGGAGGCGCCGCTGGCCAAGGGGCCCAGCCAGGGAATATACAGCAGGAGCCCCTCATTAGGGGTGGGGAGACAGGACAGGCAGGGGGCTGGCCCGCAGTCAGGAAGCCCCTTCCTAGGATGGTGGGCTGCTCGTAGCTTTTTGCGCCTCAGTTTCCCCAGCTGTAAGTCAGGGCAGTATCTGCAGCACCAGCCCACAGGGCCATGAGGGCTTGGACAGAAAATCAATAGCAAGAAGGTGGGGCTGCCTAGAACTTAGCCCACGTTGAGTAAGAGTAATGGGCCTTGAGCCTGGGAAATTGGGGGTGACTGATTGTGAAGGGCTTTGTCTCGGGTCCAGAACTGAATTCCGATGCGATCTAGAGCTTCTCTCCAGCACCGTCCCTGCAGATTTCTAGAAAGCTGAATCGGCTAAGGGAAAGAGCCCTGGCTTTGAGGTGCCTCGGTTTCCTCATCTGTAAAATCTGAATATTATCGCCCAAACCTCAGGGGAGTGTGTGAGGAAAGGGTTTCATAAATGGTAACATGTACCAGAGACTTACGCTGCGCCGCCATGAATAAAATTACCTCCCCTCTCTCTACCTCAGTTTCTTCCATTTAAAATGGGGATAAAGCCTGCTAAGTTTTTGGTACTTTCAAGACTTTCTGTGAGACTCAAATGAAACACTGCGTGTGAAAATGGTTTGCAGGGTGTGATCTAGGCCAGATTATTTGCCGTCTTGAGGGAGGGAGGGAGGGAAGGGGGGAGAAAAATCTGAAACCCCCAAATCTTATAAAAATGAATATTGAAAAAAGCGCTTTGTAAATCGTGAGCGCATTCGTGCTGTTGCTGTTAGGGCCTGTCCACGACCTCACCCCCACCCCAACTGACCGTCCCTCCCGGGGCAGGGAGAAATGTCCCTGCTCTTGAAGACCCCACGGGGCGCCCGAGCTCGGCCCGGCCCTCCTAAGCTGGCAGGGCTGACCCAGGACCAGTCTCCCATGGGGAGAAGGTCAATCACCTCATTAAGGGTTGAACTTTTTAACCACAAGCTCTAAAGGGGTAGATTGAGCTGAAGCTAAATGCTCTTGGGATTCCCAAAGCCCAATGGAGGCTCCTGGGAACAAAACTGGTGGGAGCTGATCCACGGGCTGGCCACCAGGTGGCACTAGACCATCTCCCATGCTGCTTGGCTGCTTGGGGCTTGTCCCGAGTGCTGAAGTCCTGGCTGACCCCTGGGGCCCTTTGCTCCCTGCATGAAGGCGCCAACCAGTCCCGCGGTTCAGCCTTCCATGAGCCTCTTTGTCAGATGGAGACAAGATGGCCCGCCTTTCCTGTCCCAGGAGCCTTTGATGAAGACCAAATTCCATCACTTATCTAAAGACCCTGGATTCAAATCCTGCCACTGTGTGACCTTGGACATCCACGCAATCTCTGGGGGCCTCAGTTTAAGTTAGGGCTCTGTGAGAAATGACCTCTGAACTCCTTGTATATGGTCATGTGACTAGAGGAACATCCAGAGTTCTATTGGAAAGGACACTGGTCCTACTGGCCTGTACGACTGTTGTCCCCAGTTTTTAAATGACGTCACTACACTAGCGTCGAATTATGGTGTCCAACTGTGGCCGAGCTCGGACACAAAGAGTCTATGAACATCGGGGGCATCTCTAACTTGGCACATTTTGCATTTCCTTTGGGCTAATTCTCTGCTCACAGAGCCCAGCCCCTTCTCTGAGGAGCCGTGCTGGGCCATCCTGGGGCTCCCCCACTATAATATTGCTTCTAAAGTTCTTAAGAGAGTCATTGTATTGTGTTTTTTCCCAACTCCACTTCCCAGAGTTGTTTTGTAAGGTGCGATCTCGAGCATGGCCACCATCATCATCGGGGTCACTTCTGCTCCCCTTCTGAGCCTTCCTTCTCGACGGAGCTCAGACAAATCTGACGTCAAATTCTGACCCCGATTGTGTCTTTCTAAGTATTCAGTAGATGCTAAATGTTGGCTCCCTGCAGTGCTTTGTTGCCCAATGTTTGCTTAAACTATCTTGATTGCTCGCTGGGTCCAGATTCCTTAGGGACAGGGATTTCCATCATTTCTGTCGGTGACGGCCTTGGCCATCTCTGTGTGACCAACCTCCTGTATCTCTAAAGAAACCCTCATGACTCAGCCGTGTTCAGTGGTTCTTGGTCAAAGGGTGTTAGGTTTCCTATGGATATTGCCTATGGAGGACCTTTGGGGTCTACTCTTAGATCTTAGTCCTTTCCCAGAATCCCCTTGAAGGCAAACCAAAGGCTTTTTTGGTTTTGGATTTTGGATAAGTGCGGCGGTGTGGACATATGGTGGGCCACCCTCAGGAGAAAGGATCATGAGTTTAGGGCCTAACAGAATCTAATGTTTAAACGTTCTCCTTGAAAAATGTTCTTGGCTATTGAAATAAAATGTGTTATTTTCTTGTTCTTGACTTCCCGAAAGTGATCTAACCCAGTCCTACTTACACCCTCTTCCTGCTCTGGCTCCAGAAGCTCCAGAAGCTCCCTAGTGCCCTCGAAGCAGAGTCTGTTTCACATTTAGAGACTTTCCCAGTCATATCTTTTTGTTCTCCTCAAGCGTTGTGCCATCCAGCCCAACTGGGCTTTTCTAAGTTCTTCACACAAAATGCTCCATCTCCAGTCTCAGTGCCTTTGCCCAGAAGGGGCGCCTGACCCTTCTCACTTCATCCTTTGAGAATCTCTCAGCTCCTTCAAAGCTCAGCTGGGGAGCCACCTTGGACTTGAACTATTTCCTGCTTCCACAAACTGCCGGGGTCTCCTAAGAGACTTTCTATTTGATCTGCATTTTATTTGCACTTAAACATCAATGGGGGTCTCCTGTGAAAGAACAGCAGCTCCTTGAAGGCGGAGATTTTCCATCGTGTGTCCCTGGGCTTAGCAGAGACCCTGCCACAGTCATGTTCCAGTGCTTGGGGCTTGCTAATGGCATTTCTCATTATTTCTCTTAAATAGAGAAGTTCTCCATGGAGACCTCAGGTCCCCCAGCCTTCGTGTCGTAGTTGGGTCTAATACATGAATGTACCACGAGCACAGGTTTGTGGTCATCAATAAAGACATTTTATTATTACTTCTACCATTATCATGGAGTTCAGGGATTCTCTCCTGATGGAGTCTAGAGCTGGAAAAAGCTCCTTGGACAGGCTGCTTCCCGCTCATTTTTTTATTTAATGGCTAAAATAATGACTTTTTTGAATTGAAAAACGTGGTGGGGTGTGAGGTTGACTTGGGCAGGCTCCCGAATTTTCTAGGAGAATTCTAGAAGCAGCCGCCATGATGAAAATGCTCGGTCTCTCATCCCCTTCCTTCCTGGTCCTCATTGTGGTCCCTTGAATGGCCGCATTTGGAAAGTTTTCCGTTCCAAGGTCATTATGGGTATTGGGTACGGCGACGCCTCCGAAAGGCGCGGTTGCGACATTGTCACGGCTGGGGGATGTCGCAGCTGGAGATTGTGGCCGAGCGTTTTATCTGTGATCAGAGAAAATTGTTTTTGGTTGAATTCTCAAAACCCGTTTGGGGTCTGTGACTGTAACTCGGGGATTTGTCGGCCATCGGCCTCCTCCTCCTCGTCACCATCATCATTGTCGCAGAATCATTGTAACAATTGCTCTTTTCCTCTCGCTGGGTAGGATTTGGGTCGAGTCGGCCCTTGGACGAGCACAGTGTCCGTTCTCCTCAACGCGCCCACCTCCAGCACCGCTTGCCCCCAGTAACACTTAGGCAATCAAAGGAGATGCAGACTAGAGCCTTGCAAGCCTCCCCATGCCGAGGGAAGTGGGGCTCTTCTTATTAGATGGAGGAGGGATGGAGAGAGGGAGGATGGATGGAAGGAGGGAGAGATGGACAGAGAAAGGGATGGAAGGATGGAGGGAGGGAGGGATGGATGGAGAGAGGGATAGGAGGATGGATGAATGTCTGAAGGGAGGGGGGATGGATGTTGTGGATGGGTAAGTGATCAGGGATTGACGGATCAGGGAGGGACAGTTCCTAGGAACACCGGACTTGCCACTAGAGGGCAGCACCGGCCTGCGAGCTGTCCGGGCCGCCAGGCCAGGGCTCAGGACTGTGGTCCCCGCCCTCAGTCTGGCTCCTTCCTTCTCCCCGCCAGCAGCAGCCGGGGCCAAGCTCTGATGGCCTCTTTTCCTTCTCACAAGGAGGGAGAGTCAGCTCTGGGAAGTGCCCTTTCTAACGCTCCCACCAGGGTTTCCAGCAGGGGCTGTATCTCAGGGGGAGGGGGGGGGGAAGCCCTATGGGCCGGGAAGCTCTAAGAGCAGCCCCGCCTTGTCTCCCCTGTGCTGGGCCCTGGCAGAAGCCCCTGGTTTCCCCATCAATGAGCAGACAGAGAGGCTTTTTCTGCCCTGCAATGAGGGTATGGATGAGGTATGGGGCGGGGGGGAGGGGGGGTAGTAGCTAGGGCCTGGTCTGGCCAGTGACTTGTCCAAGATCTCTAGGAGAGTAAGGGATTTCTGTTTAATCCTCTGGGTGTTTAAAACCTCTACTCTGTGCCAGACACTAAGCTCAGGGCTCTGACCCCGGAGCTCTCCAGCTTCCTCCCCTTCCAGCTCTGCCCCCAGGCCCAGTCAGAGCTCATGGCTGGCCCATCACTGGCCCCCGTTCCAGGTCCTTGCAGGCCGGATCAGGAGCTTCGGCACATGCTCGGTGCCCCCTGCCCCCACCCTGCCCCCACCCGCTCCCGCAGCCAGACTGATGTCAGAGGGAAGGCATTCTCCTGCCCACTCGACATTTTTCCCAGCTGACAGTGCCCCCTGACCCCCGCCGGCGTCCCTGCCCCAGCCCGTGTGGAGGAGGCCCCATGTTTCCTCTCGGCTGGGGGATGGGGTAAGGGGGCCTGGGAAGGCAGCTTTCTGGGCCCCCCCAGCCCCCCAGGCAGAGAGCCCAAGGGCACCGGCCTCGGCCTCCTTCTCAGCAGCCTCCCTGCCACCAGTGCCCTGGGCCACTGCCTGGGGAAAGGCTCTGCCCCGGCTCAGAAATGTTGTCTCCGGTGCTTGCCCGGCCCAGCCCGAGGGGTCCGAGGGGCTTCTGGGAATTCGGTTTCCAAGGCTGTTGGCTCTTTTGAATGAACCATGAGAAGCAGCCGTAGTACCTTTAAGGCAGCTCCTCTCCCGCCCTGGTGAGCCAAGGTGGGGGGGGGGGGTTTTCTTATGGCCCCTTGGGGCCCCTGGGGATGAATCAGGTCTCCCGGCTCTGAGGCAGCCCCTGTGCCCGGGGAGCCCCTTCTTGGTGGGGAGGGCAGCAGCCCCGACTGGCTCCCGGCCCTGCCCCTGCCCGGGGCTCCGGACCCCCTCCCACCAGCGTCCTGGGCCCAGAGGCCATGGGAGCCTCTGTAAAGCTCCCACTTAGGAAGCGGCACCCGGAGGGGAGAGAGGGCCTGGCCCGTGGGGAGAGCTGGGCCGGACGCTTCGGGTTACACTGGACCAGAGCAGGGCTGTTAGGTCAGGGGAGGGGGGCTGGTGAGCGCGCCGGGGAGGGGGGCTGGTGAGCGCGCCGGGGCGTCTGGGCCAGGGGAGGGCCGGGGCAGCTCCAAGCTTGGCTCCTTCCTTCCCGTGAGGCTGGCGCAAGTTCCCTCCCGCTGCGGACCTCGGTTTTCCCCTTTGTGAAATGGGGCTGAGGCTGGGCGGTCACAGGCAGCTCAGAATCTCCCCCTTCAGTGCCCTCCCCACTGCCATAGGCCAGCCTTGGCTCCCCAGTTCCCAGAGTGGGCATCCGGGGGGGACGGAGAGCACTCTCAGCCTCAGTGGGAGGCCCAGGGTCAGGGAACGGGCTTTCTCCTCTTGGATGGAGGCAGTTTCCTCAGATGTCACTTTCAAAGCCATTGTTCAGCCCCCAGGAAATCCGGTCCCCGCCCCTCCCAGCCCCCCCTTCCCATACCCCCCTTCCTCTCACATTTAGACTTCAAAGCAGCTCAGAGGAGGAGGGAGAGGGGGGGGGGCTCTGGAGAGCTGGGGGCTGGGGCCCTGCGGCCTGGGACCCGTCATTTTTCTGTATCATTGCCAGGGCGCCCCCCCCCACCTGGTCTCTGGCCAGTCTGGCCCTCCCTGGAGGTCGGGGGACTCTAGAAAAGGGTGACTTGGGGGGCCCTGAATGGCCCCCCCATCTGGGGGAGCTGCCCAGAGCCCTCCCTGCAGCCCCGACCCGCTCCTTTGGCCTCCCTCCCACGGGTGCTGAGCGGACAGTTCCGCCGCCTTGGAGCCCCGGGGCGGAGGGGAGGAGGGCGAGGGGGGAGGGGAGGGGCGCTTCGGCCACCCCGCCGTCCCGTCCCCCCCCCGCCGTCCCCCCGGACGTCCCGCCCCGCCGCGCCCAGGCCTCGCGAACTTTCTGGGCCTCCCAGAGCGGGCCTGGACCTCGGCCCCGGGCTCCGGGCCAGCCCCGGCTCCCGCCCCTCCCCCAGCGGAAGGGCCGATAAGGCGAAGCGGCTCATTCACAAATTCCCAGGTGCATTTTCATTCATGCCGGAGGCGGCGGGGGATGGGCGGGGCCGCGTGAGTCACAGTGAATGGGAGGCGCCGTGCCAGCCGTGCCAGCCGTGCCCTGCGCCCCCCTCCCCCCCCCCCCCCCCCCCCCCCGCTGCCGGCCCACCTGCTCCGCTCACCAGCCTCCCTCGCGTTGCCTTCTGGGTCTTTGCTCTGCCCCCTAAAGGGCGCCTCCTTCCCCCTGCCCCCCCCTTGGCAGTCCGAGGCTCTGCCCTGAGGGATCCCCCTCCTCATTTACAGGGGAAGGGGCCAGTGCCGGGCTCCTCAGCTTCCCCATCTGGGAAATGGGGCCCGGGGTAGGAGCGGGTCACTTCTGAGCTGTCACTCAGAGCCCCACAGGAGCAGGTGAAGGAATGATGGAGGGAGGGAGGAAACACCTGCTTCTGGGCCTGCCCCGCCTGCCTTTGTCTGAGACCCGGCCCTGTGGGGGGGAGGGGGGGCAGCCTCACCAGCCCTGACAATGGGGCCTTCAGCCTGCGCCCCCCCCACCAGCAGTTCGGGCTCAGGGACCAAGTCGGGCCCTCCCCCCACGACGGGCAGGGGCCGCCCTCCCGCCCCTCCCTCACCCCTGCCCTCCCTGGGCATCTCCCTCCCAGCCGGCATTTCTGCAGCACGTGAAGGTTTGCAGAGAGCTTTTAAAGGGGTCACAACAGAGGAAACTGAGGCAGACAGCTGGCAGCTGCCTCCTGGCTCATCCCCGCCCCCCAAAGGGGGGACCCGGAACTGACCCATGTTCCCCCCAGCAATGTGTGACCACATGTCCCAGAAGCCTCTTCCTTCTCTCACCCATGAAGTGACCCATTTTACAGCTAGAACCCCTGAGCCCCAGGACAGGCCTGGCCCCCACCCACAGCCCCCGTCCATGCTGGGAGGAGAACTTGGGGGGCTGGGGCGCACCTGGAGGAGGAGGCCGGGAGGCTGGCAGGGCTCGATGTCTGCAGGCTGGCACACCCTGTCATTCCTGCCCGGCTGGAAAGGTCAGCTGTCAGTGGGGCCTCGAGGCTTCCGGGCGGGCAGAGCCAGGAGCTCACACCGGGCCCTCAGCCCACCCAGGCCCCAGCAGCAGGGGGAGGGAGGGCAGACTTGGCCCCAGCCTGTCCTGGGAGGAGGAGGAGGGAGGAGGGGAGAGGGAGGAGGAGAGAGGGAAGAGGCGAAGGGAGGAGGGGGAGGGAGGAGACAGGAGCACTTCCCAGCCTCTGTCCCCACCCCGCCTCTGCATCCACAAGATTCAGGCTGAATGTCAAGGCCAGACTGGGGCTGACACTGAGGCTTTTAAACCAGGAGGGAGGGGAGGGTCCCCCCGGGGGGCCACCTGCCTCCTCCCAGTATCCCTGGATGGCCTGTCATGAGTCCTAAAGTCCCATCTTCCAGCCAGGGAAACTGAGACTTAGAGAAGCCAGGAAGATCTAGACTCAGGTCTGGCCAGCAAATTCCTCCTGGGCCATTTCCTCCAGTCCCAGGCTTGGGGCCAGGCAGAGGGGGAGGGGGAAGGGGAGAGAAGGGCCTCAGTTTCCCCATCTGTAAAAGGAGCCGGTAGCCCATCCTTTCCCTCCCTCTCAGGCCGCTCGGGAGACCAGAGAGAACGAAAGGGGGGCGTGCTCCTTCCCACCCAAAGGGGGGGGTCACTCCGGGTGTGACTAAATCCTCCCTCCCCCTAAATAAGCCTTTCTCCTCCCCCCTCCCCCCTCCCCCCCACCCGGGAAGTCATTCCCACTGGAACCAGAAGCGGTTCATTCCCGGGGCCCCGGGAAGCTGGGGGAGCTCGGGGCCCCCGCAGGTGCCCGGATCAGGGCGGGGCGCGGCCACCCGGGGAGCAGAAAGGGAGGCGGCCCCGGGCCAAGGTAAATCTCACTCCCTTTACAGTTTGGCCCCGGGCTGGCTGGTCCCTGGCCCAGAGCAGGGAGGGAGAATCCCTGAGCCAGTCAGAAAGCTCCAAGATCCCTGGATCCCAAAGGCTGGGGCTGCCCCCAGGCTGTGCTGGGAAGCCCACCCCCTCCCCCCCTTCCCCCCCCCCAGCCGTTTCCCAGGGAAGGGAAGCTCCGAGCTGGGAATGGGCCAGAGGTCCCGGTTGTGAACCGGCTCAGAGCCTTTCTCAGGGGCAGCCCCCACCCCGCGGCACCTCGAGGTCTTTACTTTCGGGTCTGGAGGAGCTTCGGGCAGCCCGGGCCCCCTGGGGAGCCTCCCTCCTTGGCTGGGGCCCCTCCCCCAACCCCCATTTGCCCGCTAACAGCGGCTCGGAACTGGGAGGCTCATTTGCCTATTCCTGCCTGGCCTGTTTGCATGGGGGGGCCGCGGCTGAGGGGGGGCTCCGGCTCCCCCAACGAGCATTCCCCCCCCCCAGCCCAGGAGGCAGAGGGCGGCCGTCCCCCTCCCCCGGGAGGCACATGGGAGTCTGGGGTTGGCCCAGGCCGGCCCCCCAGAGCCCGGCTCCTTGGTCTCCCCGGGGGCGCCCGGCCAGGGGTCACTGACTGGGGGCCCTCGCTGCCCAGCCCCCTCGGCTCTCCCCCACACCCCCACCCTCCATTCCCTGGGCGGTGTCTGTCGGCTGGGGATGCTCTCACTTCTCTCTGCCTCTTGCCCCCGACTTCCGTGGCTCCCACTTTCACCTCCCACCTGACCGGCTCTAACTGCCTTCCTGCAGCCGCTCTGTAGCGCCGGCTGCACGCAGCCTCCCGTCAGACCTTGAGCTCCTCCTGCAAAGGTGGAGATGTCTCCCTCTCGCTGGCTCGGCGGCTGGTATACAGCAGGTGCTAAATAAGTGCTTGCTGACTGATCGCCCAGGGCCAGCACGGTTCTAGTCAGATCGGCCCCAAGCAGCGGCGGGGACGCCCGGCAGCCCCCTCGGTTCCGGGGGGAATTGCTGGTTTCCTCTGGTTATTTGGAACTCGGGCCATCCCCCACAGCCGCCTGTTTAAAAAAGAAAAAAGTGCTTTCACCTAAACCTCCCTCCAGCCGCGGCTCCCTGGGATGGGGAACTTTTCTCAGCCGCCCGGGACCCTCCTCTCCGGGGGCCCATTTGTGCATTTCTCAGGAAGTGACTCAGTTTACCTGGAGTGTGTTTGCTGGCGCTGTTCCCTGGGTTCGGATGCTAGGGACGGTCCCTGGGCAGTCGCGCCCTCCCGACAGTGGGATTGTGGGCCTGACCCCACGAGGGGCCAGGGCGCTGCCAGTTGGGCCCCGTGGGCTGCACTGTCCGTGGCCCATCCCCCGGGGCCGGTGTGGGAGGTTGCACCTGAACCCCAGGCTTTTGGGCTGACCCCTGGCTCCGGCCCCTCCTAAGGGGCTGGGAGACTGACCAGTAACCCGGGAGTCTCTTTCCCAGGAGAAGCCCCTGCAGGAATAAATCCTGGGCTTCTCTGTGCGGCCCCAGCAGCCTCGGGAACTCGGAGAGGGAATATCCCCCCGGAACAGGCGGCACTTAATAAATGCCTGAGTCCCAAGGGGTCCCCCCGGGGGGGGCGGGCCCCCATCTGTAGGACTCTGGGTCCCATGCCCAGGCCTCCAGCTCCCCCGTGGGTCCCAGACCCCCCAGCAGGGCCCCTCCCTGCCAGCCCCAGGGGCTGGCTCTTGCCGAGGGTGGGCGCTGGCCGGTCCGGCCCTCTCCGTGTGGGGGCCTGGGGGGGGCCTGGCTTAGGCACTGAGGCACTGCAGAGGCTGGGGCCTCTGACCGGTGCTGGGGGGGGGCACAGGAGAGTGCCCTCAGGACAGGCTCCTCCCTCCCGTCTGCAGGCGGCCCCTCTTAGAGAGAGCCCCAGTGAGGGGCTTTGTTCTGGCTTCCCCCGCCCCCCATGGGGAATTATCTCCCCCCTGTGCCTTTCAACCCGAGGGTAAACTGTTTTACGAGGCTAATTATCCCGGCTTCTCATCGCCCTGGGTGGCCATTCCCTTTTTATGGGTTGGTAAACTGAGGCTTCAGAGGAGGGACGCTCTCCCTGGCCCCCTCCAGCCAGGAGGTACTGGGAGGGCGGCTCCGAGCTGAGTTCCGGGTGGGCTGTGACCCACGGAGATGTAAAGCTGTCACCTGCCCTGAAACGGGCCTGTGCCCCATCTACAGCCGGGTAAAACTGAGGCCCATTTTCTGGGGCCCTGGCCCCAAACCCGCTGCTGGAAGGCCTGGGCTGCCCGCCGTGAGCCGCTCCTGGGGCTTCCCTCTGCCCGCCGTGAGCCTTTGAGCCAGCCTTGCCTAAGGGCTGGTCACCTCCCTGGTGAGGCTCATGGCTGGTTGGTCACCCCGGGCTCCAGCCTCTGAGGAGCCCGCCTGCCTCCTTCCTGGGCTCTTGACAACGGCTCCTCCCAGAGAAGCACCTCCAGGAGCCTCCTCCCAGCCAGGATCCCACAGAACCCGCTTTGAGCTCCCGCTGATCTTTCTCCCCAGAGCACATCAAAGAGCCCAGGGAGGGACCGTCCCCACCTGCACCTCCGGAAGGGTCCAAAGGTCGGACTCCGCAGCTGGGAACTGGGTCTGCTCTACCCGAGCTCCGGGTTACAGAGGAGAAACTGAGCCCACAGGCAGGGACCAGCTGGCCCAGAATTCGAACCCTGCTCTCTGGTGGCCTTCCCAGGGAAGGTGTCCAGAGACCCCCGATCTGGAACAACCTGCTGGCCTTTCAGTGGAGGATGGGCCAGACTTGTTCCCTGTGGCTCCGGTGCAGAAGAGGAGCCTGAGCCACTGCGGAGGTCAGGAGGTAGTGAGCTCCCCGTCCTCGGGAGTGCTCAAAGAGGCCGGACATCCACCTCTAGAAGAGATTTAAAGGCCCAGCTCTGCTCTTGTTGACCTTCAGCATGAGCCTGCCCAGGGCCAAAGGAGGCTTAGAAAATGTTGGCAATAAGGCTGAGGGTCAGCCTGGGGGGAGGGGGGAGGGGGAGGCGTGAGGCTACAAAAAGGTAGTTTTCAACATTCACTTTTGCAAAACCTTGTGTCCCATTGGAATGGCCTTGACATCTCGTTGTTGAAGAGAGCCGAGTCCCTCGGAATCGATCATCGTATGATCTTGTTGTTGCCGTGTCCAGTGATCTCCTGGTCCTGCTCACTTCCCTCCGCATCAGTTCCTATAAGTCTCTCCAGCCTCTCTGAAATCCTCTTGCTGGTCATTTCTTACAGAGCAATAATATTCCATAACATCCATATACCACAATTTATTCAGCCATTCTCCAATTGATGGGCATCCATTCAGGTTCCAGTTTCTGGCCACTACAAACAGGGCTCCACAGACATTTGTGCACACATGGCTCCTTTTTCCTTCTTTAAAATCTCTCTGGGATACAAACCTAGTAGAAACACTGCTGGGACAAAGGGGATGCACAGTTTGACAGCCCTTTGAGCACAGTCCCAAACTGCCCTTCAGAATGGCTGGATCTGTTCACAACTCCACCAACAATGTATTAGTTGCCCCATTTTTCTGCCTCCATGCGTCATCATCTTTTCCTGTCACTGCAGCTGACGTGAGGCGAGTAGTGGAAGCCCAGAGTTGTCTTACTTTGCATTTCTCTGATCAGCAGTGATTTAGGGCATTTTTTTGTATGACTAGAAATGACTTAAATTTCTTCCTCTGAAAATTGTTCTTATTCTCCAGCCAGTTGTCGACTGGGGGATGATGCGTCTTCTTAGAAATTTGAGTGAATTCCCTATTTTAGAAACTAGGCTGTGATTTATCAGAAACACTGGGTGTGAAACTTTCCCCACTTTTCTGCTTCCCTTATAATCGTGGCTGCATTAGTTTTGTTTGTACAAAACCTTTAATTTAATATAATCACAATCACCCATTTTGCATCTCACCATGTTCTCTAGTTCTTCTCTGGCCACAACTTCTCCGATCGCCACAGATCCGAGAGGGAGCCTGCCCCTTGTTCTCCTAATTGGCTTATAGCGTCCCCTTTCTGTCTAAATCATGAACCCATTTGGACATTATCTTGGTACAGAGTGGCAGGTGCTGGTCAGTGCCAGTTCCCGCCATCCTAGTTTCCAACACCAGTCTCTGCCATCCTAGTTTCCTGGTTTCCAATGCCAGTCTCTGCCATCCTAGTTTCCTGGTTTCCAGGTTTCCAATGCCAGTTCCTGCCACCCTAGTTTCCAGGTTTCCTATGCCAGTCTCTGCCATCCTAGTTTCCTGGTTTCCAGGTTTCCAATGCCAGTTCCTGCCACCCTAGTTTCCAGGTTTCCTATGCCAGTCCCTGTTATGCTAGTTTCCAGGTTTCCTATGCCAGTCTCTGCCATCCTAGTTTCCTGGTTTCCAGGTTTCCAATGCTAGTTCCTGCCACCCTAGTTTCCAGGTTTCCTATGCCAGTCCCTGTTACCCTAGTTTCCAGGTTTCCTATGCCAGTCTCTGCCACCCTAGTTTCCTGGTTTCCAGGTTTCCAATGCCAGTTCCTGCCACGCTAGTTTCCAGGTTTCCTATGCCAGTCTCTGCCATCCTAGTTTCCTGGTTTCCAGGTTTCCAATGCCAGTCCCTGTTACCCTAGTTTCCAGGTTTCCTATGCCAGTCTCTGCCATCCTAGTTTCCTGGTTTCCAGGTTTCCAATGCCAGTTCCTGCCACCCTAGTTTCCAGGTTTCCCAGCGGTTTTTGTCAGAGTTCTTGTCCCAGAAGTGGGAGTCCTCTGCGTTTGTCAGACGCGAGATGACTATAGTCACTGCGATCCCGTATTGCCATAAATGATAGGAATAGTCTTGGAGCCTGGACCAGTCTGTTCTAGGCCAGGACCAAGTGACGACGGCTGCTTTGTAACAGAGCGGGGCCAGGTGAAGGTGCCCGCGAACCAGCCCACTGCCTAAATATTTACTGCCCGGTCAAAGGCTCGGGGCACGGTCAGGCGCCCGATGACTCAGGGACGGCCCGGCTTTGAAGCCGGAGGCCCAGCCGCCCAACCCGCCAACCTGGCCGGTGACAAGCTGCCGTGGCCCCTGTCGCTGTCAGGCTATCAGTAACTAACTGCGGGCTCAAAGGCCGGGCTGTTGGGGGGGGGGAGCGGCAATCTCCCTGGGGAACAGATGGGAAAAGGGAAGTGGCCTCTGACCCCCATTCCTTGCAGAACCGCTCCTCAAGGAGAATTGCTCAGATCCCAGCTGCTGTGTCTGGCCAGAGCGGACTCTGGTCCTGGCTTTGAGGAACCCCAGGGTGGTCCAGCCAGAGGCAGAAAGAGAGCTGGAGGGATCTGGCTTCAGATCCTGTCTCC
The DNA here is from genome assembly GCA_020854095.1 of Dasyurus viverrinus. NCBI lineage: Eukaryota > Metazoa > Chordata > Mammalia > Dasyuromorphia > Dasyuridae > Dasyurus > Dasyurus viverrinus. Next base: position 253,242,452 of record CM037002.1, on the reverse strand, counting down.
AGCTCAGTTTTCTCATCTGTAAAATGGAGCTACTATTGTCTGGCCACAGAAACACCCCCTCTAGCTCTTCCTCCCAGTGTTCTGATGTGGTCATTCTCCTCCTCCAAAAGCTCCCACCGCTCCCTTCTTGTCCTCAGGATAAAAAGCTGCTCTTGCTTGGCCATCAAAGTCCTCCATGGATGGTTTCCCCAACCCACCCCCTCCCAGCCACACTTTGCAGCTCTTTGTCCCATCACTCATCGCCCGGCCTGATTGCTGGGGTCTAGAAGCCTTAACTTACTCTTTTAACAACTTATTCACTTTTTTAACTTATGGGACCAAAGAAGCATTTCTGTAACAAGTAGAATCCAAAAGACAATTGGAGGGAGATGGGAAATCTGCTGCTTCTTTCAAAGGTACAAAGACTCATCCTATAAATCCCTTTTTCTTCTTCCTGTCCCCACCCCCCCACCTCAGAGATGCCTCCGTGGGCCACAAGCGGTAAAGTAAAAAGGTCATCCCGGGCCTGCTTCTTTTCTTCAATTCTTCTCTGGGCGCCTTTCTTCCGAGGCCCTTTCTACTCATTATTATATGATTACATATTATATTTATATAACGATTATCATAATAGTCAAAAGATCGTATTCCTTCGAAGTTGCTCTTCCAGCGCCGTTGCTGTGACTGTAAACAGCGTTCTCTGCTTCTGCTCATTTCTCCCTTCGGGATTTCAGGAGCGTCCTCTGCGATTTTCTAAGATCGCTGAGCTCCTGGTTCTGGGGCTGCCGCCGGGCCCGGCACAAGCACAGCCGCTCGGCCAGTCCCCAGTTGACGGCGTCCCTGCGATTCCCGGTTCTTTGCCGCCTCAGAGGGAGCTGCTGTAAGCACTTTAGCACAGGCAGATTCTTGTCCTTTTCCCCTAATCAGCTTGACAACCTAAGTCCACTCTCAGAAAGCGGCAGATGTTGGAGGACGTGGGAAACTGGAACACTAGTTCGTTGTTGGTGGAATTGCGAGCCGAGCCAACCATTATGGAGAGTGATCCAGGATGATGCCCCAAGAGTTGTTAGAAGCCAGAAGCTGTAACTTCCTATAAAGCTCAGCTGGGGTCGCCTCTTCCAGAAAGCCTTCCATGATTGCCCTGGGTCAGGGCTCTCTACCTCCTCTCATGGGCTCACACTTATTTTTCTGTGGGCCTCTGGGAGTGCAATGGAGGCTCCCGGAGTGCAGGGACTCTGTGGGTTTGTCTTGTGGCTTCAGGCCCGGCACAGGTGCTTGGCATAAACCAGGGGCTTGACAAGGGGTCCCAAAGCCCACCCAAAGGACTCTCCATTGCACCCTGAAGCCCTAGCGAGCAGCGGGGGGGGGGGGGGAGGGGTTGGGCAAACCTGGGGCTGACTCTCCAGCCTTAGTCAAAGGGTTCCTGCCCTTCCTCCCACTGGGAGGACTGTTTCCAGGACTGGGTATGAGGGAAGTTTGGAAGTCAGTTCTCCTGCCTCAGCCCCTCCCCTCACCAAATAGACCCCGAGTGTCAGCGAGCAGCAGGCCGAGCGCCCAGATTTCAGGGGAACTGGGACATGGAACAGGCCTTGTTTTTCGTCGCGACTGGTGACGTGTCCCGGGCAGAAAGGCCCCTTCTCTTGAGCCCCTCCCAAAGGAAGGCTCCCCCATGGTCCCCATCGTGGAACCTGAGCAGCCCAGCAGTGGAGTAGGGGGCGCGGGATCTCGGCTCCTGAGAATATCGGGCCCACGATCCCGGGAGGCTTGGAATGGGGAGAGCGACCTGCACCCGGAGCGGGCTGAATGTGGGGCCAGCACAACCCTTTCCCTTCTTTGTGTCCCTTGCTTGCTTTTTGCTCGCTTTCTCCCGTTTTCTCCCTTTTTGATCCAATTTTTCTTGTGCAGGACGAGAATCTGGGAAGACATGGAGGGATCGCCCATGTTTAACTCAGGCTGCTTGCTGTCTAGTGGCTTGGGGGGGAGAGATTTGAACAAGGGTCAACAGGAGGTCTTTGCATGTGTTTTGAAAATAGGAAGCTATTAAAAAAGAAAGAAAGAGAAAGGAAGGAAGGAAAAGAGGGAGGAAAGAAAGAAGGGAAGGAAGGAGGGAAGAAGGAAGAGAGAGAGAAAGAAAGGAAGGAAAGGAGGGAGGGAGGGAGGGGAGGGAGAAAGAGAGAGAGAGAAAGAAAGAGAGAAAGAAAAAGAGAAAGAAAGGAAAGAGAAAGAGAGAAAGAAAGAAAGAAGGAAGGAAGGAAGGAAGGCAGAGAGAGAAAGAAAGAAAGAAAGAGAGACAGAGACAGAAAGAAAGAAAGAAAGAAAGAAAGAAAGAAGAAAGAAGAAGAAGGAAGAAAGAAAGAAAGAAAGAAAGAAAGAAAGAAAGAAAGAAAGATAAGAAAGAAAGAAAAAGAAAGAAAGAAAGAAAGAAAGAAGAAAGAAAGAAAGAAAGAAAGAAGAAGAAAAGAAAGAAAAGAAAGAAAGAAAGAAAGAAAGAAAGAAAGAAAGAAAGAGAAAGGAAGAAAGAAAGAAGAAAGAAGAAGAAGGAAGGAAGGAAGGAAGGAAGGAAGGAAGGAAGGAAGGAAGGAAGGAAGGAAGGAAGGAAGGAAGGAAGGAAGGAAGGAAGGAAGGAAGGAAGGAAGGAAGGAAGGAAGGAAGGAAGGAAGGAAGGAAGGAAGGAAGGGGAAGGAAGAAGAAGAAGAAAGAAAGAAAGAAAGAAAGAAAGAAAGAAAGAAAGAGAAAGAAAGAAAGAAAGAAAGAAAGAAAGAAAGAAAGAAAGAAAGAAAGAAAGAAAGAAGAAAGAAAGAAAGAAAGAAAGAAAGAAAGAAAGAAAGAAAGAAAGAAGAAAGAAAGAAAGAAAGAAAGAAAACCAGATTAGGGACTTGTTGGGGATCACAGAGGGACCAGGGGCGCACCGAGTCCTAGGCACCGATTCGGGTATTAGGACAAGTGAGTGGCCACAAGGGGCGGAGACGGTCCAGGGGCTCCCGCAGGCACAGACGCCGCCCGCGGCCAGCTCTGGCATCCGGGTGTCTCTGGCCGAGCCTCTCAGTTGCAGCGCCCTGAGCCGGGTGCCCGGGGCCCCCCTCGTTGCAGCTCAGCAGGGCTCTGTGCCTGCTGCGGGATTGGGGGGTACGGCTCCCCCCAGGGAGCTCCCCGGGGAGATGGTCTCGGGGCCAGCAGCCTCAGGGTCCCCTCCCCTCTCCCCAGGTTCCTGTAACTAGGGGGAAGCCCCAGGCAGGGGGTCAGGGAGACCCAGGCCCATTATTGGGCAGGAGAGCTGGGGGGGGGCCAAAAGAGCAGTTTCTGTTCCAGCGGGGAGGGCCAGGCCTAAGGGGAGTCCGAGGGGGGCCTGGGGGCATGTGAAGGGGGGTCTGGAGTCTCCCCCCCAAGGCCCTCCCCCCTCTCTGTGCCTCAGTTTTCCGGCTCTGTAAAACCAGGCCCTCAGACTGACAGCATTTCCCTGGGCTGCTTTGGGGGAGGGGCGGCACCTGTCAGAGGGATTTCTGCCAGACGGGAGCATGAATGGGGAGCCCCAGAGGTCACGCGCCCCCTCCCCCCGGCCCGGACTCCAACAGGCCCGGACTTCCGGCTCCGATGACGAGGGGCCTCCAGGAATGCGGAGCAGCTGCCCCCAGCCCCATCTGTCACGGATCCGCCGCTTCCGCCCCCCCCCCCCCGCCCCCTCCCCCCCAGCTGCAGCTGGCGCGCATTCCAAAAGCCAGGATTCCATTCATGCCCGGGGACATGGGGGGGGGCAGCCCCTCCACGCTCCCTGGCGCCCCCCTCCCCCGCCCCTGCCGGGAGCCCCTGGAGAAGCCTGGGCATGAGGCTGGGCCTTCAGAAAGCTGCCTGCCCCCTCTCCCCTCCCCCTCCCCTCCGGCCTCCCCAGACTCGGAATCTGGTCCCAGATCCGGGTCCGTCCGTGTGGACACCAGGAGGCCCAAGCGGAGACTGCAGGGGAGGGGGGCCGGCCCCCCCATGCCCGAGCGAGCTCCCCGCCCCCACGCCCCGCATGGGCCCCACGAGCAAAGTGGGCAACCCCTGCCCCGAGCGGGAGGGGGCTGAGCCCCACAATCCCTGAGGCCCTTCTGGCCCCGGGGCCCAGGTTCTAAGGTCTTGGAAGCAGTCACGCAGACCAGCATTTACTAGGCCAGGATGAGCCTGGGCTGGGGGGGGGGGGGCCTGATGATACCCCTTCCCCCCTTCACCCCCCACCCCCCCACCCCCGCTCTCGGGGCCCCTCCCCTTCCCCTCTCCCATCTCTGCTGTCCCCAAAGCAGCGTCCCAGACCCCGGGGGCTCACTGAGCCCCCACCGAGGCCCAGGCCCTGAGAGAGGCCGAACTTGGGCCCCAGACTGGCCCCCGGCCCCTTATCCGACCCCCCCCCCACGCTGCATCTGCCGCCCACTGTATTGACCCAAGTGGACACGACCGGAGTCTTAGACCCAGACGTATTGAGCCCATTTGGCAGAGGGGGGGTGGGGAGGGGGGTCCGGGGGGCGCCTGAACAGTGAGAGAAGGGGACCCTGGGCTCCCCCACGTTTTACAGACCGAGGCCCACAGAGGAGCAGAGGGGACCGACCCAGGGACCGGGGAGGCCAGAATCCAACCGGGTCCTTTTCTGAGGGGGTAAACTGAGGCAAAGTGACTTAGCTGAGACGGCAGGGGAGGACCTGAGCCCTCTGCCCCTCCCCCGCTGGCCGCTGGGGAAGGAGAGCCCCACACCAGGATCCCAGAGCCCTTGGGGCTGTGAAGGCCCCGGCCCAGCCCCCTCACGACGTCGCCCAGGGCCCGAGGCCACAAGGGAGCATCCCAGGAGTCCCTGCGGCTGAATGGGGCCTTTGTGGGCCCGGCTCCCGGAGGGTGACTCATGGCTCGAGATTGTGCTTCCTCAGCAAGGCCCGGGGAGTGTGACTCAGCCAGAGGGGAACGGGCCGGCCTGGGGGGGAGGGGAAGAGGCAGGAGGGGCTGGGGGCAAAGGAAGGGGGAGGAGAGCCAGAGGAGGGGGAGGGGATGGGGAATGAAGGAGGAGGGAGGGCCTGGGGCGTTTCCCCACCTGGGGCTTCTTGGGGATGATGAGAGAACACCTGTTCTGCCCCAGCGTTTCCCCCATTCTGTCCCGGGGGGTCCCGGGGCCCCAGGGTGACCTGGGAGGGCGCTCTCTGCCGGGAGGGTCAGGGGACATAGGCCTTTGCCTGCCCCCTCCCCCCACCCTGGGGAGCCGCCGTCCTGCAGGGCTGAGCCCCGGCCGTTCACACCAGTGGGTCCTCGTGGGGGCTCCTGAGGTTGGAAGGACCCTCACTCGGACAGTGACGAGCAGACTCAAACTCGGGCCGGCGGCTGGGGGAGGGGGGACGCCCCGATGCCGGCCCATGACCGGGGTATCTGTCCCTTGCCAGCCTGTACTCGCCCGCCTACGTGGCCTTCGTGGCCAACGTCCTGGGCACGGCCGTCAGCCTCACCTGCATCCCCGCCAACACCAAGGCCGCCTCGGACCCCGGCCCGGCCGCGTCGGGTAAGCAGTGGGCCCAGTCCCCTTCCCCAGGATCAGAGCCCCCGCTGTGATTCCCCGGGCCCGGGGCCTCTGGGTAAATGGGCATCGTTCCCACTCCACTGCCACGGGGCCCAGGCCGGAGAGGGGGCGCGGGTGCCCCCGGGCCCCCCAGCCGCGGCTCCTCCCAGGCAGCAAGGAGAGGTGGGGGCGGGGGTTCTGCGAGGAGCAGGCGAGCACCCCGGGGCCCGGGGCGGGGACCCCTTTCTGGCTTCCTCCCCCAGCCAGTGGGCAGCCTGGGCAGCCTGGTGAACCCGGACCACGGATGGACACGGTGCAGGCCCCCAAACCGGAGGGAGCGCTGGCTCTGGGGCGCCCCGGCCGGTGGTGTTCCAAATGGGGGCACCCAGGGCTGCAAGGCGGCCCCAAGCCCCCCCCAAGTTCTGTCCCTCTCTGTGAGCACACAGGCGTCCCCAGTGGGCGGTGCTCCTCCCCCCCTTCCTTCCGCTCACTACCCCCATCCCCCCATCCCCAGACCAGCCCTGCCCCCACCAATGAGGCCCCTCCTTCCCGAGCCCCTCCGCGTCTCCCTAGACTGGCCATCTTGCCGACTCTGGGCTGCCATGACTCTGTACCCGACTTTAACTAAGGGGAGGTGACCAGAGCTTTGCCCCATAGTGCCAAAATTTGGGAGATGCGGGGGGTATTCCTCCAGCTGTTGGCATATCGATTTTAACTTGCAGGAATATTGCTCCAAGGCACATGGGGAGGGGCCCCAGTTCTTCCCTGGTGGGAGCTCTCCAGAGCCCAAACTCGGAGCCCCCCGGGGCCGGCCCCCTTTCCGGGGGGCCAGAGACACCTCAGCTTATCAAGTAGAATCCTCAGCTGTTCTTGGAGCAGCTGCTGCCTTGAGGTTGGAGAAACCCAACTCCTGTCTCCTGGCACTGGGAGGGAGGCGCTGCTCCCGTGCCCATTTTGTAGATGAGAAAACCGAGCCTGATTCTTCACACGAGGGGGTTCTAAAAGTCCTATGAGCTTAGAGAAACCCCCTCCCAGTCCGGGGTTCCTTTCGTGGAGGAGGAGACCGAGGGTCAGGGTGTCCCAAGCCAGCCAGGCAGAAGCAGCAGCCCCAGGGGAACCCAGACTGTAAAGTCTTGACTCCAGGGGCCAGGGCGGCAGTGGGCAGGGGGGCCGCCTTCTGCGGTTTGGGGGTCCTGGGCACTGGGCTTGGGCAGATAGAGGGGGAAGTTCCTCTCTCCGGGACTCAGTTTCCCCTCTGTTAGTAGGCAGGACGGGTGCCAAGGGGCCAGAGCCGGGTGGGAGAGCCCTGCTGCCAGAGGATTGGCCTATCACCCCCGGGGGAGGGGGGTAAGGGGGCACGTGAGTGACAAAAGAAGCCCCGGGGAGGACCAAGATTGGCGGAGGGGCCCCCCCAGGAGGCCAGGAGCTGGGCAAGGAGCCCGTGGGAGCCTCCGGGCTGCCCACGCCAGCTCCCGGCTCCCTGACCCCGTTGTCCCCCAGGCAAACATCCGGCCGCCAGCGTGTTCGACCTGAAGGAAATCACGCGCCTGCTGGGGCTGCCCGGCGTCCGGCCCGTCTTCTTCATCAAGGTCCTCTCGGCTTCCCGTCAGGTGAGCAGAGCCCCAAGAAGCCCCGGGGCCTTGGCAGCTAGAGAGGAAAGGGGGGGGGGAGGCAGAAGGAGGGTCCCCCACGGGGCAGGGGGCTGGACCTCTGTGCCCGCCACGCTCGGCCCTGGGCCCCCCCAGCCCCCACGGACAAAGCTTGGGTTGGGGAGGTCCCCGGGGTCCTGGAGCCCGGCCAGGTCAGCCGGCCAGTGAGTGCCCGAGCCGGGCCGGCTCCCTCAGCTCCAGCTGCTCCCGAAGGCGCTCGGTTAACCTCAAACCCCAGGACGAGCAGCTCTGTCTGGCGATGCCGGCCCCGATCTGGGGCGCAGGAGGGGCACCAGCTGCTTGCCCCCCCGGGGCTGTCGTGGCCAGGCTGCTTTTCATGAGAGAGACCTCACTGACCCAGGGAGGTCTGCGGGGCAGCGCCAGGGCCCCTCCCCCAGCCGGGTACCCCGCAAGCTGGCTGGCACAGGTGCCCGCCTCCATCCCCGGCAGAGCCCCGCCAGGCAGCCCCGACGCAGCCTCCCTCTGCTTGGGCCGTCGGCTCCCCCCCCCCTCCCATCAGCTGAAGCGGTCAGAGACCCCGGGGAGCGGGCAGCGCCCAGACAATGGGGCCTCTGTGCCAGTGCCCTCCGCCCCTCCCCCCGAGTCCAGCCCAGAGGGGCCGCTGTGGAGAGGGGGCCTGGCCTCCGTCCCTCGGCCGCTCCTCCGGGCTGATGATGTGCAGGAGCCCCCAGTGGCCCCCACGAGGTGCCGGGCTCCCCGGGCCTTAGAGGTGGGACAGAGGCTGGTGTCCGGATGCCCCGGGGCCGTCCGTGTGCTTGGGGAGAGCGTGGGGCAGCAGGAGCTCTGCCATTCACTGCCGCTGCGCCGCCCTCTGCCTCGGTTTCTTCACATGTAAAAAGCCGGGATAACATCAGGGCCCCCCCAGGTCCCTGGATCCTGGGCAGATCCACAGCTCAAGCTGTGAGAGTGTGTATGAGTGTGTGTGAGTGTGTGTGAGTGTGTGTGTGTGTGTGTGTGTGTGTGTGTGTGTGAGTGTGTGTGAGTGTGTGTGTGTGTGTGTGTGTGAGTGTGTGTGTGTGAGTGTGTGAGTGTGTGTGTGTGTGAGTGTGTGGGTGTGAGTGTGTGGGTGTGAGGGGGGCACATATGTTCTCCCAGGCAGAGCCCCCGTCGCCCCTCAGGTGCCCAGGCTGCTTCCGCCGGCCCAGACCCGGAACACCCCCCGGAAACGCTTCGGTGGCTGGAGACCCAAGGAGCAGGCTGGGCCTCGGCCCTCGCTCGCCACCCACGTGCCCTCACTCTTTAAGCCCTTCTAGCCCGTTGGGCCTGGCCAGGAGGACAGGGGACGGGGTCCGCGTCATAATGGCAGCCCTGAGGGTCTGCCCAGACCCCGGGGCCACCTTCGGTGAGCCGGAGACTCCCCCGTGAGGGTGCCCCCCCCCCCGAAGGTCGTCAGAGCCAGGTGCCTCCTGCTCAGGGCTGCTGAGGGCTCAGGGCAGGGGCAGCCGCAGGGGGTCCCAGGGAGGCCGGGGGTCTCAGGCGAGTCCCTTCCTTTTGGGGCCTCCTCTGGAAAAGGGGGGAGAGAGAGTGCCCCGCCCCCCCCCCCCGCTCAGCTCCTCCCCGGCCCCTCCGCTCCCCAGGGCTCTTCATGATCATGTTCTCCATCATCTCCATGAACTTCTTCGAGCTGGAGGCCGCCCAGGCTGGGTACCTCATGTCCTACTTCGGGGTCCTCCAGATGGTGAGTGTCCCCGGGGGCACCAGGACCAGCCACGGTCCCTCCTCTGACAGCGGGAGGGGGGAAGGGAAGGAGGGGAGGCCCCGCTCCTCTGAGGTCACAGCTTCTGGGAGCCCGGGGGCTGCCGGGCCAGGCACCCCCACCCCAGCCCCCAGCAGGCACTCGGTCAGTCTGGGGGATGAATTGAGCAAAGGGATCTGACAACTCCCCGGGCATTCAGTGGAGCCCAAGTGCCCTGGGAGTGAGACCAAGGCCGCAGAGAAAGGAGAAGGGGCTTCTGGGAAGTAGGGGAGAGGGGGAGGGCAACCTGCCAGGAGGGGAGGCTTCAGGTGCCGAGCGAACAGACAGGAAGTCCGGGTGTGTGTTGGGGGGACAGTCCCCGGACTTGTGTCAAATCCCCAGCACCAGCTCTCCCAGCCAGGAGGGGCCCGAGCGCCACGGGGAAAGGATTCGGGGGATGAGCCACGAGGAAATGCCCCCAAGACCACCCTCAGACCCCCTCCAGGCTTCAGGTGGCCCTGGGATCTCCCGCACAGAGGCAGACCCTGGTGGGGGGCAGGTCTCCCCCCCAAGCTGAAGCCATTCTCATCCCTTCCCTTCTGTAAAGCCCCCCCAGGAGGCCCCCAGACCCCTCCACTGCCTGAGCAAAGATCTCCGGTTAGAGGCCAGCGGGGCTGTCTCTGGAGGGCCCGCGGCCATACAAAGCACAAAGTGAATTCGGAGGGTTTTTGAGGCTCCTGACAGGAGGGGTCCGGTCCCGTGCCCAGAGAAAGGGGATGCAGAGAGAAATGGGCCTGGGGCCCTGCCCTGAGGCTGGGAACTTCTCCATTAAGGGGAAGCGGAGGGCAAGTATTCAGGGCTGGGACAGGGGCTGCAGCTCAGGGCGGCAGCTCCAGGAGAGCTCAGACAGAGCAGCCTTAGAAGTCCCAGCAGGAAGCGCTGGGGCGGATCCTGGAGGCAGAAGGGAGCCAGCCAGGAGCCTCGAGCTCCTGCGTTTTAGGGCGAGCAGCAGGGCGCAGCGAGGGGGACGGATGGGGAGAGGAGAGGCCAGCCAGGAGGTCGCTAACACAGTCCAGGTGAGAGAGAACTGGCTTGGCCGAGACTTAACCGGCTTCCCTTTGTCCCGGTGGCCAGTGCAGACAATGAGGGCATTGTCCCCACAAAGACTCTTCTTCCTTTCCCTGCGGCTTCCTGGGTCTGGGCCTGCAATTAGCCTTAACTCCCATAACTCAGGTTACATCCTCCCTAGGGGCTGGGCCCCCAGCTGGGCCAGTGCGGGCAGCTTGGTAACCTGAGCCTCCTGGGAGGAAGCGGCTGTGACCTGGAAAACCGGGCCAAGCCCAGCAGCTTTGTCATTTTTAAGACTCCCTCCGGGCCCTCAGGGCTTCACCGGGAAGATCCGGGTCTAACCTAATCCATTCATTTTAACAAGCATTTATTAGGCACCTACTGCATGTTAGATGCCCTGAACACAAAGACCAAAAAACCGTCTCAGAGCTGTTCAGTCTCTTAAAGAGCAAACAAAAGGACATTTAAGGACAAAAGAAGCAATAATAGCCTTAAAAACCTGGAAAAACTGGGGGGGGGGGAGTGGAGCAGGTAGCACCCGAGCTGAGCCTGGAAGGAAGCTAAGAATTCTCAGAGGCAGAAATGAGGAGTGAGGGCATTCCAGGCATGGGAGACAGCTTATGCCAAGGCATAGGGTTGGGAAATGTAACCTCTGATGGGAGAAGCACATTTGTCTGGAAACAGCCGGTGCAATAATTCTCGCAAGGGGCTTTAAATGTTAAACTGAGAGCTGGTACTTTATCTTAGAAGCAAAAGGGACAGTTGTCGAGTGTGCGGAGTGGCCCCGTCAAACTTATGCTATAGGAAAATTGCTTTGGCAGCTAAGGGGAGATTTGATTGGAGAAAGGAGAGGCTGGAAGCCAGGAATCCAATGAAGAGGTTACACAAGAGTCTGACCTAGAATGATGGCCTGGGGCTTCGGACACAGGAAATGTTGGAGAGGTTGGAGACGAGATTCTGGCAGCTGATTGGATTGGGGAGGAGCGGGGTGAGTGAGAGGAGAGATGGAGGGTCTTGCACTATGTACATCTAAGAGGTCAGAGGTCACTGAACCACCAAGTACTGGGTAGGAACAGGTAAGGTGTAAGAAGATTGGAAGAGTCTGGGGTTAGGCAGGTCATGAAGGCTTTAAAAGTCAAAAAGCATTTGTGTTTTTGCTCATGGAGGCATTAAGGAAGCACTGGAATTGATCCAGGTGAGGGGAATGACACGGTCAGACCTGCACTGTAGGAAAATCACTGTGATGAGCTGAATGAAGGATGGACTAGGGTAGGAAGAGACTTGAGGCAGGCAGACCCAGCAGCAGCTGCTACTGTAGTCCAGTGTGAGGTGGCGAAGGTCTGCACCAGAGTAGGGGAAAAAGGAGGAAAGAAGGGGGAGTGTTGGGGAGATGGTAAAGATATGAAATCAACCAGAAGTGCAGTAGAGGTGAAATCAACCTGAGGTGCAGCAGAGGTGAGATTGGCCAGAGGTGAAATCAACCAGAAATGTAGCAGAGGTGAAATCAACCAGAAATGTAGCAGAGGTGAAATCAACCAGAAATGTAGCAGAGGTGAAATCAACCTACTGTGCAGCAGAGGTGAGATTGGCCACAGGTGAAATCAACCAGAAGTGCAGCAGAGGTGAAATCAACCAGAAATGTAGCAGAGGTGAAATCAATCAGAAGTGCAGCAGAGGTGAAATCAACCTAAGGTGCAGCAGAAGTGAAATCGACAGGCCTTGGCAACAGGCTGGATGTGGAAGGGAGGTTTTGCGGGGAGGAATAATGAGTCCTACTTTGCCCATGTTGAGTTTAAGATGTCTACTAGATATTTAGTTGGAAACCTGAGATTGCAGGTCAGCAGAGAGTTTGGGGAAGGAAAGGTAGATTTGAGAAACCTCAGCCTAGAAATAGATGGTAATTAAATCCATGGGAGTTAATGAGATCACTAAGTGAAAATGTATAGAGAAGGAAGGGAAGGGAGCAGAACAGTCCTGAGGGACATCTACAGTTTCCGGGATGAGCAGCCAGCAAGAGATTTACATAGCAAATGCACAAGCAGTTACAGACTATTTCCCTCACGATCTAAGAGAAAGACTTTGTAAGTCACCTTATTCTCATTCTATAGAAGAGGGAAGCCTGGAGCTGCCCAGGGACTTGGCAAAGTCTGTCACATGAAGACTAGCATCAGAGCTCAGGTTCAAATTAAGATCTCATCCTCAAGGTCAAGGGCTTTCTTTGCCACATTATTACTTCTAAATTTCTCATTTTATCGAAGAGGATATCGTGGCCCTAATGAGGGAAGAGATTTGGCCAAAATTGTACGCTTAGTTGGGGCCAGAGCCAAACTTCCAGAAGTTCATTGTTATTCTATGAATCCTTTGGGGTCTGCAGTATAAGCTACCCTTGGGCCCCATCTGAGAATGGGGAGCACAGAACGTTGCTGCCCTAGCATGGGCTTGGAGGGCCCTTCACAGGCTCCGGAAAAAGCAGAGACCTACAAAGCAGAATGGCAGAGCTGGGAGGGACCTCATTGTATACCTGGAACATCCAATGGGGAGCAACAGGGCCAAGGTCCCAGCAGGAACAAGGGGCTTGGTCAGGTCAGGGAAAGGGGAGGCCCTGGAGCACCGGAGGCCCCTTGTCTGCATGGGGATGAGTCCCAGGTGTGGGCTTTGCTCAGGCCACGATAGATTTGAAACCGTTACTCATCTCACTAGGAATAGACATGAGAAAGAGAACTCCCACTTTAATTCAGACCTTGCAACACACATGAAAGGCCCATCCCTCTGGGCCTGTTGGGCCCAGCCTGGTTTTGAGGCAGAAACTGCTGATTCACCATTTCCTAGTCAGGGGAGACCTTTCAGGGCCTCTCCATCCCCAGTCAGGGAAACAAAATCTCCCGTGTCCCTTTGAGGGGATGTTCGGAGATTGCTGGGATGACTTACCCCTTAGTGTCTTCTCTGTTCCTCCTCCTGGTCACCCACAATGCAACTGGCCATTTCCAAGGAGACTTATTGTTGGCTTTTGGCTCCTCTAACAAAGGTGAAATCTTAAACTGTCAGTCCCTGACAGCTTAATATGCAAAGTAGGAAACCAAATAGGAAACTTGAGCTTCCTTCCATTTATAATATTAATAGTTAATTTTCAAATATTTTTGTACTTACGTGTAAAAGCCATTTTTACCATTTAAAAAAAAATTAACTTCTAAATCCTCTATCTTCCTCCTCTCCCCCTCAGCGAGAAGGCAAGAAATTTGATAGAGGTTATACATGGGTGCTCATGCAAAACATATTTTCACATTAGCCGCGTGGTGAAAGAAAACACAAGCAAAAAAAACCCCAAGACAATAAAGTAAAATAAAAGTTTGTTTCTGTTTTTCGATTAGTTCTTCTGGCTGTGTCTTAGTCCTTTGTATCCTGGGTCTCTTGGAATTGTCTTGAAGGGGGAGAAGAGCTTAGTCTTTCACAGTAGATCAGTGTACAACGTTGCCATTACTGTATACAATGTTGCTATTGCTGGCGCTATATATACAATGTTGCCATTACTGTATACAATGTTGCTATTGCTGGCGCTATATATATACAATGTTGCTATTTCTGTATACAGTGTTGCCATTGCTATTGCTGTATACAATGTTGCATTGCTGCATAAATGTTCTCTCAGTTCTCCTTGCTTCACTTTTAGTCAGTTCATAGAAGTCTTTTCACCAGCATTTTAAACCGGCTGCTTTGTTTTGTTCCCATGATCCTCTGGACTGTCCTGGAGGAGGACGAGGGCTAAGAACTCAGGTGGCGCCAGGCTGCGGACACATCCAGCAAGTGTCCAGGATTTGAGCGTGACTACAGGTCTAGAGGGCAGCGGGAGCAGACAAGAGACTCCAGCTAGGTGACTCTGGGCAAGTCACTTAACGCTTTGCTCCTCTTCTGAAAATGAAGACAATGGGAGCACCTGCTTTTCAGGATTTTTGTAAGATCAAAGGAGGGGCCGCTTTGCCGACTGCAGGGATGATGGAAATGTTGGTTCCTTTCAGTTGACGGCCTGTTTTCACACGGCCCTGCCTCTATTCCACCCAGAAGGACATTTGTTCTCTGCCCACAGAGCCGGGAGGCCTAGCTCTTTGGGGGAAAGGGACCCCAAGCAATTGTGGGGCCCAGGTTCCTCCATATCTCTCAGGTACACAAGGCTCCTCGATCCTCAGACCAGTGACATTTAAATGCCTTCCTCATTTTCCCACTCTATGATCCCAGTGTGGAATGAACCTTAAGGCTGGAAGGCAGCTTACCAGGGGGCAAGCCCCCAGAAACCATCTGTGGGTCCCATCTCGCAGCTTCTCCTGGAAGGCCCTTCTTCCAATCACAGGAGGGCACTGAGGAAGAGGCAGGCCCTGCAACCTGAGGCCCTCTGCCCCGGGATGGCCTCACAGGCCCTGGGAGTGCTCCTGGCATCTCAGCAGATGCCCAGCTCATGGTGTTTGACCGACTGAAAACAGCCCTACCTAGGACTGACTGACCCAGATCTGCTTTCCTTAGGTGGTCCAAGGCCTGATCATTGGGCGGCTGACTGAGCGGTACTCCGAGGGGACCCTGCTCCGGGCCAGCATCGTTGTGTTTTGTGCCGTGGGCCTGGCTATGGTGAGACCCCCCTGACTTTGGGCCCAGCACTCCCCCTCACCCGAAGGGGACTCACTTACTGCTCACTCATTCACTCATTCTGTCTGCTCATTTGCTCGTTTTTTACTCACTGATGCACTCTTTTACTTATCTCCTCACTTGCTCGTTGCCTCATTCACGTCTTTGTTTCCTTCTTCATCCAGCTTCTTCTTAGTCATAAATGCCCTTTTACACTTGTGAGAACAGAAGGAGCATCAAGATCCTCGTACAATTTCAAGCTGGAAGGGGCCCGACGAGCCCCTATAGCAGACAGAGGCAGAAGGGAGGCGGCCAGAAACGTAGAAGGGAGGGCCTGAGAACCCTCAGCTCGTTGATGGGGAGCTGATATCCAGCTTCAACTTAAGACACAGGTGTTGGTCCTGCAAGGGAACCTGGAGATTAGCCAGTCAACTCCTGCGTTCATAGGTGGGGTCGACAGGGGAGGAACACCCAGAGTCAGCAGTAGAGCTGGGGCTTGAAGGTCAGTCCTCCCAGGCTACCCCCCCACCCCGAGCTGCCTCCTCTTTTGTTACTGCCAAGGCCAGGAGCAGGAGGCCACGTGCCCCCAAGGGGTGAGACGGAGGGCTCCCTCCCAGCTGGTGCAGAGTCCTGTTGGGGCTGGCCAGGACCAGGATCGGGGGCTCCCCGAAGACCATTGGTCCAGGGACTGGGCACAGTCACCCCGGGGCTGAGCCAGGCTGGGCTTCTTCTCCCTGCTCCCTGGCCGGAGGCAGCGAAGGCTGAGAACTGAGAGGAAGCGAAAGCTAGAAGGGCCCAGACGGACCCTGAGCCAGTTAGACTGGATGGGCCGGGCCCACCTGCCAGGGAAATGGAGGAAGCGGGTTTCTCCCAACTGCCCATCCCCCCCTCCGTGCCAGCCTCCTCAGCCCAGCCCGCCCCTCCATCATCCTCAGGGTCAGGGGCCTCCCACTGGCCTTCCTCCGGAGCCCACCCCCAAAACACCCATTCTCTCAGCCAGGTCGACTGATCACGCTTTCATGCCATAGTGTCCAGACTCCTCCACTGAGTCCTCTCTATCATGTGTTCCACGCTTCCATTCTCTCTCACACTCACTCCCTGTTACACACACACACACACACACACACACACACACACACACACACACACTCACACAGACTGGCTTTGGGCCAGGCTCGAGGGAGCCCTGACCTCAGGAGCCCCCCCCCCGCCCTCTCTGAGAGCCGCTCCCACCCCCAGGCCTCCATGACCAACGTCTTCCACTTCTGCCTGCTGGTGCCCGGCCTGGTCTTCAGCCTCTGCACCCTGAACATCGTCACGGACAGCATGCTGACCAAGGCGGTGCCGCCCTCGGACACAGGTAAGCGGCGGCCCAGTGGTCACAGCGCGGGCACGGGCAGGGGCTGGCACAGCCCGCCAGCCTCAGGAGTGCCTGGGAATCCAGCGGTGGGAGGCCGCCCCGTGGCAGAGCCCCCTTGGTCTGACGCCCGACACGCCCCAAGCCCCCTTTCCCAGGGGGAAGGGTGAGGAGCGAGCCGGGGGAGGTCAGCTGAGGGGCAGACATGAGTGGCGAGGGCCGGGCCAGAGGGGCAGCCTGGAGTTTGGAGGCTATCTGCTTCCCACTCCACCCATTTGGTGAACGAGCTTTAATTAAGCACCTACTGGGTGCACAGGTCCACTCTGGCCAGGGAGGCTGATGCAGGGCTGAGAGCAGCCATGTCTCACCTCTGACTCAGGGAGCTCACAGCCTCATGGGGGAGTGAGGTAAACTTGGGGTACTGGGTACAGAGCACTGAATGACCCAAGCTTCAGAGGGACCCCTACTAAACTGTGTGGGCGCCTGGGCAAAGACCATCCCCAGCAGTATTTCCAGAAAAGGTGACATTTGACTGGGCTTTAAAGGATTCATGGGAGTTCTGTCGGCAAAGGGAGCTGGGAGGGGCATGCCAGGTGTGGGGCACAGCCTGAGCAAAGCCCCGGAGGTCAGCCTGCAGGCGTGGGGAGTGTCGGGGGATGGGCGCTTGTCCAGTTTGGCCCACAAGGCTGAGCAATATGATGGAGGGCAAAGTGGTCCTGAGCTGTGGGCTTGATTTAGGGGCCTCTGGGAGCCACTGACGACTTTGGGGACTGACCTAACCGGATGTGCCCATTTTCTGGCTGTGGGATAAGGGGAGCATTAGCCAGTGGAGTCCGGTGTCTTCCTCCTGGACCATAAGCCCTTGGAGGGCAGGACCGGGATGAGCTGGAAGATGCCAGGACGGGGAAGGTCGTGCTTTGTGGCTAAAGGAAGTGGGAATGATGAGATTCGAACCAGGTGTGACTGACTGCAGCCTTCAAGGCTTCAGAGCTGAGGGGCAGAGGGGACTGCAGCCTTCAAGGTTATGGAGACCGTGGGGAGGAGACGCCCATCCTATTCATGCCCCAGGCGTGCTGAGTGAGAGTGAGGGTCCCTGCCCTCAGGTAGTTCTGTCAGATAGTGGAGGGAGAAGCTGCGGGGAAGGCTTCCTGCCCCTCAGGGTCGGGCTCCCAGAAGGTGGAGCTCCCAGGACTGGAGGCAGAGGCTGGCTGCCCCTGGGGACGCCCTCTCAGGCCAGAGTGGACCAGAGGGGGTGGGGGCTGCCCGCCTCCGAGAGTCCGGACACTCGGCCCTCGGCCTCACTGGGCGCACAGTAGGTGCTCGAGCAGCCTCGGGCAGGGCCATGGGCATGGTTGGGGGGGGGGGCTGAGCCGTGGGTGCGACAGGTGGGGAAAGGGGCTGGGAACGAGGCTCCAGCCTCGGCTGCACCCAGGCCCAACCAAGGCCTTGTTGCTCCTCCCTCCCTCCTCTGCCCCTCCCAGCCTCCCCAGGACTCCCTGCCCGGGTCGGCCACATCCCTTCCAAGCTCCCCAGGGTGCGGCCCCCAGGAAACGCTACTGTGGGGAGGGGGCGGCTGCCAGCGGAGGAGGAGACCCAAGGGAGCTGCCACAGAGCCAGGCGGCTCAAAGGCCCTTTGTGCAGGCGAGAAGACAGGAAGCTGTCTGGGAAGAGCCGGCCTCCCCTGAGGGAGAAGCCCAGGCCCGCTCCTCCTGCCTCCCTCCCACGGGTCTGAGCAACCTGCTGAGGGGCGGGAGCCTGGGAGAGGCCGGAGCTGGGGAGAGGCCGGAGCCGGGGAGAGGCCGGAGCCGGGGAGAGACCCTGGCCTTAAAGGCCAGCCTGGCCAGCCCTGACATCTCCCCCTCCCCCTCCAGCCTCAGTGTCCTCACCTCAGCCCCATTCCCTCCAGCTCCCCCCACTCACCCTGGAGCTTGTCTGGGGCTGAGAGCCCGGGGCAGGTCAGGCCTCGGGAGCGCCTCCTCCCCCGTGTGCCCAGCTCTGGGCTTAGCCGGAGCACGTGGGAAAGGAGCTCCCTCTGCTCACACCCTCCCCCCGCCCCCGGCCCCCCAAAGCTGGAAGGAGCGAGGTGGCCATGGAAGGTGTGTGGGGATGGGGTGGGGCCAGGCCTCAAAGGATGGAGGGATGAGACGGCTGCGGACAGGAGGAGGGGGGGTCTGGGACGGGGGAGCCCCCGGGACTGGCAGGGGGGGCCAGGCTGAGTGGGGTGCCTGGAGGATGGGCAGGAGCCTGGGGCCGGAGGCGGTGGGGGCAATGAGGGGAGCCCAGAGGGCGGCCTTGTCCAAGGCGAGGCCCCCAGGAAGCAGGTGCAGGGAAGAAGGGGGAGCCTGGGCCGCGTGGCCCACCACCCTCTGCTCTCTGCTCTCTGCCCTCTGCCCTCTGCCCTCTGCCCTCAGAAAGGATCCGCTCCTCGGGTCCCAGAGTCTGCCTGGGAACCTGCAGGCGCAGGGGCTCCAACTAATTGCTGTGGGGCGGGAGCTGGGCGCAGGCCGTGGGCGGCCGGAGAAAGCAGCTATTAAAATACCTGCCGCCCACCGCTGAGCCTGGGTGGCTCTTGGCGGGCGGGGCCAGAGCTTGGGCTTCTGGGAAATGCGCCCTCCCCCGGCTCTCCCAGGGCCCCCTCCCCCACCGCCGGCCACAGGGCCCCCCGGAGGGCTCCAGGAGCTGGCCCCTGCCAAGGCCTGAGGCCCGGGGAGATGCCCAGTCCCCAGAGGCACCCCTGGAGGGACCCCAGTCCCCTCTCCTTGGGATGCTGCCTCCTGAGCCAGGAACTCCCCCCCCATGCCCCACTTTCCCCTTGATCCCCAGGACCCCAGGGCCGGCTCCTCCCTGGCCCAGCCCTGCCCCCAGATCAGTCTCTGCAATCTGGCCCCGGCCAGGAGACCCCCCCCCCTCGGCTTGGCAAAAGTCTCCTGGTCCTTCCGGGCTGTCGTGTCCCCACTGGGAAGTCACCCGGATGGCTCCTTCCTCAGACTCTCTGATGGCCATTTCCAGGCGATTCCATAAGCATATATTAGGCACCTATTACATACAAGCAGACAAAGCAGCGCCTCCTCACCCCCATCACACTCTCCAGTGGCATCTGGGTCCATTTGGGGATTTCACACACTCACACTCAGGCTCACACGCCCCTGTATAAGCCCAGGTCTGACTGGGCCATCCTTTCACGGGCCGGATAATTACTCACCGACTTGGTCAGCGAGAGGGCAGATGGCATCTCCCCACGGGCCCTGGCTCGCCCTCCCCCTCCTCCACGTCCCCTCCCACAACGCCGGAGCTGTCGCCCCCCCCCATCTGGCGACTCCCCTGGTCCTGCCCTCGGGTCACAGGGGAGAGAATTGCTGTCAGGAGGAGGAAAGGCCCGGCTCCCACAGGAAGTAAAGGGGAGAAACTCGCTTTCTATAGTCAAATGGAAGTCAGGACAGGGCCGGGGCGGCCTGCCGGGAGCAAGCTGGCTTTGGGCAAGGCTTGAAGGGCAGGGGGGAGGGGGAGACCCCGGGGAGGGGGAGAGCTGGGCGGGGCGCAGTGCCAGGGCAGCACCAGGGGCTTGGACTGGGAGATCTGCTGCCCGGGGCAGCCTTGCTGAGGTGTGTGTGGGGAGGGCGTTGGCACCAAGGCCTTTGGAGCCCAGATGGAGGAAGGACGCCCAGGAAGGTCGCCCCCCCTCCCCGGGCCTGGCAGCCTCCAGCCGCTGGCCCCAGCCCCGACCTCCAGCCTGGCAAGGAGCTCCTGGGGTGACCTGGGCCGAGATGCCCCTTCCCCTGCCAACGGCTTCCCAGAAGGCTCGGGCCTCTCCCTCCCTCTCCCTCCCAGAAAGGACAACATCTGCAGGGACAGTACCGGCTTTCCGCTCCGATAACATCTTTCTTGGCCAGAGCGATTGTTCCTCGGAGGGCTGAGTCACACTGCCTGTCATCCCTGTCCCTGTTTCCCTGGCATTCGGTGCCCGGGAGCCGGGGGCAGCAGGAAGCGCCCGTGGGCTCGGCATCTTGGCACCTGGCGCATCCGCGGGCCGGCTGCCGGGCTCCTGAGAACGGGCTTTGTTCTTCGCGTGCTGCCTCTCGGCCAGCCCCTCGCCGGCTCCCGGGAGGTCGGCCAGTGAGCAGGAGGGCCAGTCTTGCCGTAGGAAGGGGGGGCACGAAGCTAGAGAACTGCCGCGCCCAGAACGAGCGCCTTTCTGGCTCTGGGGCCGGCCCAGGACCCAGCCCCCCCCCCCGCCTGTCTGAGCCGCTCACTCAGCATTGCCCCCTTCACCAGAGTTGGCGTCCAGGATCTGGGAGTCGAGTGTTTGTGACCCACTGACTGTGCGCTAACAACCCTGGGGAATCGGTGCTAGCATCATACCCATTTGATACATGGGGGAACTGAGGCAGGCAGCAGTTAAGTGAATGTCTGAGGCAGGGTTCAAAGTCAGAGCCGGCCAATATATGCTCGGGGGAAGCCGAGGTCCCCTGGTTCTATTCCAGCTCCCCTCAGCCACTGTCTGGGCCCCGGGGCCCAAAGGCCTCCCCTCTGTCTGATAGGAAAGAGCTTCAGGAAAGTGGGCTCAACAGGGTAGGGCTGGCCCAGCCCCCGGGATGGAGTAGGGCAATCCGGGCAGACTGCATGGAGGAGAGGCAGTCTGGGGGGAAATGGTGGATGGAGCAAATCTCTCCCATGTTCCTTCCACTCACTAGGCAGGGGGCCCGGCCCCGAGCTCAGCTGCTTGCGCCATCTCCGGGAGGGGGCCCTCTGCAGACATCCTTTGGGGCTGCTTCCCCTTCCCCTCTGCCTCGGGAACCTCTTGGAGGGGTCTCAGTTTCCCCTCCTGTAAAGTGGGGGGGACTCCAAGCTCACACCGTGGGGGGAAGATCGTTCCCGGCTGCCCCACCTGACGCTCATCCTGTCTCCCTTGACCCCCAGGAGCCATGTTGGGCATCTGCGCCTCTGTCCAGCCGCTGACCCGAACCATCGGGCCCACCCTGGGCGGCCTCCTCTACCAGAGATTCGGCGTGGCCGCCTTCGGCTCCCTGCAATTTGCCGTCAACTTTCTCCTCTTCCTGTATCTGTGCAAGAAGGAGGTGCCCCAGAAAACCAAAAGGGCACCATGACCTTGGCCCCAAAGGGAGCTCCCCCTCCCCATCCTGCTAATAAATGCCATAAGCCCTCCTCCTCTTCTTGGTCTTCTTCCTCCTCCTCCTCCTCCCCCTTCTCCTCCAAGCCGCTCTCTGTCTGGGCTCCTTGGAGCATCCCCTGCCTTCCCAGCAGCCTTGGGGGCCCTTGAGACCCAGGAAGCAAGGTCCTGGAAGGAAAGGACCCTTCTCAAGGCGGAGTCGGGGGGAGGTGGCCTTCCTGGAGGAGGCAGGCTGGAGCAGAGTCCTGCCACCTTACAGTGCTTGAGCTCCTATTGTGTGCCGGCCTTTGCCCTGGAGAAGACTCCCAGCCAGAGGAGGGCCTGACATGCAGAGAGACATCTGGGGAACCAGGGAGAGCACGAGGCGGCCGCGGAGAGCGGGCAGCAGGAGCTGGGACTTATGGGATGCATCCCAAAGCACGGGGACTGTGTGGACGAGGGCATGGGGGTGAGCAGGGCAAGAACAGGAGACGAGCAGTCGGGTTTGGCCAGAACGGAGAGAGAAGTGAGAGAAGGCATTGAGCGCCAGGGCCAGGAGTGTCCTTTCACCATTAGGCAACATTGGGGGGTGGGGGAGGATGGAAAACTTTGGAGCAGAACATTAGAAGATGTGATGAGAGCCAGAGCAGGGAGGAGGGACAGGAGGCAGGGAGGCCAGTGAAGAGGCTGGGACAAAGGGAGAGGGAGGAGCTGAACTGGAGAGTCCTCCAAGGAGAAGAGAATTACCCTGGGCCGGCTTAAGAACCCCTAGTGAGCAAATGTAAGAAATCACGGAGGGCTCCCTGTGGTTTATTTTATAGGTCAGCCAGTGAGTCCCAGGAGGAAGGAAAGGTTAGTTCCTGAGCATTTATTAAGCACCCACTGTATGGCTGGCTGAGAAAGGGCTTGCCCAGCCTCGAACCCACTTCTGCCGGGGCCAGGGTGTTTCTCCTGAACACGCCCCCCCCCACTTCCCTGAAGTCCAGCGGGCAGGGAGGACCCTGGAGAGCTGCCCTGGCCGGAGCGGGCCGGGACTCGGCCCTGCGGAGCAGGCGCTCCCCGACCCTGCCAGGGCTCACTGGTGGCACCTGCTCCGGGCTGCAGGAACGGCCACGGCCAGAAGGAGGATCTGAATCCGCGACCTCTGCCCTGGATGCCCGGACTCCTCCCCGGGGCCCTGGGAAGCGGAAGGAAGGGAGGCAAGACGCCTTTGCCCGAGTGCGCCCACACTGGCCCTGGGACATCCGGGCTTCTTTGCCTTTGCTTCCCTGGGTCCTGCTCGTGCCCTGCCCCCCCCCCAGGTTCCTAACAGAAGGCTCCATTGGCCTGGGGCCAAGAGAGAAAAGTCCCCCCCCAAGGGTTGGTTTTTCCAAAGTGGGTCCAAGGGGTGGGGAGGGAGAACTGGGGGCTGGATGGCTCCCTCCGGCCTTCAGGACTGGGGAGGGGCCCTGAAGGTCCCAGCCCCTTCCCTCAGCCTCTGACCCCAAACCACCGCTCCACCCCCTCCACAGCGCCATGCCCAGACACTGGCCCAGTGTGGGCGTGGCTAAGGGGGACCGTGGGGGTCCCAGCGAGTCACCATCCTCACCCCAAAGCAACAGGTCTCGGCCATTTTGGTTGGATCATTTGCCCCTGCAGTCATCAGTCAACAAGCATTTATTAAGTACCTATTGTATACGAGGGTCAAGGCAAACACCGGCTCAGCCTTCCCTCTGGGGAGAGACCTGAACCCCAAACCCTGGTAGAGGAGAATTCTCTTCCAGGTCCCGGGGAGCCCAAGTGCCTTCCCAGTTCAGAGACGATTCATTCATTCTCGTCTCATTCATTGTTCCTTGGCTCTAGCTCCCCCCCACCCCCCCCTCCCGGATGACTAGGTGAGCTAGATGAGAGCCCAGCTGACTGGGGCCCCAGGCCGGCATCTGCCAGGGCCATCTGGGAGGGAGGCGGCCGGTGAGAGTTCGGGGGCCGGCCTGGGGGTCTGGGGCAGCCGAAGGAGCCGGGGAGGGCTCAGCGCCAGGCCCCAATTCCCAGTCTCCCCCTCCCAGGGCCGCTTGGGCTCCGAGCAGGGGGCGTCTGCCCCAGAAGGTGGGTGTGGGCCGGGCAGGGGGCGGGCACGGCAGGCCCGGGGAGGAGGAGGGGGCAGGGAAGCCCCAGACTCCCAGAGGGAGGAAGCCCAGGCTGGGGGAGCAGAAGCTGCGGGGGGCTCCCTGCCCGGCTCAGGCTTTGGGGAGTGGGATGTGATGCTTCTGAAGCGCTCCCAGAGAGGAGCTCGAGAATTGTGCCTGCGGGTACCGAGAGCTCGGGGAAATGAAACCAGGCCCTTCCCCGGCTTTCCTGGCCAAGGTGGGAGGAATCAGACCTCAAGGGAGAAAGCCCCAGGCCGGGAAGCCTGCCCCAAGCTGCCAGCTCCAGCTTTTCCGGAGCCCGAGTGTCTCCCGTGGCCCCATGGGAGGGAGATGGAGCCCAGTCCCAGAGCCTTTCCCCTTCAAGAGAAGTGACAACTGGTCAGGGGGATAACCCAGAGCCCCTCCCTCCCCCCACTAACCCCCTCCACCCAGGGTTCCAAGCACCAGTCCCTCCCTCCCTAGAACATCTGCTCCACGGCCAGGGAGGGCCTTGAAGACCCGGGAGTTGCTGCCTCCCCTCCTTGTGAAGGACAGGCCACGGACTCTGCTGGGGGCCCAGAGCCCTCCCAGCTCAGCTCTTGACTCGGCTGTAGCACCTTGGCTCAGTCTCATGCCCCTGGGAGTCAGGGTGCTGCCCTTTAAAAGGCAGGAAGTCAATGACCCAGAGCCCTTTGATCTCCGATTGCGCCAGAGCTGACGCTCCCAGTTCCAAGAACTGGAAATCTTGAAAGGAGTCATTTTACTCCCGGCAGAGCCAGAAGCCCGGAGGTCAATCATGCTGCCGGAAACGGGGGGAGGGGATCCCCAAGGTCACACAGTGGAATTCCCCAGGGCCCTTTGTACCGTCCCGCCCGCAGGCTGCCCCAGCCGGGCACCCCAGGGAGCCAAGCAGGGGGCCGAGGCGCTGAGGCTCGCTCCCGTAACCCTCGGGGCAGGCAGGGCTCGCTCCCGTTCCCCGGGGGGCAGCCCGGGCTCGCTCCCGCATCCCCCGGGGCAGCCGCTCCCGTTCCCGGGCGCTCCCCCTCCAAATCCCAAGCCGGAAAATGAGCTTCGGGCACCGGGGCTAAGAAAAAGTCAGCATTTCAAGGAATTTATTTGGAATGGACGCGTCATGAAAAAATATTAAGACAATGTTCGAAGCCACTGAAATAAATAGAAATCTAGATCCTACAATAAGTTAAGGGCCGTGGCCCGCCAGCCAACGGCCACGCTGTTCCCGAGTCATTATAAATAAAGCGGCCGAGGGCCAGGCTCCGGGGGCCGCGGGGGCGGGTGAGGAGGGGGCCGCTCCAGGGGCCAGCTCCCCAGTCCGGTGGGGGAGGGCCTGGCTCCGCTTGCTCCCCGCCCGCAGGGAGATCTGGCTCTCAGCTTCAGCCTCTTCCTTCGTGGGCGCTTTCGGTGCGACACAAGGTCCCCGTCAAGTTCCAACCCAAAGCTCTGAGGAAGAGAAGACAAGAAATGGGTCAGCGCTAAAGCGGGAGTGGGGGAAAGGGCTTCCTTCCGGCCTAAAGATAAGAGCCGTGGGCAGGGCACCCCTAGGAGATAACCCGGGCGCCGGGCGCAGCTCCTCCCAGCCGGGGCCTCCCAGGGAGCGGAAGGGCTGGATCGCGCCCAGCCCGCGGCTTCCACTGCGGAGACCCAGGGGCTCCCAGACCCCCGCCCCCTCTCCAGGAGGTCTCCCAGGGCCCCGAATTCTTCCAGGCAAAATATCTGCCAGGGCCCATGGGGTGGAACCACAAGGAGACCCGTAGATGGGGCGGGGGAGGGGGCGAGGAGCAGGAGATAAAGGCTTTGGGGATCCCGACCCGGGCAGAGTCCGAAGGCTGGCCCTGAGGGCCATCCCCAGTCTCCAGAGGGTCCCACGGGCCGCTTCCCTAAGGGAGGCGTGGGCCGGGTCTCTCTCTCCGCTCCCCCCCCCCCTCGACTCTCCCACTCCAAAGTCAGGGCAGCGGGAGTCAGGAGGTGGGAACTGGGGACGAGACCCGAAAGGCGCAGCCCTGAGCCCGCGCTCTCCGCCGACCCTCCCGGCCCCGGTGAGGACTCGGGGTCCCGGCTTGCGCGCGGGCGCCACAGGAAGGCCCCGGGGTCGGCGCCAGCCCGTCCCCCGCAGCCTCACCTGCTGTCTCTCGGTCAGTCGGCCAGGCCGGCGGCTCAGGGCGCGCGGGCCAGCCGGCGCTCAGGCGGCCCCGCTTGCTCCCGCTCCCGCTCCCGCTCCAGTTCCTGTCGGCTCCTGAAATCCTCGATGGCGCGCTGGTTCTGGAAGTCGATGAGCGCCATGGTGATGGAGGCGTTCCAGCAGCTTTCGTCGGGGCAGCGGAAGTCGATCTCCTTGCGGTCCCTGGTGACGATGGTAAAATAGACGTGCTTGGCCGTGCGCTCCACGCAGTCCACCTTGAGGATGGAGTGGAAGCTCAGCTCCTTGGGGCGCGCGCCCCTGCGCGCCGCCGCCGGGCCGTCGGGGAACAGGCTCAGGCGGTCGGTGCTCAGCACCACCAGCTTCTTCTTCCAGAGCTGGAACAGGCTGTCGCTGCGCTTCTCCAGCTCGCCCTCGCGGAGCACGGCGCCCGGCACCTTCATGGCTCCCGACGCGGCTGCCTCGGGCCCGTCCGCCCCCAGCGTGGACCGACTGCGGCGCCCGCGACGGCACCGATACAGAGCGGGGGAGGGGCGGCGCAGCCCGGTTCTGCGGCGACGCGACCGACGGACGGACGGGGCGGCTTCGGGGGCGCTGCGGGCGCGGCGGCGGCTCCTCTGCGGGCCCGGGATGACGCTGACACTACGGCCGCCGGCTCCGGGCCGCGGCTTTATGGAAGAGCGGCTTCCTCCCGCCCCAGGGCCCGCCCCCTGCCCCGCCCAGGCCGGCCCGGTGCCTTCCATGTGCGCCGCGGCCACCGGCCGGCGCCCCGCCCCCTTCCCGGCCTCTTTGTCTTTCGGAGGCCCCAGATCGCCCCCGCCCGCTCCCCTGCCCCATCTGCCGCCCTCGCCGGGCCTCCCTCCCCCGGCACCAGCCTCCAGCCCCACACTCCCGGCGCCTTTCTCTTCTCCCCGCCGCTCTCTGGGGTCTCTTCCTTAGGACCCCTACTCCCCTTCTCCCTTCCGCCTTCCTCTCTCTCTGTCTCGGTGTGTGTGTGTCTCTCTCTTTCTCTCCTTCTCTGTCTGTCTCTCTCTCTCCCTCTGTCTCTTTCTCATTGTGTGTGTGTGTCTCTGTCTCTTTCTCTCTCTCTCTCCTTGTCTTTCTCTGTGTGTGTCTCTCTCTTTCTGTCTCTCTCTCTCTTTCTCTCCTTCTCTGTCTGTGTGTCTCTCTCTCTGTCTCTTTATCTCTCTGTATCTCTCTCCATCTCTGTCTCTTTATCTGTGTCTCTGTCTCCTTATCTCTCTCTCCCTCTGTCTGTCTCCCTGTCTCTCTGCCTTCCTTCCTTCCTCTTTCCCTCCCTTTCTCCTTCCCCTCCCCCTTTCTTCCTTCCTTCACACTTTCCTGCCTCCCTCCCTCTTTCCTCCCTTCCTTCCTTCTTCCTCCCCTCTCTTCCTTTCCCCTCCCCCCTCTTCCTTTCCCCTCCCCCTTCCTTTCTTCACACTTCTCTCCCGTCCTCCCCTCCCCCTTCTTCCCTTTTTCTTTCTCTTTCTCTTTCTTCCCCCTCTCCCAGCCTGATTCTCCCCCTCCCCCTCCCTGCCCCCACGTTGCTCCCGGGTCCCCTCCCCATCTGCCAGTCTCAGAGGCGTGGACGCTGCCCCGGAATGCAGCTCCCGCCTGTCCAGCCCAGCCCAGGCTGACTCATCTCCCTCTTCCCATCCCTTGAATGGGAGCCGGAGCCCAGGCTCAGCCGAACTTTCCCTGGGAAGAAAGAACTTCCCGCCGCGCCCAGTTGGGAGCCGGGCTGACCTCGGGCTTCCTGGGCATGGGGAGGAGCGTCCCAGCCGCCCTCTCCAGCTCCTCACTCAGCTTGTGCCCAGCAGCCCGACTCCCCACCGGGCCTTCTCTGGCCTTTCTCCGTCTCCCCTTCCCAGGCTGAGCCGAGCCCACCCACCGCCAAGCCACCCCCACCTCCGTCCCCGCCCCCATCCAGATGACCGTGACCTCCGCCACCCCCACTGATTCTAAGGCCTCCTGTGCAGGAGCATTAAGCTTAGCCCTGTTTCTGACACATAGTAGGTGCTTAGTCAGGGCTTGTTGACTGACTGGTTGACTAAAGGCGTCTGACTCCTGCCCTCCCGGCTCTCCCAGTCGGAGAGGAGACCCTAACTCACTGCCCTGCCTAAGCATTCCCCCCTGGTGGAATGGAAAGCTCCGGGGGTCAGTGGGGGCTGCCCTTGGCTCTCCCCAGTCCCCCGTCCCTCAAAGGGCAGGCCCTGACTCGGCCTTGTGGGCTGAGGAGAGGAGGGGAGGGAGGGAAGGAGAGAACAGTGGAGAGGAGACCCTGGCCCTGCCCCGACACCCTTTGATGGCTCTGTCCCTTTGGGGCCATCTTGGAAAAGGAGGAAGAAGTCTGATTGGGGAGCCAGGTTCCGCTTCTGTCTCTGTGGCCAGAAGTCATCCATTGCCCCGAGACCCCCTTTCCTCCCCCGGATCCCCTCAGTCTATGATCCAATGACTTGATCAAAGGCCAGAGCTCCTCCCCACCCCCAGCTTTTGAGGGAGGAGGGGGAAGACCTGGCCAGGGTGCTGCTTATGGGGAATGCTGGGAAGAGACCCCTGCCTGGACTCCATGGGTCAGCAATGCTGGACCTGGGGCCCGTGTGTCCCCCCCCCCCCCCCTGCAAGGGACAGGGACAGACAGGGAAGGGAAGGGAAGGGAAGCAAAATTATTCAGGCTCTGTGCTAAGCACATATAAATTTGTGTGTATTTGGAAATATTAGCAAATCTGATCTTCCCCAGAACCCAGGAAGGAAGGGGCTGGGAAGGTCCCCATTTATACATTGTTCTAAGTTCCAGCTCATCTCCCGGGTTCTAGGCCAAGCTCGGATATTCCAGGTCCATGGTCCCTCCCAAGTCTACCGTTCAGTGTTCAAAGGTTCTCTCTAGTTCTGGTATCCCATGTTCTATGATCTCTCCCAGCTCGGAAATTCTGGATCCCACGTTCTAAGGCCCTTCCCAGTTCTGATATCTCATATTCTGAAGTTCTAAGGCCCTTCCCAGCTCTGGTATCCCATGTTTGTGTTCTAAGGCTCCTCCCAGTTCCGACATCCTGTGTTCTAAGTTCCAACACGACGTTCTCTCCTGTTGCTGAGGTTCTAGGTTCCATGGGCCCTTCTACCTTCAGTCTGTCCTTGATATTCTTTGCAGTTACAGGTTGCTCGGTCTCTGTGACACGAGGTATCCCTTCCGTCCTCCTCGGACTTATTTATCCTCAGAAGAGACGGGCCCAGTTAATAAGTCGGGGAGCTTGGGCTCCCACGCGGGACACTTTGCCCCCAGAGAGCACCCTGGGCCTGGCTCTGCCCTAAGGGAACTCAGAGTGCGGTGGGAGGGAGAGAGAGGAGGGAGGGGGCGAGGGTTCCACTAATGACACCTTCCATTTCCGCTGGGGCTTTCCCCAAGCAGCCCCGGGAAATGGGACTGGCGGGACTGGGATCTCCGTTTCAGAGAGGTGGAAGCAGACTCAGAGAAAGGCAGGGAAATGGCCTGTGACCGCAGCGTTAGTCAGGTCCGAGTCATTACCCCGGCTCCGGAACCTGGACTTCAAAGTGCTCTTCCCCCTCCCTCCCCGACTCCCAGCCAGGTGATAAGTGATAAGGGCCACGGGAAACATGCCAAGAAAATGCTGTGGGGAGGGGCAGAAGGCCCAGCCACGGCTGGGCACTCAAAGCTTGCTGGGAAGATGGATGAGCCAATGAATGTACAAGGGAGCGATGGCACAGGGGAGGGAATGAATGGACAAGGGAGCCATGACAAAGGTGAGGGAATGAATGAATGAATGAATGAGGGAGCGATCCCACAGGTGAGGGAATGAATGACCGAGCGATCGCATGAGTGAATGAGTAATTGGATCCTCAGGCCGAAGGAGGAAGGGAGATAGAGGAAGTGCTGGAAAATGCCATCTCCCCAGGCGAGCTCCCAGAGAACCTTGGAGCGGATCTGAACCTAAGTCCGGCCTTGAAATCCCGCCGACTCTGGGCTGACCGGCGCGTGGGCCGACCAACCAAACACAGGCTCTGTGGGGAACGAAACAGCCCGCCGGCTTCCTCGCTGCCCAGGACCCCACTCGTTCCCCACGTTCCTTTTTTAAAGGAGGGTCTTTGGGGACATTTGGGGAACAGGAACCAGTCAGGAGTCAACTCAAAGGGCAGCCCTAGGAAGCTGGCTGCCGGGGCTGCCTTAGGAGCCTTCTAATCCTTCCTGATTTGGGGGGTTTCCTGTCTATGAGATAATGGGATCGGACTAGGTCTGGGCGTCCTTTTCGATCCTTCTCCCCCCCGCCCAGCAGCAGGGACAGGGGAGTCAGTGTTTCCCGACAGGAGAAAAACAATTCCGATACCTGTGGCCCTGAAACCCTTTCCGGAACCCCTGGTGGTCAGAGTTCAAAGGTTCTTTAAACCTTGGATGTGGAGCGGGGAGAGCCTTAGAACAGAGATTATCTTGATTAGCCATTTTTCCTCCACCTCTAAATCTACAAAGAAAAGGAAGATGAGAGATTGGGAGCCAGCGCGGCCAGTGCTCTGAGGGAGAGCAGTGCTGCTAGACCCTGCGGCCTGGTGACCCTCCGGGCCAGGGACCCATAGAGCTATGGCACTGAGAGAGACAGGTCCCTCTGTGGCCTCGGTTTCCTTATCTCTAAAATGGGCATAAGAATGCCTGTAGTCCCTGGAGGACCCCCCGGACACACGAGCCCTCCTAGTCCGAGTTCGAGACTTTTCCTCATCGTTCTCATCTTCAGAGGCAGCACCGGCCCGAAGCCTTTGAACCCAAGCCCTTCCTGCCTCCTGGTCCCTTCCGGAGACGAGGCAGCCGCGGGCACCGGGAGGCGAGAGAACAATGGAGGTCTGTCTGCTTCTAAAGCCTCCCTCCAGTGGGGGCCGCTCAGGCGTTTCCTGGTCGGGGGAGGGCCCGTCTCCTCCCCCTTCCCCCCCCCCCCCGGGGCCCTCCCTGGGACACAGGATGCGGATGCAGCTACCAGCGGGACTAACAGACAGAGTAGCTGATGAGCCCCCGAGGGGGTGGGGGTGTGGGGGGGACAGGAACGGCTTCCTTTGCTTTGCTCAGTGCCGGGCCAAAGGCGTTGCATCCCATCGGGCTGTGCCCTCCCTCCCTGTTAATCCTCCCATCCCGAGCCTTCTCCCGGGCGAGGCTGGGGCCTCTGCTTTCCAGCTCCCCGGATGTCGGGAGCTCCTCGAGGCCGGGGTTCGGGGCCCACAGCTCAGGGCCTAGTCTGGATCCCGGGACACGGCAGATGCCCAGAGCCCGGGCTGGGGAAACCAAGGCAGAGACCGAATTGTGGCCGACCTGGCCCCGGCCCCAGAGCCTGAACAAGCGGGAAATGGGGGGGTGGGGGCGGCAGCCGGGAAGCATCTCCCCTGGCATCTTGGGCCTGAACTTTCATTCCCAGGAAGATGAGTCCTAAGGGGCAGGGGACGGGGCAGGGATGGAGAAGGAGCCGGCGCCGCCCAGGGCAGGCCAGGGCAGCTGGGGAAGGCGAATTTAGGCAGATTCCCTCCCCCCCAACAGGAGATAGACACGTCCCTGACACGGGGACACAGATTCCCAGTGAGCTGGGACCCAGCCCCCCACAGGGGCCCCTTCTGGGCCGGGCCAGCCCCCCCCCAGGGCAGGGGCCTCCCCTTCAGCACTGGGGGCTCAGGTACCGAGGACAGTTCCTGGCCCGGGGGCTGTGCTTCATAAAAGGCTGGTGATTGGCTGATTGCTCGGTCCCGCCCATCTCCCAAGCTCGGGGCGCCCATCCTGCCTCCAAGGCCTTCCCTCCAACAGCCTCAGTTTCCTCAAACGGTGGCTTGGCCTGGGCGGGGGCCGGACTCGGGCGTCCCTTCTTGCTCTAGATCCAGGCTCCCACTCCCTGGGGTCGGGCCTGCCTTCCCCAGGTGCCCCTCACAGGAGGGAGCCAGCAGGGGGCGGAGCAGAGAACGGAGGCCCGGTCCCTGGGCCAGGCTTGCCCTGGAGCAATGGGGGCCTCGGGGGCGGCTGGGGATGTGCCGCTGGCTTCCCGGGCTGCCTTCCACACGGGCCTTTGCCACAGCTTCCTTTTGGGGTGGCTGCCCCCCTTCTCTGCTACGTCAGCCCTCCCCCCCAGGGAGAAGGCCGGGCTCCCTCCCAGCTGTTCGCAGGCTGAACAAGCGGCCTGAGTCAGGGAGATACCCATCTTCTCACTCATCATCTTGAGTCACTTCCTGAAGCTCGAGGAGCCTCTCACCCAACGAGCCCGGCTTGTGTCATTCCGGGGCCTCAGGGAAAGCGCCTCCTGCTGGGGGGAGGGGGGCGCGGGCCGGGGACCCCCACCCTCCTTTTCTCTCCGTCCCAGCAGCCTCAGCTCTTCTCGGGGCATCGATTGGTCCCGACACTCCCTGGGTCAGCCTTGAGACTCGATTTCTTTGGGAGAAGAAAGTGGGGGGTGAGGGGGAGGAAATGGGAATATCCCAAAGGGCTTGGGAGAAACAGTCAATTTATTCTCTTTGACCCCAAAGGGCGCAACCAGGAGAAAAGGGGGAGGCAGATTTAGGCTTTTTAAAGAAATCGTCCCAAGGGGGGAGAAAGAGAGTTCCCCCTCCCCCCATCCCTGGCACCTGGAGGGGTCGGTGGAGATTATTGCCCGGTACCGGGGCCATTGAGGGCCCTTCCTTCTCGAGGATGCCGGGATTCCCCGGGACCTCATCCCGTTCCCCAGGGCCAGTGGGAAGGGGGCCAGACACCCCCTCTTTGGCTCCCCCACAGCTCCCAGCTGGCCCGGCTGAAGGCCACGGGAGGTGACTGTTGGGCCGCTTCCCAGGGGTCACCACGGAGGGCTGGGAAAACTGGAGCTGGTGACTAAGGTCCTGTCACTGCCCAGCAGGCGGTGGGCGGGCGCCACCTGAAGAAAGTGAGATGCCCGCAGGCCCTGCCTTGCCGGTCCCGCCTGGTTTCAGGCCCAGCCCTCCCTCCCTGTTAATCCTCCCATCCCGGGCCGTCTCCCGGGCGAGGCTGGGGCCTCTGCTTTCCAGCTTCCCAGGTATCGGGAGCTCCTCAAGGCCGGGGTTCCGGGCCCACAGCTCAGGGCTCGGTCTGGATCCTGGGACACGGCAGATGCCCAGAGCCCGGGCTGGGGAAACCAAGGCAGAGACCAAATTGTGGCCGACCTGGCCCCGGTCCCAGAGCCTGAACAAGCGGGAAATGGGGGGGTGTGGGGTGGCAGCCGGGAAGCATCTCAGCTGGTATCTTGGGGGGGGGGGCTAGGTCATCTGACCTCCCTGGGCCTCAATATTCTCCCCTGTAAAATGGGGCAACAAGACTCCATGGCACCCAGAGGCCTGAGGATCCGTGTCCTCCCCTTTGGGGCACAGCTGGCTAGTTGACCTTGGCCAAGTGTGAGCCTGTGGGACACTAGGCCCGGGACCTGGAGGCTGTTTAGAGCTGGGGGCTCAGCCACGAAGAGCACTTCCCCTCCCCGTAGTGGGAGGAGCCAGGAGATGGAGGGAGGGAGGAGGCAGCAAACTCAAGGAAGTCCTCCCCAGTGGGATTCCCAGGGAGGGGGCCCAGGGAGCTTTCCTGAGAGAGCCTGAGAGAGCCGGGCGGCATCCTCAGAGAGCTGGCCCTCCGTGGGGGTGAAGCCTGGGAGAAGGGTCAGGAGCCCAGGAGAAAGGCTGGGCGGGCGTCAGGAGCCCAGAGAAGGATCGGGCGGGAGCCAGGCATCTCAGAGAAGAGTTGGGTGGGCACCAGGAGCCCCG
Organism: Dasyurus viverrinus; assembly: GCA_020854095.1. Taxonomy (NCBI): domain Eukaryota; kingdom Metazoa; phylum Chordata; class Mammalia; order Dasyuromorphia; family Dasyuridae; genus Dasyurus; species Dasyurus viverrinus. The sequence goes on along the minus strand of CM037002.1, from coordinate 253,209,485 downwards.
GAGAAGGGCTGGGCGGGTGTCAGGCGCCCAAGGAAGGGCTGGGTGGGCCTCAGGGGCCCCAGCCCAGCCCCGGCTTAGCCCTCTCTGCCTGGGGGTCTGGGAAGGACATTTGCTGGGCCCCTGGGGAGGGGGCCGAGGCTCTTTGCTGCCTAAGGTTTCCAAAGGGCTCCTCTCACTTGCAGGCCATCCCTCACCCCCCCATCCCCTCTGCCTCGTGCCCGCATGGGGAAGGCGTGGCCCTGGCTCTGAGGCCGAACAGGGAGGCCAGGCCCAGGCCGGAAGGGGCCCAGCAGCCACTTGGTCTAAGCTCCTTGTTTACAGAGCAGGAAACAGGACCAGCTCTTCGGGAGGCTGAGCGGGAGCCTCGGAGCGGAGAGATTCGCACCCAGCTCCTGCTCTCGAGCCAGGGCTCGGACCACGCGCCTCTCCGAGGGGCTGGCCAACCAGAAGCCGCCATTAAAAGGAAAGGCAGCGGGGCTGTCTGGGAGGGGCCCTCACTTCAGAGTCGGGGCTCCAGGCCCAGCCTCTACAAGCCTGAGACGCGGCTCAGCCCCTGTCCCGGCTGCTAACACCGAGGTCGGCTCCATCGGCCCTCCCAGGGCCACGTCCAAGAAGGCGCCATTCACAGACTCCTGGACCGGCCACAGCCCGAGCGGGCCTGGAGAGGCCCTGGGGCCACACAGCCCCTGACTGCGGGAGGCCGGGACTGCGGAGGCTGGGACTTCGGGAGGCCCCTGACTGTGGGAGGCCGGGACTGCGGAGGCCGGGACTGCGGAGGCTGGGACTGTGGGAGGCCCCTGACTGCGGAGGCTGGGACTTCGGGAGGCCCCTGACTGCGGGAGGCCGGGACTGCGGAGGCTGGGACTGTGGGAGGCCCCTGACTGCCGGAGGCCGGGACTGCGGAGGCTGGGACTGTGGGAGGCCCCTGACTGCCGGAGGCCGGGACTGCGGAGGCTGGGACTGTGGGAGGCCCCTGACTGCGGGAGGCCGGGACTGCGGAGGCTGGGACTGCGGAGGCCCCTGACTGCCGGAGGCCGGGACTGCGGAGGCTGGGACTGTGGGAGGCCCCTGACTGCGGGAGGCTGGGACTGCGGGAGGCCGGGACTGCGGAGGCTGGGACTTCGGGAGGCCCCTGACTGCGGGAGGCCGGGACTGCGGAGGCTGGGACTGTGGGAGGCCCCTGACTGCGGGAGGCCGGGACTGCGGAGGCTGGGACTGCGGAGGCTGGGACTGTGGGAGGCCCCTGACTGCCGGAGGCCGGGACTGCGGAGGCTGGGACTGTGGGAGGCCCCTGACTGCGGGAGGCCGGGACTGCGGAGGCCGGGACTGCGGAGGCCCCTGACTGCCGGAGGCCGGGACTGCGGAGGCTGGGACTGTGGGAGGCCCCTGACTGCGGGAGGCCGGGACTGCGGAGGCCGGGACTGCGGAGGCCCCTGACTGCCGGAGGCCGGGACTGCGGAGGCTGGGACTGTGGGAGGCCCCTGACTGCGGGAGGCCGGGACTGCGGAGGCTGGGACTGCGGAGGCTGGGACTGCAGCAGTTCCTGCAGAGCACTGGGGAGGGCGGGGTCCCGGGTCCCCTCCCCCCCCCGCGTTGCAAGGACTGGTGCTGGGGATGGGAGACGTTCATGGAGGTCGGGGCTCCTCAGACCTGGGCTCGAGCTCCTGCCCGCGCCTCCCTGGTCTCCTCCCGGGGCCCCCGAGGCCGAACCAAGGGCCCCTCCCCCAACGCCCCCACACAGACCCCCCGGAGAGACCTCTCGGCACCGCCTCCTCCGGCCGCCCTGGGGACCCGCACCCGCTGCCCCCTAATTACCCCCCAACAAGCCGTTTGAAGGAGGAGGCGGAGGGAAGCCGGGCTCTCACCCATTCCCCGCTCTCATAAAAGGCTCCTCTGTAATTATTCCCCTGTGGGCGGGAGCCGACTTTCCCGAGCCCCCGGGACAGACTCCCTCCCCCGGGGGGGGGAGGGGGGAGGGGCGGGCGGCCGGGGGCTTCCTGGGCACCAGGAGGGAGCTGGGCGTCCGCGGTCCCGCCTCTCGCCATTTGGGCCCAACTAACTTTTCAAGCCTCCTCAGACCTGCAGGACGGAGCGGCCGGCACTTCCCCCTCCCCCCACCCCCCCACATCTGGGCCGTCGCTCCTCCCTCCCCCCCCCTTCCCTACAGCTGGGCTCAGGCCGCGGAGGCCTCCAGTGAGGGCAGTTCCCTTGTCGGGGCCCTAGGGGGCGGTCTCAGGAAGGCGCGGGGCCTCCCCGGCCTCTGTCCTCGGTACCGAGGGAGACCCTCCCGGCCTAACGCGCGGCAGGATCGCGGGCCCCGCGGCCCGACCAGGCTGGAGAGAAAGTGGCCCTGGCGCCGGCCCCAACCCCATCCTGGACCCTCCGGGCTGAGCTTCGGCCTCGCAGCGCCCGCCCCCTCCTCCCGGGGCCGTTTTCCATCAGAGGCCCCTCCCTTAGCTTCCCCGGGCCTCAGTTTATCCATCTGGAAAATGAGGGGATCCTCGTGTCCAATTTGGGCCTCAGATTTTTTTTACCCCCCCCCCCCCGCCTTTTTTTTAGTCCTCAGCCCTTGGCCCAGTGTCTGGCATACAGCAGGTGCTAAATAAATGTTGACTGCTGGGAATTTGACAAACGAAGTGATGGGCCCAGGCCCCTTGGTCGGGCCTGGGCCACCTCTAGCTCCCCGGCCCGCGCGGCGGGCCCGCCTGCCCCTCGCTGCCCGGGGACCTGCCCCGGTTCCCCGGCCGGAAGGGAGGCCGTGGGGGGCGTGGCCAGAGGAGGCCGAGGCCGGGCCAGGCTGGAGCCGCTGCCATCTTGGCCACGAGGCGGGCGGCGCGGGGGTTAGGGCGAGTGCGAAGCCAGAGCCGGAGGGCGGGGCGCCGGAGCGAGGCCAACGTGGGCGCCGGTCCGTGGGGCCCAAGCCCAGGGGCAGGAGGAGGGGCTGAGATTGGGAGGCGGAGCCTCGGCTCTTTCCCACCGCTAGGCGGACAGAGCCCTGGCCCTCTAGGAACCTCAGGCTCCTCCTCTGTAAATGAGGGGCGTGGTCGGCCCGGCCGAGGCTAAGTAGGCCCAGGTTTTCTGGTCTGTAAAATGGGTCTGAGAATCTTTCTGCCGCCTCCTGGGCCCCGTCAGGCTGCCCCTCCCCCCCAGGACTCCCGAGGAGGGGCCAGGCCCTGCCTCCGCTTCGACTCTCCTGGCCCCACCCGCTGAAAATTCCAGCCAATCAGGACCCGCAGACCGGGCGCCCCTCAGCGGCCCCCAAAGGCTTCAGTCGGAGCCTTCATCTCCACCCCTCCTGGGCTGCCCCTTCTCCGCAGGAGCGCGCACGCGCCCGGACCTGGCCCTGCTTGCCCGCCTCGGTGCCCTCCCCTCCCCCCTCCAGCTCCCCAGGATTCTCAGGGCACCTCCATCCGCCCCCTCCCCCCGGAGCCCTCCCCGGAGGGGCGGCGGGGGAGGAGGGGGGGCACGGGGGCTCGGGGAGCTTCAGTCACATTCTCGCTGCAAGGCTCCCCCCCCCCGAGCGCCCAGGCCGGGGCCCTTCTTGCTCCCCTCGCTGCCCCCCCCCCATGTGCAAGCAAGGCTCCCGAAGCCAGACGGCGCCGCCAGCCGAGGGGGGCCTCCGGCCCACGGGGGGCACCAGGCCGCCGGAGCCAGGCTGAACTCCCGGAAACGGCCGGAAACGGCCGCGCAGAGTCCGAGCTTGAGGAAACTGAGGCAGAGGCGGCGGCGATGTTTGGCCAGGTCACAGCAGATGAGTCGGAGATGGATTCGAACCCAGGACTCTCGATCTCCATCGTCTCCGTCTCCCTTCATCTGTCACCTAACTGTCCCTAACCCCTGCGGCCCTCCCTGCGCGCCGAGCACAGAGAATCCAAGGCAGGGAGGAAGGGCCCGCCTTAAAGCACTCCGGCAGCAGTCAGCAAACATTTATTAAGCACCAACTGTGTGCTGGAGAGCCTTGGGGCTGGGAGCACCACAAGACCAGAGGCAGTCCCTGTTCTCAGCTCTCGGTCCAAAGGGGCCAGGAAGGCGGCAGGAAAGTGGGAGACGAGGGTGTGGGGGACCGGGAGGCTCTGGCCTGGGGGTCGGGCGGGGGAGGGGAGCGGGGGACGGGCGGGGGAGGGGGGCCGGGCCTGGGGAGCGGGAGGCAGCTGGCTGGGAGCAGAGTCGGGGCAGGGAAGCCCGCCGGGCTGCGCTCCCAGCCTGGGTGCCACCAGAGGTGGAGGCCGCAGACCAAAGTCCCCTTCCCACAGGAAGCGTGGGAGGCGGCCCGGCCCCACCCGCTTCCCCGTTACTGAGTCCACACGATAACTGGTCAGCGGCTGCGGCTTCCAGGCCAGGAAGGTCCCACTTGATGAGAGGGCGCCCCTGGTGCCGGGCCTAGGGGAGGGCCCCGCCCCCCTCCCCCCTCCCCGTTTGGGTCCCAGCGTCCCTTCCTGCAGCCGCCCCCCCTGGGCTGTCGGACCCGGGCCCGGGCGAGGCCGCAGGGGCAGGAGCACCGGGCGTCGCCGTGGGAGCCGCCCCCCCACCCGTGTGTGCTCAGTGACTCACGCCGGCTCCTCCTGAGCAAAGGCCAAAGGGCAGGGTGGGGGCAGAGGGCACAGGCAGCCCCCAGGGCCCTCCCGGCCAGTCTTAGCGGGCAGGGCCCGAGGCCGGGCGGGCACAGGCCTGGAGAACTCCCGGGAGGGCCCAGGAGGGCGGCAGGGGCCGGGGGTGGGGGGCAGCCCCCGAGACCGCCGGGCCGGGCTCACAACCGGCCTCGAATCCGAATCATTCCCCTGGAGATGTGTGGGCAGGAAACAAGCATTTATTAGGCGCCTGCTCTAGGCAAGGTCCCCGAGGGAAGGGACCAGCATGGCTTCATTTTTCAGTTGAGGAAACTGAGGCAGGCCGGGGGGTGGGGGGAGGGACGGCCAGGAAGGTCCCCAGTTGGATTAGAACTCTGGTCTCCCTGCCTGGGGCTCCAGCGCCGCAAGCCCTGTGGCGCCCCCTGGCGGCCCAAGGGCGAAAATAGCCCCAGTGACTTAGGCTTCCGGAGCGCTGGGCGAGGGTCACCGGCCCAGGGGTGTGAAGGTGCCAGAAGTCCTGTGAGGGGGTGGGGCCCAGGCGGGAGTGCTCCCCACAAAGTCCCCATCCTCCCCATGGGCCGGGAGCCCCCGGGGGAAGAAGCCGGCCCTGCAGCACTTTCCCCAGCGCGGGTGGGACCGACTCTCACTCTCGGCTCTCCCAAGCCCCGCAGGCCGGGCCCCGTGACCCTAACCCCCCCCTTCTGCCCGGATTGTCCGGCCCTGGGGGCCGCTCGGGCCCCGCTCTCCACCCACTTCTGACCGTTTCTCCCCGGTCCCTAGGCTGTTGGTTGCCCTAACTGCCCCCCAACTGCCAGCGGCCCCCAGGGTTCCGTGCGGCTCTCGGCTCCCTGAGCCTTCCCAGCGGCCCCGGGGAGGAGCCGCCCGGGCCTCGGGCCCCGCTTCCCACCTGCCTCTGAGTGACCGGGGACGGGCGGCCGCAGCCGGGGCTCCCTGGGCGCCTCGGAGGCCTCTCCGTGAGGGCCGAAGCCCCAGGGCCGCTCGCGGGCCCACCCGCCCGGGCCCGGCTGGGGAGTCCCTGCCCCCACGGGGAGCCGCTCACGGGGTAAGGAGGGGAAGCGAGGCCCCGCCGTCGGGGGCTCCCTGGGCCTCCCACCATGGGAAGCGCCCCGGCCTCGGGCCTGCAGACCCCTGGAGCAGGGAGCCCGAGGGGCCGCCCGGGCCGCGCAGGGAAGGAGGCCGCCCGGCCACCGGCGCCCTCTGTGCGCCCCGACTGGGGGCCGGGGGTTTGCAGCCGCTTCTGTAGCCCCCTGAGGGGGTCGTGAGCTCCCCAGCCCAGGCCCCGTTTAAGCCCCGGGCCGGCAGAGCCCGGCTGGGAAGCCGGACGTCCCGGGGGGGGGGTCTCGGGGCCCGCCGGGAAGGCAGCTTCTCCCGGGGGGTTACATGGAGGCCAGGCCCGGGGGGCGGGGGCTGCCAGACTGGCAGGGAGCAGCAGAGCACCTCGGAAGAGCCAGACTCTCTGCGGCCCGGGCGCTTCCGGCTCCCTCTGAGCCCCCAACCCCGGGAGCTGGGGAAGATGAGGAGGATCGTGGGGGCTCCGCTGCCCAAGCGCTCCGACGGCCACACCTCGGGAAACCGGCTCTCCCCATCTTACAGAGGGGAAAACGGAGGCCGCCCCGGAGCAGCAGCCGCTCCCGCGGCCCCCAGGTTTTGTGCTCCAACATCCCTGGTGGCCTCCGCGCCCGCTCCTCTTCCTCACTTCCTCTTGGGGCCCTGAGAAGGGATGCGAAGGTAAGCCCTCAGACACGGCGGTTTGGGATCGGCTGGAGGGGGGCTTGGAGTCCGGGGGGGGGGGGGGACTTGGAGGCCCAGAAGCCCCCAGGCCCAGAAGGGGGCGCTGCCCTACCCCCGGGTCGGCCCCGACACATGGTGGGGAGTGTTTGAAGCCAAGGGGTCCCCTTGAGCCGGCGGGAGGCAGCGCAATGTCCCTGACGGCCCGTCTGCTCGGCCCCCCCGCAGGCGCGGACTCCCCGCACGGCCTGGGAGCAGCTCCCAGGTCCCCGAGCTTCGGAAGTGGAGCAGCAGAGAGGCCCCGGAGGGGAATAGGCAGAGCGGCGGCCCCGGGCAGCCCTGGGCAAGGCCAACGGGCCGGATGCCAGGCTCAGGACACCCCTTCTTCACTCCGTGGGGAACCTCCTGCCTCAGTTTGCCGATTTGCAAAGTGAAGAAGCTGGACTCCCAACCTGCAACGAGGCTCCTCCCCATGGCCACGCCCCTTGCAGGAAGCCCCCGGGCCCAGAGCAGCTGGTCAGGATGGACCCTCCGGCCCCCGCCCCCCACTCCGTGGAACGTGGGGTTTTCTGGGGATCTTCCCAAAGGCAGGTTCTGTCACTGGGAGCCACATCAGGCCTGTGGCTGCCTAGGAGCCGGGGGGTTGGGGGAGGGCACCTCTGGAGCCACAGGGGCCTTTGCCCGGCCTCGCCCCCACCCGGTCTCCTGCAGCCGCCAGCGGGCCCCACATCCTCGGCCGAGTCCCCACCAGATGGGGAGGCTGGGGAGGCCCCCTCCCCGCTCTGGGCCTCAGTGTTCCCCATCTATAAAATGAGACACCAGCCTGAGTGGGCTTTTCCTCACTGACATTCTGCATTCCTGCATCTGTGGTTTCCCGGGTCAGTGACAAGGACCGCCTGAATTGGCTCGGCACTCGATGCCCCCCAGGGCCAGCCCTCCCGGGCCCCGCTGCCGGGCTCCCTCATTCGTTCACTCATTCACCCATTCAACAAACCCTCTGCCTACAAAGACTTGGCGTGTGGAAAGACGGGCTCGCGTCAGAGACCTCGATGAGAGCGACAGGCACAAGATGCCCTCTCCCCATGTGTCCTCCCACCCCTGTCTCAACTCCCCTCAAACCCCTGGAGTACAAGCTCGCCCGTCCCGGTGCCGCCCCCGGGCCCCAGCATGCCTTGGATCGCGCGCCCCGCTCAGACACTGGGCATCTCGCCATGCGGGAGATGGGGCCCCCTGCCTAAGATGGGGCCCGCCTCAGAGCAGGGGCCACAAGGCCCCACAAGGAGGGGGGGGTCGCCTGGTGCACGGAGCCACGCCGGGAAAGCCGTGAACGGCCGGCAGACCGGGCCAGGGCGACCCCTCGCCGCCCTCGATATTCTAAATTGACACGTGGCTTGGAAAGGACCAAAGTAGGACAAAGACCCCAAAGCTCTGGGGGGGAGACGGGACTGACCACTCCCCGGTGGCCTGACGGTCCCAAGGGACCAACAGTTCTCCCCGCGGCAGCCACACAACAGATGCTCCAGATCGCCAAGAGATGTCACTTCGGCCAGAAGCTTCACCTCGTCCTCTGCAAATGGGAAAAAGGACAAAAATGGCTCGATGGGAGGGGGTGGGGGCCGATGAGCCGTACTGGCGCGTCGTTGGCGAAGCTGAGAAACGGCCGCTCTGAAAAGTAACCTGGAAGTCTGCAAATAAAGTGACGGAAATGTCCAGGCTCGGAACCAGACTCTCCATCGCGGGCTCGGGCCCGTGAGGAAAACGGTCTCCGTCCTCGGAGCGGGGAATGGCCACAAAAACGGGGCCCGTGAACGGTGCCGCGCCTAGAACGCGGGCGATGCGCCCGTTCCAAAGCAAGGTCGAAATGGGTCCCTGGTTGGGGCATAAAGGAGTTGGGAGGGAGGGATAATTTGCCTCTGGAGTCTTTGGAGGAGTCGGCCCAGAGATGCAGAGAATATTGTGAACGGCAAAAGGGACAACTTTGGTTACATTGAATGCAAGGTCAGACCAAAGGGAAGCGCAAACGTGGGAAAGGTCAAGGGCCAAGTGTGGGATAAAGGGGTCATTTCTAAATGTTGGACTCGGCGCATAAATGTACAGGGTCAGAGGAGGAGTAACTTTCAGAGGATGAGATGAAGGCTATAGTCACGTGAGGAAATGCTCTATTGCCAAGATGCAACTTAAAGCTGGGAGATACCATCTGGCATCTCTCAGACTAAATGACAGGAAAAGATTGGGATAAACGGGGGAGGGGAGGAGGGAAAAGCGGGCCACTGATGCATAGTTAGTGGAATGACCCCACCGGTCTGGAGAGCCGTGTGGAGCTCCGCTCAAAGGGCTATCAAAGTGTGTATCCCCCTTGCCCCGGCAGTGCCATTACTGCGTCCATGTCCCACGGACGTAGAGGAAAGGGACCCCCTGCTGCAGCGACGTATGGAACTCCCTTTGTGGTGAAGAATTAGAAAATGAGTTAGAAAACGAGTAGATGATCTCCAATGAATGGCCGGACAGGTTGTGGTACATGTGGGCGATCCTAACACTGGATGGAAAACGCCATCCGCGTCCTGAGAGAGAACTATGGGGACCGAATGTAAACCAACTCTTGGTTCCCTTTTCTCTCCCCTGGTTTTCCCTTTTTCTCATTTTCCCCAACATATCAGAAAGCACTGTGGGTGATGGACACAGGGAAGGGGGAAGGGAGCAGAGCCAAGGAAAATGCGCCTCCCTCCCCCCAAGTGTCTGGGTAGGGCCCGATCGCAGAGGGGCCGTGGGGGAGGGGCGAGCCACAGGGTGCTCCCTGGCCCAGGGTGGGGACTTAAGTCATTATCAGTGATATCGGGGTTAGTCTTTCTGGAATACGATTGGTCAGTAGGAAGGGTCTCTGGGAGGACAGAGGGGCACATGGAGGCAGCCACGCAGCCACAACATAAAAGTACATCTCTGCCAATTGGGCAGTTTCTTGTCACTGGTTCATGTGTCCAGGGTGGTCCCTTGGTGCAGGGCCGAGGCTGTTGCCCCCAGGGCGGAGCCGCGAGGGACCTCACTTTGTCTGCTCTGAGAGGGGGAAGGCTTGGAGGACTGGGACTGGGGCTCACCGTCTGGCCGCGGGCTCTCAGTGGCCTGTGAGATGGGGATAAAAGTAGGGCCGAGTGCTGTCACAAAATGCTCCAGCTGCTCAGGGTCGTCCACTGAACGCCATGCCCTGGGACACTCCAGGGGCAACGAGTCTCTGTCCCGAACAACTCCACGTGGACAAAACACAGGCCTTAGAATCAGGAAGATCCAAGTTCAAATTCTGTCTGCCTCAGACAGGAATGGGGGTGGTCCTGACCCTGGGACAGTGCCTTATGGGGGACACGCACCGAGAGCAGGAGCCCTACCATGGCCCCTCTGCAGGGCTCTGGGCCTGGTGATACATGGGAGGAGGTGCACATTCACACTGGTTACCAGAGGACTGAAAGAAGGGGAGGAGGCAGCCCCCTGGCCCCGCCCCTCATCACCCCCACCTTCAAGACTCCCTTTCCTGCCACCAGGCCCAGCCCCCAGCCTCATGCCATGAAGTCTCCTGGGTAGACCCAGATTCAAGGCCAGCCCCCCATTCAGACACCTCCTCCTTTCTCCCCCCACCCCCCTTGCTGCTTCCCTATTTTTTTTCTGGTCCTCACCCATCCCGGCTCCTGTGCCCAAGGAGTCTGGACACCGAGCCGAGGCCATCGCCGGGCTCCCCAAAGGCTTCGTTCACCCGGGCAGATTCCCACAGGGAAACTGCTGAGTAAGAGGGTGCCCAACGGGAGCGTCTCTGGGCGGGCAGTGCCATCTCCTCCCCGAGCACTGGCGCACGGGGCAGCAGCCCCAGCCAAGACCCAAGAAGCAGAGGCGAGCCGGGTTCCTGTTTCACAACTTTAATAGAATATCCTAACTATTCTGTACAAATTGAAAACACGGCATATTGTTAAGTTACAAATGTGTATCGTTTAAGGTAAGGCTGGAGCACTCTCTACGCGCCTGGTCACAGTGTTGATAAAGCTGCTAGTCGATGGTGGCTGGAGATGGGCGTCAGGGACCGAATCACTACAAAGGGACCTCTGAAATCCTACCCGCCGAGCCTCCGGAGCCCCGAGGAGGAGAGGCTGGGGAGCCTCTGTGGGAACCTCCCCGGGCCTCAGCAGCTCGGGGGCCTCGGGCTCCGCTCCGGGAGGGACTCGCCAGCCCCTCTTCTCTGGACCGGGTCCGCCGGACCTCCCGTCACACAAACATGGTTTCAGAAATGTGCGCGAGCCTGACTTCAGAGTACATATGAACACAAGGAAATAAATAGGAAAATGTCCTGCCCGAGCCCCCGGCCCACCCCCACCCCCCACCCCCCGGCCAACGTGGCTTTACTCTACTTGGCAGCTCTGAGATGATTGGGATAAAGAGGCCATTAAAGCAAGTGAGGGCAGGGGAGTGTGTGTGAGTGCGCTGAGTGCGCGCGTGCATGCGTGTGTGTGCATGGGTCCTACCTCCTCCGACTTAACCAAGTCACCACTGTGCCCTGGCCCCTGGGCACCCGCCAGCTCACGGGCGGCCCGGCGGGCAGAGAGGGTGCTTGACTGAAACCTTCTATTCGCGAAACGCATCAAAGTTACCACTGTACAAATTAGGCAAAAAGAAAAAAAGTGTAAGTGAAAACCACGCACTTGAAAACAAGTTAACCGTAAGCGTTGTTAGTGAAACCGAGGCTGCGCCGCGGCGAGTGAAGGGCCCCGGCCGCGGGCCGGGCTCCCGAGGTGTCCCTTCGTCCGAGGCGGCCCAGCCTCTCCCAGGGGCGTGCGTCCGCACGCGTCACTGCTGCTTGCACTCCGCAGGCTGGCCGCATTCTCTCTGCCAAGAGAAAGAGACACCCTGAGCCCTCGGCCTGGTGGCGGCCCCCCGGCACCCAGCCAGCCACGCTCCCCCGAGCCTGGGTGCCCCCAGAAGCGCCGACAGCCGTGTCTGTGCTTCCGGGGACGGGGCCAACGAGTCAGTGCGCTCCATCGCCTCCACGGAGGAGGTCGAGACCAGCAGAAGGCCCAGAGGCCTTCTGAACGTGCCGTCAGACAAGTCAGAACTGGTCCCGGCCCACACTGAAAAACAAGCCCACTCACAAAACTGGCTGAGGGAATGGTCTGGGGACTTCTTGGAGGGGTCAAGCTCCCCAGACAGGAAAGACTGGGAGAGCCCCCGCCTCTCTCCTCCAGTCCAATCCTGCCCTTCCAGGGCTAGGACAAGGAGGCTCCCCTTCCCTGGGAGGAAAGCTAGAGAAAATCCGGGTGCATCTCAGCCCAGAACGAGGTCAGGGTTCACCTGAAGCCAAGAGGTCGGGCCACAAGGGGGCAGCAAGGAGGCTTTTTTTTTTTTTTTTTTTTTAAGAAAAGGGAGATTTCTCTCCAAGGGTGAGGCAATGGCTTGAGGGGTACAGGTGGGGTTGGGGAAGGGGCTCCCCAGCAGCCTTTCCTCTGGATCTCCACAGAGGATCTGCCCTGACTTGGCCAAAATTCTCAGAAGCAGTAGCCGTCCAAGGCAAGCTCGGCGGTCAGAGACTCCCAGGCCCAATGGCCTCTGGGGACCAACTGCGTTCTCCTGTCCATCTGACACAGGCCACTTAGTTTTAGGTTGCTTGAGGGGAAAAAGGGAATCCCAAGTAGCCTCTTCTCAGAGCTCCACAGGAGTCCAGGAGAAGCAAAGCTTCAGAGAGAGCGGGTCGGCCCGGCAGGTGCTGCAGCAATTGGAGGAAGAGCAATCCCGGAGAAGCTCCGTCAGAGCTACTTCCTCCGTGGCTTGGGCCCTGCCAGCTCCCGGGGAGTCAGATGAACCGATCACTCACGTTCTGACTGAAAAGAACTGAACATGGTCCCCCAACAATGCCAAGAGACTTGTGATGGAAATCGCCACCCACAGGCAGAACTATAAAGTCTGGAAAAATGGTTTTTTTTTTTTTTTTTTTTCCCCCTGTTCTCATGGCTCTTCCCTTTTGTTCTGATTGTTCTTTTTTTGTTTGTTTCTGCTGAGGCAGTTGGGGCTAAGTGACTTGCCCAGGGTCACACAGCTAGGAAGTGTTAAGTGCCCGAGACCATATTTGAACTCAGGTCCTCCTGACTTCTGGTGCTCTACCCACTGCACCACCTAGCTGCCTGATTGTTCTTTTACAACCATGACTAATGTGCAAATATGGTTAACATGACTGTACATGTATAAGCTATATTGGAACTGCTTGACATCTTGGGGAGGGAGAAAAATTTGGGAGGCCAGGATTCACTTCTGAAAGTGAATGGCAAAAATTCTCTTTATAGGGAAGGAGAAAAAGATAAGATTCTATTAAACATGAGAAAAAAGAAAAAGACCTAAACACGCCTGCCTTTGGCACAATGCACCAGGCTCAGAACTGGCCAAAGGCCACAAGCCAGGGCAGCCCGCCCGCTCCTTCGTGGGCCGACTGTGAAAAGCCTCTCAGGTCGGCTCGGTTCCGGCCCAAACCTGTTCGCCGAGGGAGGGAGGAGCTTTCAATAGCCAGCGGTTACACGCCGAAGCGCCATTAAGAAAACGGGCTGTGTGGCCTCCACCACTGCAGTGCTGCCGTGAGCATTATGTACCCCAAGCACTGGCAGTTTGAAGAGAAATCATCTCTAAGGCTGAGGGGCACAAATACGCCGTGCCCCCTATTCTGCCCTGACGGGACCATCATCCCATTTCTGGTCTCAGTGAGGAAGGCTTGCAAAGCGAGGCCTGTGCCAGACGGGCAGTCCTAGGCCAGAAGATGGGGCCGCTCGGGCCAACTTCGCTGCTCTGCACCAAGCTGGCCCAAGTAAGGGGCACTGCAAGCAAGCAAGCAGGGGGCAAACCAGTCTTCCCAGCAAAGCAAGGGGGAAGAGGGGACATGCAAGGAATCCCACAAAGGGACTTTGGCAAAGGCAACCTTTTCTCCTGCAGTCCCTATCTGGGTCTACAAAATGAGTTTCAAATAATCAGTTGGCTACAGTAAGAAGGATCTGTTTTAAAACAAACTTGGAAAAAAAAAAAATTTAACCCCCCCCCCAAAAAAAACAGTAAAAATAAAATTAAAAAAAGTCTTTTGGTTTTCTATAGAAGTTTATAAACAACCTAAAACGAGATCCATAATGCCTTCAATAATAAACCAAATCATTTTTCTGTTGTAAAATACAGGGGTTTAATAGTCCAAAGTCCTAAACTCTTCAAAAATTTGATTTAGTTCTGGTTCTATACTGCTTATAAAAAGTGGATTTTGTTAAATAACGATGGACTCTTGTGTCAGATAAGATTCAAGTAGGTGGATTTTTCTTTGTCTGTGTAGCCCTCTGCTGATAATCCTAACTTCTGGAGGTTCCTCAGGAACCCAGAACCAGGGTGGATTTTCTAAGCTGTTCCCAGGATCTCTGTGCTGATCCTCTTCCTCTTTCCCTCCAGACCCATCCCTGGGCTTCAGGCTCGTATAGTCGAGCTGTTTCATCCCCTCTATTACCTTACTCCAAGCTTAGCAAACTACATCCAGCATGGAGGCTCCTGAACACAGCTGAGGTCAGTGCCCTTGAAAAAACACCCTTAGAAAGTCACCTATGTGGGAGGGGGTCATTGGGTGGGACTGTCTAACTCGGCAAGAGTCCCTTTGACAGCACAAGATTCTTTCAGAAACTTCACACTAGAATACCCGACAAGGCCTAACTACACCAGTTGCCTTCTTGGAGAGGTTTCAACATTAAATGAAAAATAAAACATTATGGGATCAATACAAAGAGTGTATTATTTCTTTGCCTAAGTTGTTGCACATTTTTCTGGTCTGACTGCTCTAGACGTATTTTCTAGTTGTCCTTCTTGACGCACTTGAGAACAAAATGAAAATTAGAAAAACAAAACAAAACAGCTGCCCCCCTCTCCTCGTCTGCCACACCTCTCCTTTTCCCCATCTCTGGAGGGTACCCGGGGGGAGCCGCCACCCCCGCCCAGGTGATCCTGTGCCTGAGGGTCCCAGATGAAAATTATGGATGGCACCTTCCTAGCTGGAGTGCCTTGACTGGAAGAAAAGCTGGCCTTCAAGAGGCAGGAGCCTGAGTGAATCCAGCTCGGGACGATGCAGCGGCATCGGGCCCGGTGCCACATTACGAGAGGTTTGCTCTACAACAAACTCCTCAGGAAGCTAGCTCTGAGTGGCCTCTTTTCTATCGCCTGTGGGAGCTTCGCGCTCCCTTTAACCAACAAGGCACAACCCCACATTTATCGGCTACAGATCGCCAGCTTTCAAGTTAGGTATGAACGGAATTCCACCTTACCTATGATATGAATGATAAACAGACAAAAATTACACCTAAATGGGGAAAAAAAAATTGAAAGGAACCGTCAGCATGAAAGACAATGAAATGTGCAAAATCATACAGGAGGAAAACAACCACAATTTCTCTGCAAATCCTCCGCCTCGGCGGGGCCACTCCAACACACAGACCCTTTTATCACCGAATTCTCGTCTCTCAGAGAACATCGCCTGACCCGAAACTAGGCTGGCCTCGGCTTTTGCTTCTAAGTGAAGCCTTTCCCAACAACCTGGGCCTCCCCTCATGAGCATGGCTGTCGAGGGTTAAAAATCCACGCACAGTGGGTAGCGCACTAACTACTTCGAGCTCTTCTGAGGCTACAGAACTTCTCTGGACCCGTCCCTTGGGAGAAGATTGCTGGCAAAGGGCCATCTTCACTATATCGTGAACCAACAACCCTGTTCTTTTCTGGTCAGGGTGAATCCTCGCCCTCCCCGCCTGCTGCTGCGCAGGCTCTCCTTCCTTTCATCCCTGCCTTCCCAAGGAAGGCAGTCCTTGGGAACCTGGTACTGGGGGGGAGGGAGCTCTTTCAGAAGATAAGACTGGGAGCAGGGGAAGAACAAGGAGGGGGTGGAGGGATGCTGAGCAAACACCAAGGACCTGCGGGTGACAGCCTGACGAGCAGGAGTGTGGAGAGAGAACCAAGCCCAAGAGTGGGACTGACTGAAAAACCATGGATTTGACTCCATTTTGTAAAAATAAGCCCTATGGCCCCGAGCTCTGCCAGCAGGGCAGACAAAGCTAACGTGGAGATCCAGCAACTTCAAACAACCCGGGATGGCTTCTGGCACTAAGGTCGACGTCCCCTCTGTTGGGAAAATGGACAATGACCTGGCGCTCTGCAAGGCCCCGGCCTCATTTCCCCCTTTAAATGGTGAGCATTTAGCACATGCCAGGGATTTGACCAATAGGAGCTTAACTGCCTGATGGCTCATTCTGAAAGATAAGCATTTCTATTTGCCTCCTGGAGAACTATTCATGGCAAAAAAAAGTCCCAGATCCCCAATCCCGGCCTTCCAATTTAAGCCTATCCCCACCCCCAGGGCCTTAGCTTGTGAGAATGCAGAATGGGTTGATGGTTAAAATTCCAAGTTCAGATATTAACTACTCAGTACTTTCTTTCACATGTGTGTGTGGGGGGGAGGGGGCGGAATATGATGCAAGTTAAACACCTCCTCCCCTACCCCCTAGTCTCAGGGCATGCAGATTTCACTGCCCATATATGACTGTTGCCAGGCAGGCGCCAAGTTAATTTCATGCCAGAGAACAAAAAATACTATTTATTTATATGTTGGCCCAAGAACTGCCAGTGAGGAAAAGGATGGGACTAAGGTGGAAAATATATATGACAGCCTTACAGATTCAACTAGGAAAATCCAAGTCTTGCCAAATGAATAATCATTTCTAAATTCCTTGTTCCAAGTGCCCTGTTTTCATTAAACACTAGAGTCCTCCTATTTAAAACTACGCAATTCCTAAAAATATTATTTAAGTTCTAATGATCTTGGGGGGTTCTAATGATCTTGCTCCCCCACGCAGCCATGAGGCCTGGGGGTGGGGGAGCTCTCAAGCCCACAGACCGCACCCTAGAATCCTCTTGGGGAAAATGTCCCCATCACCACTCCCCCTCCCTCACCGGGTTTGGCTTCATTCCCACACTGACCTTGGGGTCATTCTCCGCCTCCTCGTCTTCCTCTCCCTCTTCTTCCCCCTCCAGCTCCTGCAGTCACAAAAATGACAAGTCACCGGGGGAGCACTGTCGACCGGCCCCCCACTACTGCACCCCAAGTCCGCATTCACAGACTGACCCAGCAGTTTCAAATGGGAAGACCCAGGGATCTCCTGACTGTTGGTGCAGCCAAAGCCTGGTTTCTCCAAACAAACCCCTCACTCCAAGACAACCCAGAGCACCAGGGGGGTTCATTCCCTTTTCTCACCTCTTCTTCCCCTTCCTCGCCTTCTTCAAACTGAAAAATGGAAACACAGGTTTAGATTTCTACAGAACAGCAATCGTGTCACTAAGTGCCCCTGTGCCCACCAGGGGCCACCCTTGGCCCCCTGGTGGGAGGCCAAGCTCCCCCGGCTGTTGTGGGTCCCTGCTGGTCTAGTCTAAGGGGCCCTGCCAGCCCGGGGAGGGAGCTTTACAGATGAGTGACTTCCCTGCCTGGCCAGGGGAGAGGCAACCGCTGCTTCTGGGGCTCTTGGGCAGAAATCTTTGCAGTGACCAAGTCAAGTCTTTGGCCCCAATCTCGGCCCTCAGGACCCATACTAGGCGGTGAGCCAAGGAAGCCCTCCAAGAGGGGAGCGCCTCCTCCCAATGCAAGCAGCCCCTTCTCTGTGGCCCAGAATGCCGAGATGCGAAGCCTTGCCCACTTGGAGGTGCCTCACTGGGAACACACAACAAACCCTGCGCTCTGGTGCAGATGCTTCTGGTACACCCTGGCCGTGTGCCAATGGTGTGGATGTGCACACTGCACACACACACACACATGTACGCATACATTCCACACATGCACACACTCATATAACACACACAATTTCTTGGAGAAATCAAATGCAATTTTGTCCTCGATATCCATCCTCAAATAATGACATGTTCCAGGACATTGGGAGGTCAACCCTTCTAGGGCCTTAAATGTTCTAAGGTTTTAAGGAGAGCGCCAGAGCTGCCCTTGGTCCAAAGGCCGCCCTGATCCAGCAGGGACGGCTTCCAACAAGTGGGAATCCCACCCTCTCCTTAAAGACTCAGCTGTCACCTCTAGGAAGCCTTCCCCAGTGCTTACTGAGTCCACACACTTTACCAGAACCCCGCCATCTTGTCAGCATTCTACTTCCTACCCTTAATCCTCCCTCCCCCTGACTAGGACTAGAGGCTCCATGAAGGAAGGCACCAGAGTCTTAGGTATACCTGAAATGCCCTCAGTGCCCAGCCCACGGCTCTGCCCATAAGAGACTCAAACCAGCAGAGGGTCTGGGTCCCTCGTGTTGGGTGGACGACATGAGGGAGGCCTTTAAAAAGCAGCCGGGCAACCCCAGGCCTTCCCAAGATGGGACAGCGTGGTGCGATGGGTTCGACCCAGGGAAACTGGACACAATTGGCCGTTCTTCCACCTCCATGATCTGGAGTTAATCATTTAATCTTTGGGCCACGATGCCTTCATCTGTAAAAAAGGGGTCTCCGGCTCCAAGGGTTTTTCCAAGACAATGAAAGAGGGAGTCTTAATGGGATTCACCTGACGGAAGGGAAATTGGGTTCAAAAGCCAAGGTAGATCGAGGCTCCACGAGTAACTATGCATGGATGAAGTGCAGGTGTGAGCAGCCCAAATGGTTCCTCTTAAGAATAGGAGGGAGGGGCAGCTGGATGGCGCAGTGGATAGAGCACCAGCCCTAAAGTCAGGAGGACTTGGACTTGAATTCAAATGTGCTCTCAGACACTTAACACTTCCTATCTGTGTGATTCTGGGCAAGTCCCTTAGCCCCGATTGCCTCAGCAAAAAAAAAAAAAAAAAAATAAGAAAGAAATTAAGAGGGGAAATGCAAATGCCGCCAACTTGGCTTTGGAACACGTAACCATACTGCCCGCACTGGGGTCTGAGTGCCAGGGGAGCTCCTGGGCCTGGGCAAGCTTCTGGCAGTTTCTTTGTGTAAGAATTCATTCCTAGGGAACCTAGAGATTCCCACGGGTATCTCAGAACACAGAGGACTCAGAGAAGAAACAAGAAAAAAGAAGCCATCTTTAGCCTCCCTTCCATTTTTCACAGGAAACCAGGCAAAACAGTTTTGCCAGATGTTTGTCCAAAGGAAAGCAAAACTAATGATGCTCTCGCCATCTTACCCCAAATGAAATCCCTCCAAGTACGGGGGGAACCTCATCTGAGTGAAGAGGTAGACGTGATTTCTACTCCCAGTTCTTAGTCATTTAAATAAGCTTTCCAGGCCTCAGTTTACTCCTCTATAAACAGGCCCTTTTTCAGCCTCAGCCCCTCAATTCTGGACCTTGGCAGCTGCTAACAAGCACACAGACAACAGTAGTATCACCAACAAGATTGATATACATACATTATCATCATCCTCTATGGCTTCCCCAGTAAAATAAAGGACGGCCCGTGGAACTATTCTTTCACGGAAGAAGTGCCCGATTTCAAAATCTGAAGCTAATGTGAATTCTGAATCTTCATCCTGTGGGGGAAAAAATTACATATTGTTAAGGATGCGTGATTTCCTGTTTTGAATGAAAAACCAAGACACACACTATGACCAGCAGCTTCTTAGGAACAGAGGCCCATCTGCTTTGGCCCCAAGTGCCAGCTCTGGGAACCGGAGCAACACTGTGATCCGGGACATTTGGGGCATTTGATTTTACAATATTTACCTCTCAGATATGGGAAGTTCCTTCAAGGCTATTTAAAGCCAAGTCAGGAATAGCAGCGGAGCGCACTGGCTCCTGGTCCTGCGCCTCTAGGGCACGGGCAGTAGCCGTGACTCCCATGGGGGGAAGCAGAGCACCAAATCTGGGGTTAGCGTGAGGTACCGATCCATTATAAAATAGTATCAGGACTTAACATAGAATCTAAGTCTAAGGAAACAGCAATATGAGAATAAATGATGCTTGAAACATGACTCTTACCAGTGACTCTCCATCCCCAGATACTAGAAAAAGAAAGAAAAAATTCTATTAGTCGTTAAACACAGCAGGCCATGCCCCCATCCCAGCTGACTTAATGAGGAAAGAGAACATTTCACAACTCTAATCCATTTAATGACTTTTTCCTTACTGGAAATTACCACATTTTAAATCTTCATGAATCCAATGATTTCTGGGGCATGACAGAGCAATCCCCAATACAGCAAAGCTAGTCTGTTTTCCACCTCCCCATACTCCCCAAGGAATGGATCTGGACTTGATTTGGCCAGAAAATCATTCCCGGGCTGTGACCAGCTCTTAGTGTGTCCAGATAGGGCAGGGTGCAAGCAGGCCATGCTGCCTGGTACCCTCCCAACAGGCTCACTCAAAAACAAGGGAGCAGGAAGCATCCTTTCCTGAGCCCTCCAATGACACCAGGAATGGGTGAACCAGCCAAGTAGCATCTCGGGGACCGACGCAGCCCCTAGTCATCCTGGAAGCAGAAACTAGAAGTCAATGAGACCCCGGGGAAGACTGGGGATGACCCTGAGGCTGGATCTCAGGCACACACTGGCAATCTCCCCAATGAGAAGAGGGGCTGTCAGCCCCTGGCACGTTCCTCCCCGGACCAGAACTCAGGAGATGAGACAAGACGAAGGCGACTGGGGAGAGGAGCTAGCTGGGAGCAGCAGAAGGTGTAGCCTGTGCCCTTCCCTGCTACGTCCTCTGGAAACAAGTGCCCCAGACGCAGCAGGAAGCACGTAATGCCCAGATGCGGAGTCAGCACCTACTGTCTCTACCTTGGAGTACTTCTCTGGAAGGGGCTCAAAGCACAACAGGGAGGACAAATCAATTTCAAGAGGGAATCAGAAAGGCTTCTTGAGGAAGGAGGGCCTCAAAGCAGGGGCAAAGGAGGAGCAGCTGGTAGACCAGAATCTGACTTGGGAGCAAATGAAGGAAGAGAGAGCCAGAAGGCAGCAGGCTTCCAAGGCCCAACTGAAGGTCATGGCCCTGGCTCCGAGTCTGAGGGATGACATCAGACACCTGGCAGCCACAGAAGATGAAGTGAATGGAGGCTGTGAGCAAGGGGAGGGTCCCAGAGAGGAATGAGGAGGTGGAGCTGAGAGGGGACAAGAAGATAGAGGGACATGACTTGGGACCTAGAGCTTGGGCTTAATAAATACTCCAGAGCTTTGGAATAGAGCAAAGAATCCTGGATCAGCTGGACATCTAGGCAAGTCAAATCCTACAGGGAATAAATCCCCCTTGATCTGTGCAGGATCCTAACAAAGCAAACCTTCTCTGAGCCCATCTGTAAAACAGGGACCCAAAGATCACCATGTCCTAAGACAGGGCCTCAGGGGTGTCTCATCCAGCTCACCTGCCCAAGGTTCCCCTCAAACATCTGCACTAAGCGCAGGCACTCGACCACAGGGAGCCAAGGAGAAAGCAAGTCCTCCCCAAAGTGCTCTTGCTGCCGGGTGTCAGCACCCTTTAAGTCCCAACTATGTGATTTTAAATCACAAGTGAAACTTCTCTGGCCAGGGGCCTCCGGGACTCGGACAGCAGAATCAGGAATCCAAACTGTTTCATCTCTGGGACTCCCATGGATCATATGTTGGAAAGATCTGGTTGGTGTGGCACTGAAAAGTGCCCCCCTCCTCCCCTTCCCTCCCGACTGGGCCTGGGATGATCTGGGGGCTCGGCACGCATGGCATCCAAAGGAGGTTCTCCCCAAAACAAGCGTTTTGTTGTCTTTCCCATTAGAAAGGTGGCTTGTGATAGAAAATGCCATATACTGGGAAAGAGCTACGCGGTCTGCAAACAGGTCGGAGCAGACCATTTTCACTTTTGCGTAGTTTTCCTTTTGTTCTGATTTTTCTTGCACAATACAACTAATAGGAAATGTTTACTGTAACTGCTGTCTTGGAGAGGAAGAGGGAGAAAAATTCAGAACTCAAAACCTGAAAAAAAATGTTGAGCACTATCTTTACATGTAATTGGAAAAAAATGTTATTTATACACAAAAATAAAATCTATGTTCACTTCATTAGAAAGAAAAAAAAACAAAAGATGGCTCCTTGATGGCAGGATGGTCTAGCTCAGGCCCTTGATTCAGAAATTGACAAATGCTTTAGTCATCCATTCTTTCATTCTCTCCTTGGTGAAGTTACCTCTTCAGAGCTCTACAAGAACTCCCATGACATTGAAAAAGGGCCCTTTTCCAAGCTAGTGACTGGTTTAAGGTTTATACTGCCAGAGCATCCTAAAACTGCTCACTAAGGGCTAATTTTTTTCTTTCTTTTTTAAAAAACAAAGTAAGACTACTTAAAAAACCTAACAGACATGCTTCAAAGAGCAAGAGAAGCTCAATCTCAGGTGGCAGCTGGGAAAGAACATCAGAGCCCTGTTAACCAAAGTACAGCGGGGCTGGGGTGGACACTGGCTCTGAAGGAGGTGCAGCCACGCTGTTTCTAGAGTAACAAAAATTAACTTTGATGAAAACAGTAGCTTTTCAATCTACTTTATGACAGCATATTAATCAAAGAACACCTTTTCGATTATTAAACAGAAAAAACATGCCTTTGAAAAAGTGACCAGATGGCCAAGGCCAATGGCTGCCTTTCAGATCCATACTCCAGCCAAAGGCCAGCTTAATACCCTAACAGATACTTAGTCCAATGTGGCCAAACAATCCATATAAGGACGTGGTGCTGGTAGCGCACGCTCAAACACAAAATCATGAGGACGTGGGTGAGCGAGGTGTTGGTCCAGAGTGGAAAGGCCACTCTCTCTAGCAAGCCCCCCACCCCCGCTGGTCACCCACTGGGACCAGACCCCACTTGTGGCAGAGAGGGCAGAGGCCAGGCTGCAGTAGGAGGTGGGGCAACTTACCTTTGATGGGGCTGAAGAAGTTAAAGAACGAGTCATTGGGGACCTGCTTGGTGACTGTCCTCACGGTGCCTCGGCCCTTGTGCTTCTGCTTTTTCTTGATTGTCTTTACTGTCACATTCTTGCCTTTCTTCCACTCAATGGTGCACCTGGGGAGCAGGGCCGAGTCATGGGCCAAGCCCTCAGCTTCAGTGACTCCCTCCCCCGGCTCTGAAGCCAATCCAAAGTCCCTTGACTACACCCTTGGTGAGTGGTCATGCTGCTCCCTATCCACAGCAGAGCAGGTCTTGGGGACCACCCATGGCATGAGAAGAATCAGCCACCTGAGTCTCTTTTCCAAAAAGCCACATTGCTCTTGGAAGGCTTGGGGGGATGATCTGCAGAGGCCAGGCGGGAATAGAGTAGGAAGTCCCCAATCTTGGGCCCCAGGGATATGAGAGCAAGTGACCCAATCCCACAGCCTTCGAGGACAACGCCATGGGGAGCCCTCCGTTTGCCCTTAAAAGCCCCGTTTGTCACGGGGCAGGCTGACGCTACTGTGACTCCCCATCAGCAAGCAAGGAGAGGTGGGCTCTGCCTGAGTGGGAGGAGTCCCCACTCCCTCAGTGCAGAAGTGAATTCTAGCTGAGATCATCTCTTCACTGCTGGCCCAAGCATTTCCATAAAAGCTTGGGAGTCCGGCAGGGGGAGGCCTGTGGTGGCCCGGGCCCCACCTCAGAGTTTTACCAGCATTTTCAGTAAGAGGAAAAAGGACCCAGAAGAAGATAAACCCTTCACATGGGACTCCAGGCCCTGCCCTGTCCCCAGTCCTGGTCCAGAAGGCCTTTCCTGCTCTCCTCTCAGAGACAGGATGGACCCCTAGACACTGAATCATTAGCAAGCCCCGCCCCAACCTGTGTCTACCCACATTTCCTCAACTGTAAAATGTGGACAATGAGATCCTGATTGTAAAGGGCTTGCCTCCCTCCTTCCCTCCCCTTTGCCTCTGTGGGGGGCCCAATCCCACAGAAAGGAAGCTTCCAGAAGGCAGGGCCGGCCTCGGCCTGCCTAGAGCCCAGCCCAGCATCTGCTGAACAGAGGGAAAGAATAAGCAGGCCAGAGAGGGAAGCCTGAGCCAGCCCCCAAGGTGCTTCTTACCCTTCACAGTCCACGATTTCAGGCCCTTCGAAGGAGAAAGGGTCCGTCGTATCTGGCTCCGATTTCATCTTGTAAGTCTTCGTCAGGACAGAGTTGGTGAAGTAGTCGTTGGGCTCAAAGTGGAACTCTAACGAGAAAGACTGGGAAGAGAACCCCGGGGAGTCAGCCACAGAGCTAGGCTGAGGGCCCGCAAGGGAGCCCTCTCCTCCTCCTTCGAGGGGATATCCCTCAGCCTCTCACTCACAAGCCAGCCCCCGGCCTCCCACCTATCCCCGTCACATCTCTCTAGCCACATCCATTCCAGGAGACTCTTCCACTCTGAGGAGTCAATCCCCCTTCCCCCTCCCCCCTCCCCGCTTGCACCAGGACAGGGTCAGCCTACTCCTAGACGCGCCCAAAGTCAGGCCCTTCCCTTCCCAGACAGAGCTCCTACTGACCGAACGCTCCTTCCCTGCCAAATCTAAGCCTTGTTTTTAAAGCACCGGAAAAGCTCCAGAGTCCTGATGGCCCCCTGGCATTGACAACTGCCAGCCTTTGGGCTGGCTCTACATACAGGGTGTCTAAAGGTTCTTAGTGTGGCTTTAGTAAAGCTTAATGGCTTTATTTTAACAACTTTAGTAGCTTAAAACTGCTCTCAAGATCTAGGGACACTTGTCCATAGTGCAGTTTAAAACTTCTGGGTTCTCTTCCCCATGCAGGCTTTTCTTTCTGTGGCCTCCAAGATTACTAGTACAGGGTGTGGTATCTGGAAGTGCTGAAACCTTTTTCCTTCACTGCCATGTAAAATGGAACCCTAAATAACACATGGTTTAAATAAATGCAAACATTCTGCAGCAAACTAAAAGCAATTTGGAATTGAGACTCTGCATATTCTCTAAACCCTGTGATGACGCCCCAGAGGGAACAAAGACAGAAACAAGGAGTAGGTATGAAAATATTCACTGTAGGGACAGCTAGGTGGCGGACAGAGAGAGAGCACCGGCCCTGAAGTCAGGAGGACCCGAGTTCAAATTTGACCTCTTAACACTTAACACTTCCTGGCTGAGGGACTCTGGGCAAATCACTTAAACCTCAATTGCCTCAGCAAAAAATAAATGAATGAAATAAAATAAAATAAAAAATTTCACTGCAAAGCTTTGTGCTGTAGCAAAGAAACAGAAACTACAGGGTCTTTCAACTGAGGAAGGGATGACCAAATGAGCACCACATGCTACCAGAGGAGCCGATGCAGAAGGAAGAGAGCAGAAGCACAAGAAGAATTGTCTAAAAATGAATATTTCGAAAGGCCGAAGAATGCAATGATGATCAGGAGAGCCGTGTGCCACTGACAAAGCCTCCGCCCCCGACCCTGGGTTCCAGAGGCTGGGACAGGGCTGCAGAATGAGACAGCCAGGTTCAGAGATGGCTGCGGGTCCATCTGTCTGACTTGAATAAATCCGCTATTTGGTTTGAGGAAGAGCTTTTGTAGACAAAGAAGGGAAGGGGAAGGACAGGAGCAAACCATCAAGCAGTATGTTCAGGAACACTCTGAAGTTCAGAGGGAGAGACACAAAAGGCACCTGCTCAAAAGGTTAGATACTTTAAAAAGCTAGCTGTAAGATTCGGGCTTCATGTACAATTCTTTTTTCTCTTTACATATGGAAAAATCACAACTGTTAAATTCAAAAACAAAAAACATTTTGCAGCATGATTAAGTGTGTGGAGCAGATTATAAAGCACATGATGGAAAGGAGGCAGTTAAGAAAGGGACCACTAGATGGCGGCACCGTGGGCAGAGCACAGAGCCTAGAGTCAAAGGGCCCTCGTGCAAATCCAGCCTCAGACCCCTCTTAGCTGGGCAAGCCTGGACAAGCCACTTCAGCCTGAGGGTCTCAGCTTCCTCATCTGTAAAATTAGAAGGAAATGGCCAAGTGCTCCAGGACCTTTGCCAATAAAACCCCAAATGGGATCATGAAGAGTCAGACCCGACTGAAAATCAGAACGAGAGACACCAGGAGAAGGTCTGGGGAAGTCAGAGAAGGGGGTCACAACCACCCTGAGGGGAGACTGTAGAAGGCTTGCTTCCCAGCCCCCCCCCACAGGCACTGCACTCCCAAACACCAAAATGACCAGATGCAGCTCCGGGAGCACAAATGCCGGCCCTTGCAGGGGCCGCCTTCTCCGCCTCCTGTGCCTTCCTCCCTTCTCCCAGGGGCACCAAAAGCCAAGCAGTGAGTAGCTGCCCTGGTGACTGCAGATGCAGTACCTGTCCCCTAATCTAAGACCAAACGTCCCCTGGTTGCCCATGCGGTCACAAGAGGGAAGCATTTCCAAAGCCCCACAATCCTGAGCTCACATTTCCTCAGCAAACGCGTGCCCCAGACCTTCCAGACCAACATCCCTTGGCAGTCACCACAGGGGTCACTGCTCGCCCAGGAGTGGAGCCAATCAGATCGCCAACAACAACTCAAGTTCTCAGTACTTACCATGGGCTGACCAGGATCTGAAAACTTTACTTTAATATCCTGCAGGTGTTTCAGAATTGGTTCATCATATTCCTAGTAAAAAAAAAAAAAAAAAAAAAAAAAATTGGCGTACATGGTAGAGAGAATCTGATTCTAGCAATGATTTTTAGACAATCACAATTCCTGTTTCTTTCCCAAGGCAGGCATATGTGACACGGTTTGTATGACAAACGACTATAGGATACGGATTGGGAATGCCATGGGATTTGAAATCTGTCAAATCTTGGCTGGGAACTCTGGGCCTACGATCCTCCCGGGCTCCAAGGCTTTTCTCCCTTCTCCAGCAGCTCCTGCCCTCACAGGTACATTCTACTGGGCAGGTTTATTGGGTCTCTGGAGCAGCCTCTACCAAACTCCAAATTCCCCAAAGTTCTCTGACCCGCATAAAGCAGGTGCTTACATGGCAGGGGTGAAGTCACCTGGGTGCCATTCATCGGAAAAGACCCAACAACTGGAAAGCTTCCCAAGAGAAAGGTCACCCAAGGAATGACTGAAGAAACAGGCGCACTATGCCTGTACAGCATTATGCTGTAGTTACAGCAACTAAGCAAGTGTCATCCCCAGATGACCTGGGAACAGAGCATGGAAGTTGCAGAGACAAAGACAGGGTGCTATCAGGGAAGTCTAAGGAGATACAAGACAGCAGATGTCCCACAAAGGCCAAGACAGTCCTGGGGGGCTTTTGGAGACCCCTCTAACTCTGAATCCTGTGCCTAAGGAGAATTCTGACATCTCTACCTGTTAAGCACCCTGCTAAACAACTAGATGTTAGAATTCTTAAAAGATGCTAAATCATCTACCAACTGTCACCTGGCCTTCCGGAACTTAGCCCGGAGGTCATGCCTCTAAGTTCAAGGAGACCTCAACGGAGGCCCGTGGCTTATTGCTCTTCAGGAGAACAGCCAGAGATGCACGATCCTCCCCTCAGAGCTCCCTGAGCAAAGCTGCTGACACGTTATGGTGACAGCTGTCACGGCAGACACAAACACCAGTAGACATTTCCCTACCATGGACCCCGCCCAGGCCGAGATGAGATAGCCCAGCTTAGTTTTTAGGGTCAAATTTTTTTTCTTGCAGAACAGTTCTCCAAAAATAATTCCGGAAGTCAAAAGGTGAAACTTGATTCTACTTTACTGAAGCCCTTACAGCAGCTGCCATTTTGGTTACAGAGAACAGAGTCAGCTTATACTTAACCTCTCCAGACAGAGAGTAACAGTGAGGAATCCTTCTAGAAAGTGGCTGGCACTGGCCCAGCTCCCCAGTCACCAGCAGGACAGTGAGCCAGGCCAGAAGGATCCCACTCTGCTGCCCAACAGGGAGGAGGAAGACTAGGCAAAAGCCTGAGGCCCATGGCCAGAGCCGTGGCCCCAGAGCTGTCCCCCAAAGGACAACACAGAGAGACACAAGTCAATCTGGATGAACTCTGGGCTGTTACTGTAGCACTGGAATGGAACCCATCATCAGAAAATGACTGTCGACAGGTTACGAACAGTGCAAAGAGCGACTGCCATGATGGAGTTTTTCTACATTAACTAACAAAAGAAGTCCCTGATCCTTTTCATCACATAGCCTCTCATTTTATAGCAGGCTGGTGAGAAAGCCACTGTGCAGTCACATAAAGTTCAGTTTACCACAAGAACCAGCAAGTCTAGAACCCAAGGCCTCTCTCAGGGCTTAAATGCCGCATCTGGGCCAAACGGCTCCAATGAACAGCTTCCAAAGGATATTCAGAAAAGAACATTAGCCCAAAGACCAAGATGGCCTCTTCCAAAGCATCGCCGCCACAAATGAAGGGACCTGAACCCACACGCTGTTGACTGCTGTTTTTAGCCCACGGCTGAATGACCCTAAGGTTTTTGTTACCTGCACTAACTCGCTCAGCATATCCACATTTCTAAAGATCGTAAACCAGAATTCCGGGATCCCTTTGGGGTTCGGCTCATCTGCAGAAGCTTCTTTCTCAGCTATCACCACTTTGCTCTTCAGGTCTCCCTAGAAGAAGAGGTGTTTAAAATGGAGAATTCAGTAAAACTAGCCAGTGACTCTCCAAAGACACGTAGTGACACAGCGGTGGCTCTCAAGAGTCCCCAGGCTTTGGCATACACTTCAGGTACGGGCCAAGGCTGACCCCTATGCACATGGTATGGCTCCTGCCAGGTGGGCGCGAGGTGTGTTTGCGTACATGCACCTCCCCCCCACACACACACACACAAATACACCAGCATCCTCCGGGGACCCTGTGCCTAACCAAGTGTTACAAGCAGGAGGGAGGGGAGTTGATTGGGGGGGGGGGGGGGGGGGGGGGCGGGAGGGAAGGAAGCCTGTAGTAGGCAGGACAAGTGGAACACAACCCCTCTCCTAGTCGGCATCCCCCCCCCCCCCAATTAATTTGGGAGATCCTGAAAGACAGGGGCTGCCTTTGTTCTTGTAACTGTAACCCGTCAGCCCAGGCGCGGATGCATCCTTCATGTCTCTCTACCAAGGTTTGTACTTTTAAGGGAACTGAGAAGAGATACAACTTCCCAAATGTGAAAATACAGGGATCAAGAAGCCCAAACAGCTCCACATGGACCATGCTGTCTCTCCTACGCCCACAATTAGGATTCTACAGATGCTCTTTTCAGTATGAAGATGACGAATAATATAAATGAAAATGGCAAAAGACAACTCAGACTGAATGCAAAGCGCAGTATTTGTTTCAAAGAATGATGCTGGAATACTCCTGCACAGAGATCACAGGAAAAGATGACACTTGGTAGTAACAGTTATTCTACAAATAAATTCAATGGGACTTTGTTTTGTCAGGGGTAAAATGCAGTACGGGGAGATTATTGGGAGAGAAATACAAAAAATAAAGGATTAAGATATGAATCTAAGGTAACCATCAAACCACAGCAAACACCCAGCATTGTCAGAGCTCATTCTGCCAAAGATCAAACACTCTCAGAAGTCAACACGAGCATAATTAAAAGCTGTCCCCCAAAGGACAACACAGAGAGACACATGTCAATCTGGATGAACTCTGGGCTGTTACTGTAGCACTGGAATGGAACCCATCATCAGAAAATGACTGTCGACAGGTTACGAACAGTGCAAAGAGCGACTGCCATGATGGAGTTTTTCTACATTAACTAACAAAAGAAGTCCCTGATCCTTTCCATCACATAGCCTCTCATTTTATAGCAGGCTGGTGAGAAAGCTGTTTCAAATGCCTTTCACTCAATCACAAGACTCCCTTTCTTTCCAAATACCGCCAAAGCCCAATCTCCATCAAGTCTCCTCAAATCAGCACTTCCAAGTTTCAACCCCTTTGTTGGAAGTTCTCTGTATCGTTTCTTATCTCTAATTCATTCCTACATTTCTCACATCTTACAGCCATCTTTCTTTCCAGTTTCCAGCTATTTTCTTTTTGGTTACTTTGCTTCAAGGGTTTGTTTGTCTTTTAATTTTTGCATGCGCTACTAATTTATACATTTTGCTTACTATTTCTAACAAATCTTGCCTAAAAATTATTCACCCCCCCAAACCCAAGCATTTTCTTTCTGCATTAGGGGAGAAACTAATAAATGATGAGAAAAAACAAGATTGGAATATAATTGTGTGAAAAACTGGGCCAAAAACTTCCAGGAATTCTCACTTACGGCCAATTTCTCCTCCTCCTCATTCTCACTGGGCCATTCTGATTCTGCATCTGTAGGTTCGACATCGCCAGTGACAAAATCCCGTCTCTGCAGAAGGAAGTCTTATTAGAATGAAGAAAAACTGTAGACTTATTTTGTAGAATACACATAACAAGTTCTGTCCTCTAAGTCCCAAAGTTTTGAGATAGCAAAAAAGGCACCGATGATTCACTGGCAAAAGGGCCCTACCTTGTCAAAGAGAGGCTGGTAAAGGGCTGCATATTTTCGCTCCAAATCATGCACTTCCTCGTAGAACTTTGCCTCAATGTGGGCACACTTCACCTGAAGCTGTTTCAAAGCATCGATGCGTCTTTTGACTGCTTTGGGTAAACTGACAACAAAGATCAGGAAAGGGAGGCCGTTACAATTACCCAAGCAGTTGTCCAGAAGTCTTTAGCAGGGCTCTCTTCCCACAAACACTCTCCCTAGGGCCTGCACATCAGTGCGGCAAGACTCAATAAGACCTGCAAAGTCAGTGAGGTGGTCCTCTGACCTTCTGTACATTCCACTAAAAATTCTAGAGTTTTATTCCATCTCCTGATGGAGCAAAAAAAGAGATAGTATATAATTTAAAAAAAAAATTCCCCCATAGTACTTCTGCTCAATCACAGTAAAAGTCTCCTCTTTTGTGAGCATTCTCCCCTTTCACCTTAAACTGCAGGCTGCTTGTAAGAGGCGGTCCCCAATACTCACGTTTCAATGTAGCTTGAAGGTGTATGGGACACATTCTCAAGTCGCTCCTGAAGAGCTGCCAGCACTTGTGGATTCTGCATCACCTGGTCTGTGAGTTTTTCTACGAAAAAGAATGCAGTGGTTTAAATCATATTACCAGAGGGTCTGAGAGTCACAGCTTACAAGCTCCAGAGGGCTGTGTGAAGACGATCCCTACTAAAAAGGTGTGACCCCCAGAATTCAAATTAAAAAAAAAAAAAAAAAAACTTAATTTTTAGAAAAACACAGTCCCGAGTCTGCATGAAGGGACCTTCATCCAAAAGCCAACGTTTGAAGAATCACTCAGCTTCCCTCGGGCGGAAAAGAACCAGAAACTGCATGTGGCAAAGAGTGTGGCACTTGAGCAATCCTCCAAGGGGGAGAAGCGCGCAATCTCTTTTCAAGGCAGAGCCCGAGACTTTCTGTTCTCAATTGTAATTCTTTAATCTGACCATAGAGAACATGAGAGTCCCATACAGTTTGGGCAGAAAAGCAAGATAAAAATACACTAGTAACCAATCTGAATAAAAATGTTGCACTCTCTCTGGCCAATGGATTTCTCTGGCCAATGGAATGATCCCTCAAACTTAGGTCAGGGACAAAAGGGAGGGATGTGAGGGAGAACTGCTACTTCCAAAGGTAACCCAAGTCATTCGTCCTTCAGCATTTTACAAGGAGTCCCAATATATGGCCCTTCTCCTTACATTGTTATTTATCCTCACAGAAAATAAGGAAAGGGATAACAAAATGGAGTTGTTTTAAACCATCATCCCTAGGCTTACGTAAAAAAGAAAGAGTGAGAATTACAGGTCAGACAGATAGGCAATAAGCATCACCTCCCCACCTAACCAGGGAACACAGAGCTGGAATGGCTGCAAACACCAATGCAGAGCTGACGCTTAGTATGAAGGAGAAGCTCACTAGACAAGAAGCTCTGCAGGGCAGGGACCTTCATTTGGGGTGTAGAAGAGAAGGAAAAGTTGAGTACTTTAAGACAAGGCCTAACTTTCCATATTAATACCAATCACTGTAAAACTCTTACTAAATGCTATTCTTATCATACTGAATTTTGTATAAAAATGGATGAATAAAAACTTGTAAACGTTCACTGAAACTATACACATAAAATTCCTTCAATATTTGAAACTTTTGATCCCCAGTTCTCACACCCCTAAGTATTAGCCCTTCAGTATAACCTTACCTTTGTCAGTTTTAGCAGTTTCAAAGGAATCTGAAGGAACATCTTCTGAATTACTAAAAAATATTTTAAAAATTAAAATTTAAAGGAAAGCTCCATTATAATAGGAAAAATTAAAAACCCTAACCAAAGTGGATTTTTAAAAACCATAAGAAATTGCACCATAATAACAGATTGCGGTATGAAGTGCCTTAAGTTGGGGAAGAAAGGTACACAATTTGTTGGAACACTCTATTTTGAAAATAGTCTTTTTCCAACTTTGGTCAAAGCTTCCAAAAACCAGACATTCTTGTGTCCCCTGATCCCACCCAAGCTGCCATAGTCTCATCATTTTACATAATCCTGGTGGAAAGTCAAAAACAAATGAAAAGCACCTGGAACAGTTCCAACAATGACTATGTTAAACGTAAGTTAAAGGAAAGTCATTCTAATGGGATTTTCGTTCTTTTAAAAATAGCAGAACAGGCCCTTAAAAAATTTACAAGACTCTCAGGGACTTATTGAAAACACTACCACATACCTTATCTACCAAAAAATAAATAGAGCTCCACACTGACCTTCTGCCAAGATGTTTTTCATTTGACCCCCCCCCCCCCCCCCACTAAACCCTGAGTTAGGTAGTGTTATTCCCACTAGACAGATTAAGGAAACTGAGGCTCAGAAAGAGTGGCCCATCTAGGCATCCAGCAAATGAGAGCCAGAGGGAGGATTCAAACACTTCCTGATTCTAAGCCCAGTTTTCTTTATGTCTCTCTGTGCCTCAGTCTGGCTGTGTCTCCTCTCCACATCTTGGGCCACCTAGCAGTCTCTTGGTCTAGGGTAAACCCAACAAAGGACAAAGGCTTTTTTAGACAAAGTCCTTGGTAGGGTATTCAAAAGAATGAGGGCATTTTCTGAACCCGAAGAGCTTGAGAACAACTGAGATGTTTTCATCTTTTCTGGTTCTCTTTGTCCCCAGACAGAATGCCTGCTACAGCGGCACCTGTTGAAACAGGATCTGAGACATACTGACTCCATTAGCTCTATTTTGGAATTCCATTGAGAAAATACCTTGGTCCAGACTTACCTGTTATCTGCCATCTGAAGGATTTTATCCACCTACAAGTTAAAACCAATAATTAGTTCTCCCAAGTGATGCTCTCAGGTGGGCGCACATGCACATACACAGGCACTCACTCCAGGCTGGAAGGTGCTTTAAAGTCTCATCTACTCAACTAAGTCATTCATACCCCCAGAGGGCTTCATCAATAACAGGCCCAACAAGGAGTCACAACCAACTTTTGCTTTCAGCCCTCCACTGCCTCCACAGGGGGCTCAGGCCATTTCTGAGGCCAGCAGGCCTATCCTTCAGCTATCCCTCTGTACAGCCCCGACCCCACTCTGGCTCTCTGGTATCAAAGGGCACAAGCCTAACCTTCTTCACCCAGATGGCAGCTACAGGGGAACCCCTGAAGTCTTTTCCAGAATAAACATGCTCAGCTTAAGGCCTCACAACAGGGCCTTGAGGCCCTTATCTTGCTTTCCTGCTTTCCTCTGGAGGTTTATCTAACTCATTCCCCCATTACCCATCCAAACTGCCTTCTACTATGGCAGGAACATTAGTTACGAGTTAGTCCCCACTCCCACCCCGCCCCAGTCTTTTTTAGACAAATTTCTCTTTAGCTCTGCCTGCCCCTTTCTACTTTATGCTTGAGAAGTTTGAGTTGTTTTTTTTTTTTAAACTGAAATGTAAGATTTCCCACTTATTGCCATCATATTTGGTCTTGTTCAACTCAGCCTGATGTTTTAGTCAGCTGACATTTTTTTGGATTGACTGTCATCCAGCATTTGCTGTTCCTCCCAGCTTTGCATCATCTGCAAATCTGATAAGCACATCATTTATTCCTTTATTCATGTCACTGACAAAAAAGGTTCCAAAGTACAAATCCTTGAGAAACCCACTGAATACCCACCTTCTTTTAAACTGGAATCAAATCGTAACAACTCTTTGGGTATAGCCTGCAAACAGCTGTATGTGCTTTTCCTAATGGACAACCAGCTAGCCCACACAATATCAATCTGCCCGTAAGATTAGAAGAGACTTGCCAACTCTACATAATTATAGCTACCCAAGTCTCCTGACAGACCAATCTAGGAACCTTGTGAAAAACAAAAACAAATGAAACCAGAAAGGCAAGTTTATTTCTTGAGTTATTTAATAGGAGCCTTTTCAGGCAAGTTTAATCCCTGAATCACTAATATCTTTAAGGGGGGAGGGGGGTAAATGAATTTTGTAGCTAAGATGAAGATACAATGTGCATTTCTATTTCCATTCAATAAAATAACTCATTCTATAGACACTTGTTGCCTTATCGTGTAGCTTATGGGAAGGGTTTCAAAGATACCTGCAAACACTTGTGTAAATTGATAACAGGGAAGTGAGGGGAATCAGAACAAGTCATACAACACAGGAAGGACAAAACTTCAAGAACTCTTCCTGAAGCAGTGAGCACCCCTCGCCACTTAGGGAAGAGATGAGTAACTTGGGGGCTCAGAAGGAAACAGAGTTCTCGGATATGGCCAACAGGATTTGTCTTGCTCAACTAGACATGTCTGTTACAAGGGTTTTGCTTCTTCCTCTGGCGAAAGAAAATATTTTAATTGAAAAAAATAAATTAAAAATGTTCACATGTATCTTACACACATTATTTCATTCAATACTCAAACCTCTTGAGGAAGACAGGCCAAGCACAAGTCCCTTGGCCAAAGCTGCCCAGCAAGCAGGTGGCAGAGCAAGCTTTCCATCACTGTCCTGCTTTATCCAGGACCTACAAGTGGTAGGTACCTTTCTCACTCAAAGAGAAAATACTATTGGGACAACAACGCCTAGTTGAGGAACACTTGTTCTTAAGAAGTGGGAAGCTCACCCCAAAAACAAATGGACAAAATACAACATTTTTCCAAAAATCATGTTGGGAAAAATTAATTGTAGCTAAGAGGAGAAAAAAGGAATCTTTTGCAGGACTTGCTTAGAATATAACTCCTCTCTCTCTCCTCAAGGCAAATAAGGTCCTTGGCAGGCCCCAGTGGAGTGGAAAATCATTGCCACAATCTGGGTGACCAACTCCTTTTCACATTAGTGACTTTGTTTCAATAAAGAATGGCAAAAATACTGCTTCAACAATTCAATCTGTGAGGCAGTAAAGAAAGGGGTATCCAAGATTCATCCAAGCCCAAGTTAAACCAACTCCCCAAACTAGTGAACCCTTTCATCATCCAGTTAAAGGAGAAAGCAAGCATTCGCCTCTAAGGCCCAAGTTTTTAACCTGTTATGCTCCCTGGCCTTCCTTGCCTAAAAGACCTTCTCAAAAGATGGTTTTAAACTGAAGGAAATGCTAAATTCTAGTTTGAATTTAGTGAAAATGAAGATGTAGTTTCTTCTCCTTGAGTTCACCTGGAAATCACAAACCCAAGCACCCATACATCCTAAGTTAAAAAGCTCTGCAGGAAGACATCCCCTCCCTCCAAAAAAAACAAAACAAAACAAAACCCAGCACTGACCCCAGAAGAGCACTCTGCTCTCCATGTAAGTTGTTCTTTGACCATGGTCAGCAGAAGATTTGGCCACTCACCGGTGGCCCATTCCATCCCCTGCCCATCTGCCATGGAAGCACTGCACCTGTGAGTGCACGGGATGGCCTAGGCCAAACGGCCACATTGCATTGCCCATGACATGATCACCCAGTGGTGTCAAATAAATATTTGTGGAATTAGTAAGGGCTTTGTGGCCTGCTGGACTTCACAGGACCTAGTAACATTTGACAAGGACGCCTGGATTGGCTCAGTCACCCTGAGAAACCTAATGGGTGTCAGACAAGGGTATTCCTTTCCATTAACAACCTGAATTCCATCATGCTGCCTCATGCTGCCTCAAGCTGCCAACTACTGATTATTCATAAACTGACATCCGTTTTTCCAGCAGAATTAAACTTAAGCCTTCAAAAAAGAAAAGAATCATTTAGGTCACTCCTCGGGTCACATCTGAAAACAGCTATATGCCCAAGGTGTTATTTCAAAATAAAACTTGGGAGCATGTAACAATACATTACTTCCCCCTATTCCGTGAATACCTACATATGTCACTTTAAACACGTTTAAGTTTGTAAACTAATATGTATATTACTCACTGCTTTCAGGAAACACGCACACACAAGCACACACGCAACATCAACTCTACCAAAAGAAAATGGACAAGATAAATTTAAACCCCAAATTTCATCTGGATTCCATGACCTCTCTGCAGATGATCAGGAGCTGTATTATTGATCCCCCTGCCCAGTCTCGTCTCCCAAAGGAAGCTCATGGTGGCTCTCCTCCCCAAACGGGCCCTTCTTTCCTAAGATTGTGGAGGACACCGACATTCTCCCACCTGACAGCAGCTAATCCAGTTCTGGAAGCATTCAGTACCAGGTGGTTGGCGAGTAGCGCTGGGCCCAGTCAGGAGTTCAAATTTGACTTTGGACGCTTTGGCTGGGTGACCCTACCCCCCAAGTCATTTCCTTCCTTCTACATTTACAAAATAAATGCAGAGTAATCTATTTGAGGGTGAGGGAAAGCTCTGGCAGTCTGGAAAGTGGTACTGCAGGAGGCAGCATGTGAGCACTGCTCTAAAGGAGGCTGGAGGCCTCCACTCCTCCCATCCCCATGCAAACCATGGCCAAGGCCTTTGGCTTCTTCCCCTGTACCTACTGTTCCAGGGGGCACCTGGCCATCACCTCGCCCCTGGGCTCATGGGGCCTCCTGGGAGTTGCCCCATCTGGTTTTATTCCTACAATTCAGACCTGACCACCTCACCGCCCTATTATCTCCCACCTGAGGGGGGCTCCCCAGCTCCAGGCACTTTCCATCTCTGTTGCCCGTGGCCAGAATTCTTGCCTTCCTCATTTTTATGGCTCCCATGAAGGGGAAGGGGTGGGCAAATTTTCATCCTGTCCAATGAGAATATTAAGATGAAAACTGCCACCTTTCATTCTGGCATTAATAAGTCTGGGCCCAAATTACCTGCCCCAAACAGCCCCTTTAGCTGGGGTGATCAGCACCTAACCCCTTCCAAGGCAACAGAATCTGCCAAGACCCGTCTTCAAAAGCTGACACCGGCCATTAGGCAGCAGAATCTCTTTTAATATAATCCTAATCTAGGATTAAAGCCAAGTGTTAAATGCTCAATGGTCCCTGGCACAATAACTGCCCCAAACTTTCCTCCACTTATTCCTGTCTCTCCAAGGAGAAATGAACATGAGCAGCAAAGGGTGTTTCCTAGCTCAGGCTTCCCCTTCCCCCAACACAATCAGGGGCCAACCTTCTCACCAATTCTACCTGCCAGTAGGGCTCCCCTGCCCTGCTCCATCAGGGTCCCTGCCATGGGCCTCACCCGGTCACCATCCCTCTAACCAATAAAATCTAAGGGCTCCTGACTCCATGCACGGTCCAACCCAAACCTAGATTGTACTCAAAGACCTTCAAACCTGGCTCGGACCTTCCTCCAGTCTCTCCCGTCCCCCACATCCCATCTCCCAAGTGCGCACCCTCTCTCCCTCCTGCCCCCTTTGGAGAGGCAAATGCCTCCTCCTGCAGGACAACTTTCCAAACTCCCTCAAATAAATTATTCTGGATTTTGCAGTTCGAGGACAGTGAGAACCAGCGTTGGAATACGAGTAGGGTGGAATGACTTGCCCAGGGTCACTCAGCCAATAAGTGTCCAAAGTCAAATTTTAACTGGGGCCCTCCTGATTCTGGACCCAACAGGTTTGGGGGTCACACCCCCCCGTCAGTTGAATGCTTCCAGAAGAATCGCTTGTGTTTCGCCTCTTTGGATTCCTGTTGTCTCGGGGAGGGGGCAGATGGGGAGGGAGGGAGAAAAATTTGAAACACAAAGTTTTGCAAGAGTGAAAACTGAAAACATTGCACGTATTTTGGAAAACAAAAAGCTGTCGTTAAAAAAATATGTTTCTAGAGACTAGTAAAGTCTGAGTCTGGCCTCAGTAATTAATTACAAGTCAATTTCTACCGTGACAAAAGCCCATATAAAAAGATTTTCCAAATCCTCCTCATCACAAGCCCGATGTAATGAAATTCAGTATAAAAATAAATCGGACACGTCCTGAAGTCAAACTCATCCTCTTGAAACCAATAAGGTCACGATACGATGCCCTCCCGATTCAACAAAGACCACTTTGGACAAGTTTTTGGCGTTAACGGGAGCAGCAGAAGCCAAGGAATCAAAAACAAACGTTCCTCTGTGTAAAGCATGTCCCACTTACTTCCCCAATCTAAGAAGCCTCGGGAGACGGACCTTCCCTGCACTTTCCGTCTTCTCCATCTCCCTTTTTCCGGACTCGCCGCCGGGCAACAGTTTGCATAGTCGCCTACAAGAAACCTGGGCCGGCTCCGATAAGTTTCGGGGCGCTCGGTTTTTTACACCTGCACATTCTCAGCTTCCTCTCGGATTCCCGATCCCGACCCCGGCGGTGCAGCCCAGACCGTGCCAAGGAAACCCGCGTGGCCAGGAGCCCCCTCGCGCGGGCGCCCGGGGCGGCTGCTAATGCTCCTCCCTCTCTCGGGAGCTAGGATCCCGTCACAGCCGCCGCGGCTTCCCCGGCTCTCCCCGGGCCTGCCGCCCCCCAGTCCGTCCGTCCGTCCCTCCGCGGGCGGTTTCCCTCAGGCTCCGCCGGAGCCCCCGCCCACGTGCACAAGAACCCAGCAGGTCAGCGCTGGGACGGCCCCGGGGCACAAGGCCCGGGCCGGGGTGGGTGGCCCCGCCTCGCCCGCTCGGTGAAGGCTGCGTGCGGCGCTCGGCGTTGCTCACAGTACACAGCAGGCGCTCCATTCATGTTCCCTCCGACGGGTGACCTTGGCCGAGTCCCTTCGCCGGGAGCCTCCCCGAGGCGCCCCCTCCCCCCGCGGGCAGCGCGGATGCGGGTCCGACGCCGCCCCACGTCCGAGCTCGGCGCGGATCCGGGCCCGAGGGGGGAGGCGGGCGGGGCTCCCCCTCACCGTCCCCAGAAAGCCGCGCTTCCCGCCCCAGAACACGCGCGGGCCGCCCCGCCCCGGCCGGGCCCGCGGGAGCGCCGCGAGAAGCCGGGCCGGGGCAGCAGGGGAGGGCGGCGGGGCGCCCGGGCCCACAAGGGAGGCGCTCCGAGGCTGGCCCACGCCCGGCCCCGCGCGGCGGCGGAGGACCGACCGCCCCACAGCGCACCGGCCGGCCGGGACGGCGCAGGCCCGACGCCGCGACCTGGGCGGCCCCTCCCGCCCGCCCGGCCTCGGCTCTTCCGCGCCCCCGGACCCGCGGCCCCCGCGGCCCCCACCCACCTCGGGCTCGGGCTGCGGCTGCGGCTGCGGCTCCAGCGGCCTCGGCTCTCCCTCCTTAATGCTGCCTCGCTCAGGGTGCTGCGCCGCCGCGGCCGCCAACAACGCCGCCTCCCATTGGCCGGCGCCCCGCACGCGCTCTCCGCCCGCCTCCCACCAGCAAGAAGCGCCGCGATTGGGCGCCGGGAGCCGGGGCGGAGACGCGGGAGCGCGGCGACCAATCCGAGCCCGAATAAGGGAGTGGAGGAGTAGGAAGAGGAGGCCTAGATCCAAGATCGGTCGGTCCCCCACCCCCACACTCCTCCGTGGCCCCACGCGGTCGCGCCGTCTTGCGCCTGCGCGGCGCTCCCTCCGTATGCAAATGAGGAAAGGGTCCCGCTCTGGTGCGCGCCCTTGGCGTTCTTTCCTCCTCTTTAAAAGGGCCGCGGCGGGAAGCCGGGAGCACGTGGAGGAGAGAGCGAGGGGCGGCCCCGGGTGGCTCCCGCCTCGCGGTCCTGGACCCCACCTGCGTCCCCCGCGGGTCTCGGGGCCGCTCCGGCCGCAACGTCGGTGAAGGCTGCCCGGCTCCAGCCGCCCCCACCCGGTGCTGGTGTCCTCCCGGTGCCGCCCCCACCCGGTGCTGGTCTCCTGCCCCCTCTGCGCTGCCCAGCCCCCTCCCTCAGCCGCACTCCGGTCCCGGCCCGGACCGTCTCTGCGGGTCAAACCCCGTCCTCCTCCTCTTGGGGGAACCCCCAGGGTCTCTCCCTCCAGCCCAGGCCCTGCTGCCTCTCCAGACCCCCAGAGGCCTTCAGGGATCCTGGCCCCGCCCAGGAGCCAAGTCCTCGGGGCCCTTCCCTCATCTGGTGCCCATGGGGGCTGGGGGGGGGAGGGCGTGTCCCAGCCCTAAAGAGGCACTTGTACACACATGGGCACGGGGGCCGGGCACAGGCACAGGCACGAGCACGCATACAGGCATGGGGGCCGGGCACGAGCACGCACACAGGCACGGGGGGCCGGGCACGAGCACGCACACAGGCACGGGGGCCGGGCACGGGCACGCACACAGGCACGGGGGGCCGGGCACGAGCACGCACACAGGCACGGGGGCCGGGCACGGGCACGCACACAGGCATGGGGGGCCGGGCACGGGCACGCACACAGGCGCGTACACGCAGACAGACACGTGCACCCGGGCGCCACAGGGGGCTTCTTTACCCCCTTCAGGTCCCCGCCTTGGTGTCCCCAGGGGACCTCCCGCGCCAGATGCTGGGGATACGGAAGGAAAAAAGGGGCTGCGCGGGGAGGGGAAAGTGCGGGGCATAGACAGGATTTGGGGTCACGCAGGGGGGGCGAAAAGAAGGCGCGAGGAGAGGCATCCCGGGGGCAGAGAGAAGCGGGAGCCCTGGTGGGTTCTGGGGGGGCGGTGCCCAAGCGGAAGAGCGGCGCCACTCGGACCCAGGGGAGAGGGAGCCGGGGCAGCATCCCCGGGCAAAGGCGCAGCGGGAGCCAGAGGAAAAGTCACGCGGTGTGGAAGGGAAGGCGGCAGCAGGGCCGCCAGGGGGGGAGGGGCGCCCCCGACCTCTCCAAGCGGCCGGTGCCAGCCCAGACATCCCCGGCGTCCCCGTGGTCTCTGGCGGGCAACAAAACAGGATCCGGCTGAGTGGGCCTGGCGGCCCTTGGAAGTCCGAGTCCCCCGGAGCCCATGATCAAAACTGGAAAATGAGGGCGCCTCCGTGGCGGCTGGAGGGGGCACCTGCTTCCGGAGGAGGCTGCAGGCACCCCCTCCCCCGCTCCTCTCCCCCCCCCCACAGGCCGCGGGGTCTTTGGAGGAAGGAGCTGGACATTCTTCCCCTGAAGGAGTGAAACTGGGGGAGACGTTCTGCGTGGCCCCCTGCGGGGAGCGGGCGGGAGGGGCAGCTTATTTCCCAGCCAGCCCTCCAGGCTGTCCCAGCAGCGCTGCCGGGGAGAGGGGACATCCCTGAGCCCCCGGCCTCCTCCCCTCCCCTTCTCTGCCCTGCAGAGGCAGCACAGAGGGCCCCAGAGCCACCCAGCGCCCTCCAAACAAGCCCAGAACCATGGCTTCCGTCCCCCAACTGGCAAATGGTCAAAGGATAAAATAGACGATTTTCAGAAGAAATTAATAGTCGCATAAAAACGCTCCAAATCACTATTGATCAGAGAACTGCAAATTGAGACAGCTCTGGGGCACCGCAGCGCGCCTCAGGCTGGCCGAGATGACGGGAAAAGGTGATGATGAGTGTTGGAGATGTGGAAAACCGGGCACTGATGCATCGTCGGTGGAGCTGTGAGCGTATCCAGCCACCCTGGAGAATAATCTGGAACTGTGCTCAAAGGGCTGTCGAGCTTGCCTCCCCTTTGACCCAGCAGTACTTCTACTGTTTTCCAAAGAGATCTTAGAGGAGGGAAAAGGAGGCATGTGCAGAAAAGTGCCTGGCGGCCCTTTTTGTGGTGGCAAAGAACTGGAAACTGAGAGCACGCCCATCAGTTGCAGAACGGTTTATATATATATAAAGTTATACGTATGAATATTATGGAACATTATTGTTCTGTAAGAAACAACCAGCAGGAGGCTGTCAGAGAGGCCTGGAGAGACTCGCATGAGCTGATGCTGAGGGAAAGGAGCAGGACCGGGATCATTGTACATGGCAACAGCAAGACTGTGATAGTCGCCTGTGAGGGACGTGGCTCTTTCCAACAACGAGGGAAACGACCATTTCCAAATGATTTCCCTGGTCCTTTCTACCCAGCACCATCCAGGGCTCAGAAGTGACCACCCACAGCCAT
Source organism: Dasyurus viverrinus (assembly GCA_020854095.1). NCBI lineage: Eukaryota > Metazoa > Chordata > Mammalia > Dasyuromorphia > Dasyuridae > Dasyurus > Dasyurus viverrinus. The sequence goes on along the minus strand of CM037002.1, from coordinate 253,167,954 downwards.
TCTCTACAGCACATCTGAACCCAGAAAGCCGGACCCTGGTCACGGAGCTTCGTCGAGGCACGGGAGAACCATGACTCCAGTTGGAGGGACGTTTTTTTTCCTACAGAATGTTTTACATCTGTGGTCCCAATCATGCCTGATACTCATAATACACCTTAATGAAGAAGAGCACTGATATTCCAGGAAGTTGGGGAAGGACGTCAATGAGCCAAGATTCCCGGGAGAGGTTGCTAAGTGAATGGGACTTTAAGGGATAGTAAGAAATTCACCAGGGGCCAGGGATTATTCCAGAGACAGCAAAGAATTCTGGGAGGAAGGAGGGTCTTCCAGTTGGCCTAAAGCATAGAAAGAATGGGAAAGCAAGGTGGTACTGGATTGGGAAGGCCTTGAAGAGGCCGTTGGAAGCTCCTGAAGATTCTCAAGCAGAGAATCATTTGAAGGAATTAGCCAACTCTGAAATTCTTGGCGATGCACCGTTCAGGCAGCTTCCTGTGACCTGTATGGTCCCAGAGCTCAGACGAGGGCTGGAGAGCAAGATTAGGCCTTCCGCTGCTCTTTGGGCCACCCCATCCTCTCTGACTGCTTGTCCACGCTGAGCCAGGATTCTGGCTGAGTCCTGTTATCAGCCCTCACACATGGCTCAGCCCCCAGAGGAGACACAGCCCAAGATGGCTTTTCTCCTATCCCTCTCTCCGGTACCTTCCCCATCACACACCCAGTGCCCATGTTAGCTCTTAAACATTATTTGTGGATTTATTTCCAACGAATGATAGAGAAAGTTCGCATTTATTCCCTTGTGGCAAATCAAGAAGCATTTATTAAGCACCTACTGTGTATCAAGCACTGTAGCATATGCTGGGGATACAAAGGCAAAATTTTTCTTAAGTTTCTGATTAGTTATATAGTTAATAGGAGGAGAGACAATAGGCACAACTAAGCAATGCACCCGGTCAGGTGGGGCTAAACTGATGGAAGACATAGGATGAAGGTGATCAGGAAGGGCTTGTCCCGGAAGGTGAGGCTTGAAGGAAGGCAGCAGGTGGAGAGGAGGAGGGCTGGCATTCCAGGTAGAGGGCACAGGCAGAGAAAGTATCCAGAGCCAGGAACTGAACAGCAGGGCCAGTGATCTAGCTCCCAAGGAACAAGGCAGAAGGCTGGGAAGCTAGGAAGGAAGCAGCTTACGGAGGGCTTGGAAAACCAAAGGAAATTTTGGACTTGCTCCACAGGAGACCCAGGGGAATGTTCTGAGTCACGTCATATACTTGAGAACAGCCTCATGTTCTTCTGGGACAAATTTCCCAACTTGCTCCAAGCACGGAGGCTCCTGGAGGGAATCCTGCCCTTCCTCACTGGGGCCACTGGGAAGGAGCAGGACCCTATTGTGTGGCCCAAGAATGTCTTCCTGTTTCCTGGATATGATCTCATGTCAAAGTAGCTAAAGAGAGAGCCAGGGCCAGGCCAATGGCTCCCAGAGCCCCAGGCTCCTCACATCTCCAGCACTGTTTGGGACATTTTCAGAAATCCATTCTGGAGAGTTCCTCATCTCCCTGCACTGAAATCCTCAATGGAATATGAATTCATGGGATCTTGTTTCCTTCCTTTGAAAGGCTGGCACCAATCTGGGCTCCGGATGTGTTCGCCGAACTCCTCATCAATCTCCTTTTGTCCAGGAGGCTGCACAAGCTCCAGTGACACCCACTACCTTTGGTCCTCACTTTATATTCTCTGTTGTGCACGTGCGCTTCAGGTTATGTCCAGCTCTGGTTCTCCCCAATGAGCCCTGGATGGTTTCCTGCAGATTCTTTCATCCTTTGATCTTCCTTCTTTGCACTGCAAAAGTCTTAGCACGGTCTCATCCCAAAGAAGAATCTCTAACACTTGAAAGTTCCTTCAGGCCTCTGACCACAGAAATACATTCAGAGTTTTCCCAAGGAAACTCGGGACGATATTTTATGTAATTATTGCCCAGGGATTATTGCAGATTGAAGTCATCCAATTGCATTTTTATAGATAATAATATTAAGCCCCTCCCTCCCCCGGGTACAGCAGGAAAAGGATTCTTTGTCACATCAAGCTCTTTTAAGAAGGACAATCTAGAGTCCAGTCTCTAGAGGGACCACTGGGCCAATGCTGCAGGAAAAGTGGAGAAGGAAGATTACCTTCTGCCTTCCTCAGGGGATTGAGTCTTATTGGGGAAAGGGAGACCGGGTACTGACGTCTATTTCCCTTACTATTAATTCATAATTGAACATGCGACTGGTCAGCATTGGACTGGAAAATCGTCCAGCTACTGCCAGTGGCTGTCTGTAGGCGAGTCTGTAATTAAACTTTGAAGTGAGAGCCAGCACCACCAAGGAGCAGTGGGCAGGGCATCGTACCAGTCACTTTCAGCTGGTGAAACAGGGAGGGAAGCAAGGATGAAAAGCCGATTGTAAGGCATTTTCCCTCTTCAAACAAATTCAGTCCACTTTTGGGACCTCGATTTCCAAGGGAAATGAACATATAATGGTTACCTGGGCTCTCTTCCAGTGCTGAGAATCCTACTGTGTAATTAAGACCTGAAATGAGAGGAAGCCTATTCCTGATTTCAGCCCCGATCGCATGACCAGAGTCAACATATTTAATTTTCAACTGAGGGTCTGTGTTACTCCTTTCCTAGAGTAGGCTTTCTGTTTGGCATCATCGGATAATGCTAGCTTGACTATTTGTTTTCAGTTTTGCCAGCATTTATTTCTGCTTCCTATGGGTTTGCTCTTACAAGATGTCCTGCGACAGCCCAATTTTCTCTTGGTCACTCATTGTTCCATTTGTTGCTGACCTAAAGCCTAAATCTGCCTCCCTCTTGGGTCAAGTAACCCCAGGCCCATCCCTCTTGCATAGGATGGCTCTTATGGCCCCAGAGTCTTCTCTTCTTCCATTTGCACTGTGGATGGCAGGATGTTAAAGCCCTTTACTATGTAGACACGTTCCAGTTTGACGATGTCCCTCCTTGCATGTGGAACCCAGAGGGGGGCACAGAACAGTGGGACCCTCACGACTTTATTCTAGGATGCTATAATAAGCCTCTGAATTCTGGGGAAGCTCCTGTTAACTTTCTTGGGGCCATATGGTATCACTGAGTTTGTAGTCTGCTAACACTTGTTCTTTTGTGGACAAACAACTCTTTGGCCACCACTTCCTCCTCTTTTTACTCACAGAGTGGCTAGTTTGGTTCCCTGCCTCTAAACAGCAGCCACATTTATCCCAAGTAAATGCCATCCTGGACTCGGCTCAGTGCCATAACCTATATACGTTTGGAGCGGATGCTGTGTCCTTGAGCGGCAGCTTTGCCTCCTAGCTTTATGGCAGCAGCACATTGATAAGCTGCTATTTTTGCCTTTATCCAAGCCGCTGATAAGAGGCCCAAACAGATCCCTAGAGTTCTCCAGTGGAGACCTTCCAAGCCGCTATCACAAGATAAAGGAGTAGCCTTTGGGTGCATTGCTCCCAAGGCTCAAAGAGGGCTTTGAATTCAGCTCCCTGAACTGATCGTTTGGCCTCGGGCTTATCTATTCCACCAGAATAACGTGAGCCTACATCAGCCGCTGGGCTAAGACTGGGGTAAACTACATTTGGAGCATCTCCCAGATCTATCAGGCTAGTGACCTTGTTAGAAAAAGCAGCAGTTCTGGTGCGAGCCGTCCCTTAGGAAAGCCTCCCTGCTGGCTCTGGGAACACGGCACCCTTTTTTAGATATGAAATAGCCATGCTAATCTTTTGCCAGACACACAGAGGGCCTAGAGTTTCCAGGAGCTTCTTCACTCCCCTGCTAACTGAAACACAAGTATTCCTTTTAGCCGGATACAAGTTGCAAGCTTTTCTTGGCCTTGGCCATGCCTTTGTATTTCTTCTCTAAGTCTAGCCCAAAGAATAAAGGTTTCTTCAGTTTTTGCATATATGTTGGTTATTAATGGTGTTTATGTAACTGTCGCCCGATTTTGTAGATGCATAAATATTGACGTACATGTAATTCGATAGAAACCTTTTTCTACTTTTGCATAAAAAGGACATGGGGGAGGGCTTTCTGGGACCTCCATTTGGCAGAATGGGCCAGACCAGTGAGCATTTCCTTTCTAATACTGCTGCTTTCTAACTTTGAAAGCAGGGCCCCGGGTGGCGTGCCTCCAATATCCCGATATTCTTCACCGACCAGAAACCAAAGAAGGAATAATGTGTTTTAAAGAGCAAGAGGAGCCCAGGATGACATGAATCCATAAAACTCATGAAAAAAGATGTTCAGGAGGAATTAGAAGCATTTCTACAAAGAAAACCAGAGCTGAGCAGATAATTTGCTTTACATTTAATGACAACAGAAATATAAGGTAAAGGCATCCCAACAACTAAGCTAAACTATGCCAGAAAACAAAGAAAACCCCTAAAAAAACCACCTATAGGATTAACAACAAACAACAAGATGATGAGAGACCATGAAAAGATATCTTTCTAAAGGTATATGAAACAAAGGAGAAGGTGAAAGTCCAGACAAAACAAAGGAAGAAACAGGCCTGAAATATCTTGACTCAAATTTTCCAATCCTGCCCCCTCCCCTCGGGCAATCACTGGTTTTGGCCTTACTAAGTTGTAGGAGGTCATATAAAAGGAGAGAGGGGAACATGTTCTGTGCTCTAATCAAGTCAATTCCTATAGTCATTGGAGATTATATAGAACAAGGGGTGAGGAGACAAAGGATGGGATTGAAATGGGGGAAAGAGATAACTTGTCTCAGTGGTGGGAGGGAGTCTTATGAAGAGCAGTCTTATGGGAGAAGAGAGCCTATAAAGGAAGATGGGCATCTTAAACTCATTATAATCTGCTGGGCCCAGGGGCCTACCTAGGGTGTAGCTGCCCTAGGTGGGACAATCCACAGACTGCAGAGCCTGGAGTCGGGAAAATCTAAATTCAAATCCAGCCTTAGACAAGTACAAGCTATGTGACACTGGGCAGGTGACTTAACCTTTTCTGGCAAATGGGAAGAACAGTACTTAACCCATAGGGTTTTTTCCCCCCTGAGGCAATTGGGGTTAAGTGACTTGCCCAGGGTCACACAGCTAGGAAGTGTTAAGTGTCTGAGATCAAATTTGAACTATGGTCCTCTTGAGTTCAGGGTTGTTGCTCTATCCACTGTGCCACCTAGCTGCACCCCCCCTCCCCCGGGTTGTTGTGAACTGAAAAGGAAATATATATGTAAAGCACTTAGCACAGTGCCTGGGGTCGAGTAGTAAATATACATGTGTTTCCTTCTTTTGGGCCTCAGAAGAAAGGGAACCTGGTCCCTGGGAGGCAAAGGACCCTCAGAAGAATGGGAGGAAATGGATTCAGAGGAGAGGGCAACAAAGGTTAGACATGAACTAAATGCGGGGGTGGGGGTGGGGGTGGGGTACTTTTATCACCTGCAAGAACTGGTCATTTCTAAGGGGGGGAGGGAAGAGGGAAGGAGGAAAAAAGTGAAGTCCAAGAGATAAAAAGGGGTTGGGGTGAAGGCCTGGGCAAAAACTGAGAAACGCTGTTGTAGGAGGAACCCCAAATGGTGCCTGTGAAATTTCAATCCATGAGGCAAAAAGAAACTAAGGGAGGAAGACATCAGTGTAAGGAGCAAATCAAACAATGAAAGCCTAGAACAAAGAAAACATAAAGAAGAGAATGAGCAAAAGAAATCCATTGTAGAAAAACAAGTTGAAAGGGAGGAGGAGTAGGAGAATCTTTCTTGACAAATTAACTGAGAGATGAAAAGGATAGATAAAAGGAAGAAAAAAGGAGCTAAGGAGAACCAAGCTCCAAAAATAGGGAAAGGGGGAAACAAACAAAAGGGGAATTATGAAGCGAACTAGAGGGAACGGAGCTGCCTTAGAGTAGGTTAAGCTGAAATTAGTGAAGAGACAAAGTACTTTCTTCACAGAAGAAAAGGCATCATTTGAACATACTGTCAGCCAGAACCAATTATGAGGCCCGAGGGAGAGCGGTCCGGCCTGTGAGGCATAAAGCTACAATGGATGGTGAGCAGGCTTTCTTCAAAGGTTCATTATTTAATACTTTCACCTTTCTGCCCTCTTTCTTAAAATACAATTTTATTTTCATTTTACAATTTGTTCTTTCCCATGAAAAAGGCAAGAAATGCCCGACTTCTTTGATCAGCCTTTAAAAATCTATCGATAATAGTCTCACCACTGTTACGATTTTCTCCTGTTTGGCTTTACCATTTCCTCAAGGTGACCCCGGGTTCTAGAGAGGCACTATGATGTAGGGCAGCAGTTCTCAAAAGGTAGAAGCAAGGAAAGATGCATTTATTAAGCACCTACTTCACATCAGGCACTGTGTTAATTGTTTCACTTTTATCTCATTTGATCTTCACACCAACTCTAAGTAGCAGCTATTATTATTATACCCACTTTACAGAGAAGGAAACTGAGGTAAACAGGTGAAGTGACTTGCCCAAGCTCACCCAGCTAGTAATCGTCTCAGGCTGGATTTAAATTCAGGTCCTCCTGTCTCCAGGAAAAGCACTCTTTCTCAGTGCCATGGAGCAGCCTCCCAGAGACTTATGGGAGTCCCTGAGACCCTTTCAGGGGGTGTGCAAAGTCAAAACCATTTCCAAAAGAATACTAGAAGTTTTCATTCCTAACATGTTAAATAGCAATAGAATCTCCACAAACAAAAACTTCTCAATAATTTAGAGATAAAGATTTCCTGAGGCCCCCAAGTGGGAGAGGTGCTCATGGAGGAGAGAAAACACCGGTGGGAGAGAAATCTAAAAAAGCTAAAAACTCCACTCAGATGCTCAGATAGAGAGAGAATTGGGGCAAGTGTTGATCCTTGAGCATGCGAACCTCTTTTTTTACACACCATACTTCCTCACATGCATTTGGATAAAGAAAATAAAAGGTTACCGGAATCTGTGATGGGCTTGAATCCATCGGCACAAATAATTCCAGTCCTCTGCAAGCCCAACCCTACCGAGCTTTTCAGGCACCGTGGCTGAGGTGACAGGCCTCCTGGGAGTTCCTCGCCCAGTCCGCTTCCCCCCTCCAAGCTGTGTCTCATGCCTGGAATTCTCTCCCTCCTCCCTCTCACCTCCTAAAACATCTAGTTTCCTTCCAAACTTGGCTTATGTCACTTCTTACATAAAACTTTTCATGATTCTCACCTCTGTCATTTTGTATCGTCTGAAATAGCCTGCATATTTATTTTGTACAAATGTCTACACATTGTCTCCCCCACAGAACTTAAAGCTCCTTGAGGACAAGAAGAACCCAGTGCTAGTAAATGGGGAAGCAGTTCAGACTTGTTAACCGATTGTGGGGTCCCCTCTATAAACATCCCTGACAAGTGGGCATCAATTTTTGTCTTAAAACCTCCAGAGAGTCCGAGCAGCCATCTCTTAAAGCAACTAAAAAGCACTAATTGTCAGGGAATTTTCTTCTATCAAGCTTAAATGTACATCGTATCCGCATTATTCTTGTTTCTGCCTGCTTGGGACCAACAGGAAAACTCTGATCCCCTTCCACGGGCCAGCCTTTCAAATACTTGGACACAGCTATTATGTCCCCAGGTCTTCTCTGTTCTTTCTAATGATCCTCATATAAGATAGACACAGGATCTTTCTCCATTCTGACTGCTCCCTCTGGATCTCCTCCAGCTAATCATCACCTCTCCTTCCTTAGGAAGTCAGAAAGTCAGGATCCTGTGCATGGGCCTGCACACAAAGGACCTAGCTGGTTGTAGTTGGAGGGCCGGCCTAATTGTGGGAGAAAAGCACAGGATCTGGAGTTCTCATGGAACTTGGAGTAGAACCCTGACTCAGCCACTTACTAACTGGCTGACTTCTGCTCTCGGGGCTCCCGGGACTTTGCTATCACAGAGTATGGGACAGTAGAGGCTCATCACCAGAAGCCTGGCGCCTACTGGGGACGGAGGAGCAATGGTGAGAATGACCCTTTCAAAGCACCAAAGGAGAAAAGGGAAGCGGCAGGATCCAGAGAATCTTTGAGGACTTGCTTCTGCCTTCTGGGGACCAACCAAAAAAGTCCCCCTCCACAGGACAGCCTTTTAAATACTTGGACACAGCTTTTCTGTTCCCAAGTCTTCCCTAGGCTAAATCTCCCCTTCTTTCCAATGAGCCTCATGACCCAGACTCACGCCCAAAGGGACGTGTTGGATTTCTGACAAATAAACACAGCCCTTGCCTTTAAGGCCTCCTGGCTTTTGACCGGCGGCCTGGGCACGGACGCCCCACCCCCACCGTGCTGAGCTATCACTTCCCTCACTGCCCGCTCTGAAGTGTAATCGTCAACTGGAAACACAACGGAACTGGTGAAGGATTTATTCATTATGCCTGAAAAGGCAAACCTTTGTTTAGGGTCTCTCGGTGGGTCCTGCTATACAATTGTTGGCCGTTTTATTCCCATCCTAACATCTCTCAGGTCGATGCCCTCAGACCACAGCCAGATTAGCGGGATAACAATCAGCATGGGAGACAGTTTTCTCAGTCGGCTGAAGCCGGCACACCGAGGGGCCCCTCGTCTGGGAGCTGCTGACCGAGCATCATGGTCTGGGAGCGCCGCCCAGGCGACGTGGGAGAGGAGAGCTGGCTCAGCTTCAGGGTCCTTGGGGCCATCGGATTTCCAGAATTCTGCAGTGGACAATGCCCACTGGCTATCCGCACCATTTGCGCCTTCAGTCTGGGCCACCAGAGAAACGGTCAACACAACAAAAGCTTCAGGAAGTCGTCTGGATGGTGTTAGCAGGCCCAGAGAAACGGCTCCTTCACCTCGGATTACTTCAGGAAAAGCCGTCGGCCTTCTCTTCCAATTTGAAGCTGCCGTTCTGGACCAGCTGCAGATACTCTTTATATAGTTTTTCCTGACTTTCAAAAAGTTTCTTCAGCTTCTTCGTTTGTCCTTTGCTGAGTTCTTTGCCTTCGACGTCGTGGGTGGGAAATCCCTGCAACGTTAAGAGCACACCGCTTTCAGAACCACAATCCACAATTGGCTACCTTAATACACACTAGTCCTCTTTCTGCCCAGGTGCCTGACAAGGGCCCATATAAAAGGCAACGCCGTGCAGGGAGGGGAGGCCTTGGGCCAGGTCAGCTCTGACATTGGCCAACGGTCAATAAAGCCCCCGCCTGGCTGCGTGTTTGTGGACCGACTTGTAATTTTATCAGTTAGGGAACTCCGGGAAGCCCCTCCTCCCCATGTGAGTCAACACTCTAAGAGAGTTAGCTTCGGCGACGTTACAAGCAATTCGATGGCTTGCCCGGGGTCACATGGCTCAGAGACGGGAAATGAATCCCAACTTCTTGACTCCAGCTCTCCATCCACTGTTGCCTCATTCCTGACCTGCTTGAGCCTTTCTCCCTTCACTTATCAAAGAAAAGGGGATCATCCCACAGAGCAGCCTTTCATCTACAAAGAAAGGCGGTGGGGAGGGGGAAGGAGTTGAATGCCAGTCGACTGGCTAGAAAGTTACAACCAGGGAAAGGCAGCAACACAGCAGCATCTGGAGGCTGGATGTTCTTGGAGAAGAAGGCCTATTGCTAGAATCGAGATTTTGTTCGGGGAACATGGGAAATGCAGGTATCTGGGCTCCCATGGGTCAGCCCGCCACAGTCTCTAAGAAGCTTGAGAAGGAAGGACCAGAAATTCAGGGCCAGAGGGTGGGCTTGCTACCTGTGGGAGAGGCCCTGCTCCTATGGGGACCAGGAAGTTTTCTGAGCACCGCGGCAGGGAATCGGGGACCAGGAGAAAGGTAAAATACCAATGGCCCGAGTGGCGCGTGAGTGGCCCCTCTTTGGCCCGACCAAAGCTCGGCTGGTTCTCCGAGCCTTCCCAGACTTAATGACTCTAGGCCCGGCTGTTGGGAGAGGAAAGATTGCTTACGTTCTCATCGAACTTGGAGTATTTATCGCTTTCCGACAGAAACATCTTGCTGGGAGGAATCTTCATCTTGGTGAGTTTGGCCGCCTGGAACACAAGGACCCGCGTCACCACCGAGAATAGAATCCCAGGGTTTCCATGGAGATTATGCCAACAGAACAGGCACCAGCGGCTACTCGGGTCAAAGGACCTGCACAGCGACCTCTGGGCTGCTCCTGGGAAATGGGTCGAGCCTGGCAGTGGGAGGAGCCCGGAGGGACCATGGCAGGTGGCCTGTGCTCACCCTGGGCAGCCCTTCAGTTCCCTCACCCCAAGGGGTCACTCCACTTGAAAAACTTACTTCCTGCTCCTGCTTCTTGCGAGCAGCTTCTTCTTTCTTCCTCCACTTCTCTTCTTCAGCCTGGGGGGGGGGGGGGGGGGGGGCACAGGGAAGAGTCACGTCACTCGTCACAGTTGTCCCCAGAGCCCCTCCCTGGGCGCACGGCAGCCCCTGCCTGTCTGGCCCGGCCTGGGCATCCTGCCGGCCCAGGCACCTCCCGACTACCCCCCAGGGAGCAGGAAGGCAGACGCGGGGACGCGGCTGGGAGCGCTGGCACGGCTCCTGACAGCGGGCTCTGTTGTCATGAGATTCCATCTGTTGCCAACACTCGATGCTCCCTAAGCAGAAGCTTCATGAAAGGACTTAAAAGAGCATCAAAGTGACTCATGAACAGGCCCCACTGCCAATTCCCAGCCCCGCCTGGAGCACAAGAGGAGGGAGAGAGGCCCCCTGGGAATTTCCTGCTTTGGAATGCCAGGGACCCTCGGACAAGGAAGAGGAGGCTGCCCTGGGCCTCCCGGAGGCCCTACCTACCACTCGGATACAGGTCCAGGGGGAAGGGGAAGAAGGGGGCCTTCCTCAAGCCGGTCAGTCTCTGTAGGACAGGAGACTTCCAGCTGGCGCTCAGTAAGACAAGGCCAGAGCAGGCTGGGAGCTTCCCAGCATCTCCTCCCCCCCCCCCCCCCCCCCCCCCCCCAGGAAAGGGTCCCTATGAGGAGCTGGTAGCTCCCGGGAGTGAGGGGAGCCTCTTGTGCAGGGGGGAGAAAACAGCTTTGTTTAACCTTCTCTGGGCAGGGAGGAGGCGAGGAGGAAGTAAGGGACTTCCCCTTTGAGCTCAGTGAAGGAAAAGGCAGAGGGTGGGGAGGGAGGAGGGGAGGAGAGGAGAGGAGAATGAGAAGGGGAGGCAGGCCAGGAAGCTGCAGTCAGTCACATGACCTTTACGCTACAGTTAAAAGGGGCCAGCCTCTGGCAGTTGGGGTCACGGGCAGGATCTGAACTCAGGCCCTTGGTCTTGGCACTCTCTACGACCAGCCTGGGGCCCCCAAGCACAGACAGCCTGGCCAGGGATGAGGCACCTGCACTGGGGTGGCCATGGCAACAGGAGGAGACGGGAAGGGCTCTCAGGCCGCTCCAGAGGACGGGGAGCTGCCCAGGTCAGTGCAGGCCAGGGAGCTCAGGGCCACTCGGCAGCAGCCTCCCTTTTGGGGAGCTCAGAAGCTGCCTGTGGGTCCCTCCCTCCACTGACACAATGTCCCAGGCCCTGCCTGGGTCTAGTCAAGCTGCGCCCTGTCCCCAGCCTGGGGCCGCCGCCTCGGAGAATGGGAGCATGCTGGGAGGAGAATGGGTGCATGCTGGGAGACGCTACCATGCACTGGAGTGATGCACCTACTCAGGAGGGGACTAAAAAGGCCAAAGACTGGCCTTCAAGGCCTTATCCTGTCCATAAAACGGCCCCCACTGCGTGACTCCCCCATTTTCTGAACAAATGCAATGACCACATTCAAATTGCCCCAAAAGGGGAAGGGGGGGGGGGGGTCCTGCACCTGTGCCTCAGGGCCAGAGACCCTCACCCCGCAAGCTTCCTTGGCTGGAAGGCGGCTGCAATGGAGCAGCCACGGGCCGGCTCGGCCAAGGGCGTTTCCAGAGAGCCCAGAATGCCCAGAATTACGCTCCACAGGAACGACGCGCTACCCACTGGCACCTTCACTATTTGTCCTTCATTTGACCTTGGAACCAAAGGGGGCTCATTTTGGACAGCCCCCCACCCCACCCCATGTCACTTTGCCCCAAAGACCACTTCCAGGCCTCTTCTTTCCATGGCCCCTGCTTCCTGCCCATGTCTTCCGACAGAAATCCTGCCCAGGGCCCCTCCCCTCTTCCAGGTGTCACAAACCAACCTTTTTCTTGTCTTCTCTCTCCTTTAGGAGGGTGTCTCTGTCCACCAGCTTGACCACGGTTGGGAGGCCTGCAAAGGTCACAGGTCACTACAGCAGCCTCCGTGCTCTCCTCCCCCCTCCCAAAGGGGCTCCAAGTGAGCCGTCTGAGGGAGGAAACAACCCCCCCTGGGGGGGGGGAACCCCAGAACCGCCTGAGGCGGCAGCAGAGCTGCCACCATCTGGGGAATCCGCTACAGAGAATTCCCAGCAGCCTTTGTGCCCCAGTCTGTGTTGCTTGGATTGGTCCCAGAAGCCCCGCTCACCTTCGTGGTCTTCCAGGCGCACCCCGAGCTCGGGGAGGACATCATCACGGAGGGCGTCGCTGAGCTGCAGCACCTCGGAGACTGGGCAACAGAAAGCACAGGGTCAGGGTCGGTGCTGGGGGGACGGAGCGACTGCCTTCGCCCGCCCACCCTCCATCCCTCCGTCCCTCCATGGCTGCTCAGCCACTTTCTTTGGCCTCATGGGGCCGATGCCAATCTCCACCCTCTGAAGAGGGACTGGAGGCTGGGGGAGACTCAGAGTCTGAAAGAGCCGGGCCTAAGGAGGGGAGCCTCGTCTTGTCGCAGAGAAAACGCCCGTCACCCCTGGATGGGAACCTGAGCCAGTGCCACCGCACTCCGCCTCCTGGGCACTTTCCCAGGGCTCCCCAAAGGCCGGGACAAAGGGCGAGCTGCCCCTCCTCTGCCCCTCCCCTCCCCTCCTTTGTGGCCTGGGCCTGGCTGTGGGGATCACGCCACAAGAGACTACCTGCCGTCTCCCATCAGCCCAAAGGGCCTCCAGACCTCTCTCCTTCCTGCAGAGATGTGGGCACCCCTGGTGGCCCAGGCCACGCCAGGCCCGGAGAAGCTCCACTGGGAGCCTGGGCTCTGTGCCTCCCGTCCCGGACTGCTCTGTCCCACCAGTGCTCAGAGAGGCCTTTCTGCCCCTGCCAGCTCTGATGCCCACTCTGTGCCACCACCGGCTCTGACCTTCTGTGCCCCTCCCAGAGGGAGCCTTTCCAGACTCCTCAGGGGCATGCGCTAAGCCCCCCGACCCTTCTCTGACAGTGGCCAAGCATGGGGGCCCTCGGCCACTTGCCAGGATTCTCCATAGCAGGAAGGCGGGCGCTTTGGCCAGGCTAACCTGTGGTTCTCTACCAGCCTTCCTGCCAGGAGCCTGCCCAAAGAAATGGGTGCTGCCAAAGGGCCCCAGGCCCCCCAAGAGGAGCCAGCTCCAGGCCACAGCCACGACCTTTGGCCCACGGCAGGATGTCCAGTCAAAGTCACCGCTACCAAGGCCCTCCAGGCGTGGCCCACGAGCACCCAGAGGAGGAACCAACGGATCTCCCCCCACGGCCCTTGCTGCCCGCTTGGAACGAGAAGTCCCAGGCTTGAGTCCGGTTCTAGGCACTTGCACTGCGGGCACAAAGGAGGCAGTGTCAGAGACGGCCAGGACGGGGAAGGACCCGGAGCCAGGCCAGGAGGACCAGCCTCCCACAGGGCGCTGTCCGGCAGGGACGAGTGGGACTGAGCTCAGGAGAGACTCTGGGCAGTCTCCCACAGGACTTGGAGATGACCAAGGGGAGAGTAGAGGAGACCCCAGAACTGAGCCATGGGGGGGTCACCCCCCCCCAGGGGATCTTGGGGATCAGACTCTGAAGGTTCAAAGAGAACCATCTCAGCAAAGGAGAGGGAGCACCATCTAAAAGAGGCAGGTGTAGATGCCCAGGAAGCTCCTTATCTGACCTGGAGGGCAGAACCAGCCGGCAGCACGGCTTCCTTACTGGCCCGTACAGCGGGCAGGGAAGGAGGGAGCAATGGTGTCTGCGGGCACCTCAAAGAAGGGCACCGACATGTCTGCTCAGCAAGCACCTACTGTGCGCCAGGCACTGGGAGTGGGGCCAGACAGATCCTGCCCTTGCGGAGACTCTGCTCTCCTGGAGGAAGCTCTTGCTAGGAAGGAATAGCAAGGGCTCCTAGGGCATGACCGTCATGCCACGCTCAGTCCCAGGTGGGCAGGGCCCCCACGCCGCCATTCTCTGGGTCCCCGGTGGGCAGGACTGTCACGCCACCATCTGCCATCTTCAGCAGATCCCGGAGGACACGACGAGGGCTTTGGAACAGAGATGGGCAAAGGCCTGGATTCTTGAACCGGAGGACTTGGAGACTGCAGACTGGGCGGGCCCAAGCGGGCCCCTCTCCCTTTCTGCTGTCCTTGGCCCGGCCCTGTCAGCACCAGCCCCAGGAGAGGCAGAGGGCCCGCAGCCCTTCCTGTCCTGGGCAGCCCGGCCGGGTGCAGAGAGGCTGGCCCAGATCAGGGACTGGGAAGCCAGAAGGAAAGGGCTTCCAACCCTCAGTAGGATCAGGCGAGGGCGGAGCTCTGGCTCTTGGAGGTTCTTGGGCCCGGCTTCCCGGTCCATTTTGAGAAGCACCATCTGCTCCTGGGGCCGAGGCCATTAACGATTAAACCTTGTTTCAGAGACAGAGACCGGGGCCAAAACGGGACGGCGCCGGGCGGGCCCTTGCCAAGGGAAGGTTCATGGGACATCTGCCCTCAGCAAAAAATGAGTCTGTGGGCATGGAGAGTCCTCCCCTCCCCCGTTCCCAGCCGGTTTGGGGACACCAGGTTCTTCCTGCCAGCCCAGGGCCGCAATGGAAGATGGCGGCAAGCCCCTCCCCCGGAAACAGTGCTTGGCCACCAGTGGGAGCTCATCACCTTCTGAAGGAGCGCCCGAGCCCAGGGATCTGGTCCCATACGCAGAACTGCAGCCCCCAAGCCTGGGATTCTCTCAATCCAGACTCCCTCCGAGCTCTGTCCCGAGCTCCAGAATGGGACTGCACGTGCTGGAGGTGCCACAAACTCCACGGAAACAAGATCCTCTCCTCCCACCTCCCTGCCTTTGCCCAAGCTGTGCCCTGTGCCTGAACCCTCCTCCTCCAGAGGCTCACAAGGCTGGAGAGGCCTGAAAGGTCACTGAATCTAAGCCCCATTTAGGAGACGAGCAAATGGAGGCCTAGAGGAATAAAGCAGCTTGTCGTCACCCAGAAGCGTCTGACGTGGGGATTCTGGGGCCCTGGGATGTTGCAGTATCTCCAGGCACGCCAGGTAAACAGCAGGTGCTCAGTAAATGCTCAGGAACTACCCAGCTTGGCAGACCAGCTCTGCTCCTCCCAACCCTCCAAGCTATGACTAGGAACAGGCCGAGGTTTAATCAGAACAGTTCACTCAGAAATGTCCAGGATGCACCAAGAAGAAATCCCAGTAGAGCCTCCCCCCGGGCGCCCCCGGCCCTCCTCCGGCCCTCCCCGGAGCCCCCACCTTTCTTCTCGCGGGCAATCTTGCGCACTCCCTCTCTGAAGTCCGAGAGCACCTGCAGGTAGGGCATCACGGTCGCCTCGAGCTGCAGGAAACATCGTCCAAAGATGAAGGGGGGGAGTGTTTTTGAGCATGTACTATATGCCAAGCTCTGTGAGCACTTTACAAATAATCCTTATTTGACCCTCACAACAGCCCTAAGAGGTGCTATGATCCCACTTTACAGTCAGGGAAACTGAGGCAGAAGTTCAATGATTTGTTCAGGGTCATCCGGCTGGTCAGTCCGACACCAGATTTGCACTCAGGACTCCAGGCCCACCCTGACTCTACCAGTGACTCCCGGCCGCCTCATTCACACAGACTATGGGGTCCAGGCCCCTCAGTCCCGGGAGCCCCCCTGCAGTGGGCAGGACCTCAGACAGCAGCCGCTGACCTTCCCCAGTGGCCGGGCCAGCTTCAGTCACTGAGTGGTCAGCAGCCTTTGGGGGTTAGGCCTGAGAGACGCCTCTGGCCCTCCCCCGACACATGGTTCCTGCGGATGCCCAGGCTGGGGCCAAGCCTACGGTGGGCCCCCGAGCCCCGGCCCAGGTCCCAAGGCAGCACTCGTGGTTGTAAAGACCAAGGCCGGTCCTTCTCGAGGCCCCGGGCCCCTCAGTGCTGTCCAGGAGAGGTCTCGGGAGCCCCCAGCACTGAAATGGGCACAGAATGATTCCTGCCAACAGGCCACAGACAAGGCCACCACGACAGAGACCACAGACACCCCCCAGCTCCTACTTACATTCATGCTGGATCCACTCCCCCCGACTGGAAAGCCGAGCGTCTCCTCGCTCTCAATGACGCCGAAGACCTAGGACGGGGACGAAGGCGTCGTGAGTGGCCCCGTGGAGCCTCCTGTGCCCCCGGCCCCTCCCCATCCTTCGCCTCCACTCCTGGGCACAGGCCCCCTTGTCCAGTCCGGACCCCGGTGCTGCGCTGAGCCCAGAGCAGACGCAGACGGGAGGGGCGGGGGCGCTTCCTGGAGGCGGCCATGAGAGGAGCTCTTCTGCAGCCCCTCCCGGCCGAGGCCCGTCCCGCCCCCCGGAGGAGGCGGCCGGTGGGGAAGGAGGCCCACCTTCAGCATGTGGGTGAGGTAGGCGCTGATGCTGGCCAGCAGGCCGCAGTTGGGCAGCTTGCGGGCGGACTTCCGAGCCGCGATGTAGAGATTGCTCTGGCCCACCAGGGAGCGCATCTCCTCCAGGACCGTGCGCGTGTCCACGTTGTCGCAGAGGGCTTCGTGAACCGCCGCCCTCTTGTCGTAAAACCTGGTGAGGAGGGAGAAGAGGCGATGGCTGCTCGGGGCCCTCAGGGGCGGAGTGGGATTGGCGCAGCCCTTTGGGAACGAGGGGGGCCCGGCCCTGTCCGCCAGGGACCCAGCCAAGAGGGCCCGAAGTGCCACCGAGATGCTCTGGCTCTGCCCCGGGCACCCTGGGACAAGCAGGGCAGGGCCCTGGCAGCTGTTTATCCCTAGGCCATCAGCCCTGTCAAAGGCTCCAGGCCCACACGGCCCCTGCGCGTCCACTCTGTGACCTGGCACAAGCTGCCACGGATGCAAAGAGGGGGCGGGGAAAAACAGGGTTGTTTGGCCCATGACACAAAGTCGCCACGAGGGAGCCAGCAAGCTGGCGAAAGAGAGCGGTGGCAGGGAGACCACCTTTGGGAGGCGGCAGAGCTGCACCGAGGGAACCCCCCCAGAGAGCCAGAGCCCCCACAACCCCCCCTCCCCCGCAGGCTTCTCACGTTCTGTTCAGCTCGAGCTCCGGCCCTTCCCACTTCTCAAACTGGCCGGCGGCATCGGCGGGGGCACGCAGGATGTCCTTCACATTCAAGAAAAACTCCTGGGGAAACAGTGGCCACGCGCCTTGTAGCTCCGGCCTCCCTGTGGTCCCCAGAGGCCTCTGGATCCTGGGACCCCCGAGCCCACCGGGGACCCCTAGGAGCAGCGCTCACGCAGTGACCGCTCCCTGCCTTCTCAGACCCCCCGCAGGGGCGCGGGGGCTCACTCACGTTCATGAACCGCTCGTACTGGATGGCCGACTCCATGGTGTTGCTGGAGTAATCGAGCGTGTCCTTCCAGGAGTGCATCAGGAAGGCCAGGCGCAGCTGCCGCGCTGTCACAGACATGGGCCACGGGCGGCGTTAGAGCGGGGAAAAGGGGGAAAAGCCCGGGACTGGGAGTGCTGAACAGGGGGGAGGGGCCCTCTGAGCAGGGGGCTCTGGGAGCCTCTGAGCTGGGAGAGGCGACTGTGCACAAGCCAATGGACAAACACTCCGTACAGGACAGACACGAGGTCATCAGACCGCATGGGAGGGGCAGGACTGGCAGGCGTCGGGCCCCGATGGGGGACAGGCAGCCCCCCGCATGGGAAGGGTTCAGAGCTTGGAGCCTTCACTAGGGCTCCCAGAGGGTGCTGGGGATCCCAGAGGTGGGGGGGAGGCAGCCTGGTCAGACCCGTTCCTCAGATGGCTGGGGGCAACTGTGTGGTCTTGGGGGGAGGGGCCATGTTGTGGGGAGAGCTGTGGAATAAGGGTCAGCGGTGAGGGGGAGGAGGTGGAGCTGGGGGGTCTGTGCAGTCTGTGCACCATGTGGTCTATGCCGTGCAATGGCGGTTGGGGATTCAGGCATGAGAAGGACAGACAGGCGCTTGTGCATGAGAGGAAGGCTCCACCCGAGGGGCCCCTACAGCAGTGCAGGGAAGGAGGGGACTGGGGGCTGTGCCAGGGCCAGAGTACCAGTGGGGGAGGAAGGCCGCCGAGGGGAGGGGGATCAGTGAGGGGAGAGAAGTCAGCGAGGGGGGAGTCAGCGGCTCTACCCGAATGCTGCTTCAGGGCGTCCTTGATGGTGATGAAGTTCTTCAGGGACTTGGACATTTTACAGCCCGCGATGGTCAGGTGACCCGTGTGAAGGAAGTAGCGGACCCAGCAGTCGTTGTCAAAGTAGGCCTGGCCGGGAGGCAGAGGCTCAGAGGGAGGCCCCGGCCCCCGGGCTGACCGGAAACGGCAGGAGGCGCGGGCCCCAGGACCCCCTCACCCCCTCCCCCCGCCCGGACCGCTCACCTCTGACTGAGCCAACTCGTTGTCATGGTGTGGGAACCTGAGGTCGAACCCTCCCCCGTGGATGTCCATCGAAGGCCCCAGGACGGTCCCCGCCATGGCGGAACACTCGATGTGCCAGCCCGGGCGGCCCTGGGGGACCAGCACCGTGACCGGTTAGAAGGCCCCGGCCGTGCCCGCCCAAGCCCACCCCTCCCTCACAGAACCTCCACGAGCCCGGATCTCAGGGGCCAGCCCAAACCCGAGGGGGCCGACATCAGCGTTGTGGGGGAGCCGCTGCCCCGTCGGGGCTTTCTCAGCCTGCGGTCACCCTGCTGGGAAGTGCCTGAGGCCGGACCCGGGAGCCCAGCCCCTGTGGCCCCTAGAGTACTGCCCAGGAGTGCATGTGCACAAGGTGGGGGAGGGGGACAACTTGGAAGTCAGAATTTTAAAAAACAGATGTTAAAATCTAACGTAATTAATATGTTATTTCCAATTACGTGCTCAAAACCTTCACCTTTGTTTTCTTAAGCACGTGCCCCAGAGCCGGGGACACGGTCTCTGAGGGTGCCCCCCCCACCCCCGCAGGGTCCCGGGGCTGTGACTTACCTTCCCCCAGGGACACTCCCAGGACGGCTCCCCAGGCTTGGAGGCCTTCCAGAGTGCAAAGTCGTTGGGCGAGCGCTTCTCGCTTAAGCGTTCCGCAGAGATGCTCAGGTCTCCTGCGAATACAGAGGGTCACGGCTGCTTAGGGGGCCGGGCCCCGAGCTCGGGGACCCAGGGGAACCGGGGCTGCTCCAGCGCACGGCAGGAAGGTGGCCCGAGCAGCCGTAAGCAGGCTCCAGGCAACCGAGCGGCTCCCCTGCCTTGTGAGGGGCCAGCCCCGGACACTCCCGACAGGCCTTGTTCGGGGATGGGGAATGGCCGCGGGGACCCAAGGACTGGGGCTGGGGGGGTGGGGCGGGCCCAGATCAAGGTCAGGTCGCCATAGCGATGTGATTCTTGGAGTGAATGAGGTGTGGAGGGAGGAGGGAGGGGATGAAGGGGACGGTCAGAAGGAGGGAGGACACAAGGGCCATTCAGTGTCGTCCAAGGCCACAAGCAGCATCGGGCCTGCAAATAATGGCCCAGCCTCGACCCGGTCGCTCGGGGACATTTCCCAAAGGACCGAACTGAGAGCTGGACCTCGGAGCCGGGCCCGACCCCCAGGGCAGAGGCAGCCACAAGAACCAGGCGCAGCCCTCCTAGCGACGCCCACCCGGGCCTCCAAAGTGACAGACAAGGGGACCCTCCGAGGGCTGCGGGAAGGCCTGGTGAGCCTGGCCCAGGATCAGTGAGGAGTTCCACAGACGCCTGTGAGGAGCCCAGTGTGGCCCGAGAGCCCCAGAGGGGTCCACGGGGAAAGGTCCCCAGCCGGCAAAAACGCCGGCCCAACGGTGCCCTCGTGTGGCACTAAGCGGCAGCACAGCGGGTCCGGTCCAGGCTGAGAGTGAGTCAGGGAGGTGACTCCCCAGGCCCGGCCACGGAGGTCAAAGCCTCCCTCAGAAGGGGAGGCCGGGGAGCTGCTGCCTTAGGAAGAAATGACCCTTATAAAGAACCCCAAAATAGGGGGGCTTGTGCGACCCGAGGCAAAGGGAAGGAAGCAAGGAGAGCGGAGTCACTGACAACATGAAGGACCCTGGCCCTTGGGGGCAGCCGGGCCTGGCTCAGATGCTGAGAACAAACCCTGGGGGGGCGGGGGCAGACTTTGGCCTGCTGCCAATTGCCCTGAGCACCATGGACCAGACCCACGTGGAGCCACTGTCCCACCCAATGTTGACCCTCCCCTCTGGTCACCCTGGAGGCCTCTGCACCACTCAGGCCAGCTGAGGCTGAAATGCCAGGCACCGAGTCTAGGCCCGAGGGGTCTTTCCCACCATCTGCCTGTTGCAGAAGGTGTGAAACCACCCGACCCCCGTGCTCCAGGGACACCCGTCCCACCCCTGGCACACCCCACGATCTCCCAGCACAGGGACGCCCCCCTCCCGGCACAGTCCTTGGTCTCTCGATGCAGGGACGCCCCCCTCCCAGCACACCCCCGTGGTCTCCAGGTGCAGCGATGCCCCCCCGGGAGGATGGCCTTCCCACCTTCTCCCTCCTGCAGGGCCTTCTGATCCCCGACAGCTTCCGGCACCAGCTTGGCGTAGGAGTGTCTCTCGCTGGAGTCAAACTTCACCGTATCGAAATAGACGGAGCCATTGGACACGTACCTGGGAACCAGGGAACAAAGCACGGGTTGGGCAGTCCCACCAAAGCAGCGTGTGCGGTGACTCTGGGTTGAAGTCCTGCCTCAGATGACCGTCTACCCAAATGATCGTGGCCAGCCTCAGTTCCTGCTCTGTCCCTCTATGATCTTATATGTCCTGCAGCTATGGATCACCAGCATGACGCTGCTTGGGGTGCAGGGAGTCCTCCCTAACCTGAACCTTGGGGCCCACATGGGGTCTGGTTTGGGGCAGAGGTGAGCATTGACTTCAGCCTCTTGCCCTCTCCTCAACCATCCTCCCTGGAGGAGTCAACCAACTCCTAAAGTTCTTGTCTCACAGGATAAGGTTATTTTTGGCTAGAAAAACAGGAGTCAAATCCCTCTAAGTTTGCCCGCCTTCATTTTGGATTTCCTTCACAGGCTAATGGGACACTATTTCAAAGTCCGATTCTTTCTGTACAGCAATATAACTGTTTGGACGTGTATACATATATTGTATTTAATTTATACCTCAACATATTTAACATGTATTGGTCAATCTGCCATTATGGGGAGAGGGTAAGGGGAAGGAAGGGAAAAATTGGAACGGAAGGTCTGGCAATTGTCACTGCCGTAAAATTACCCATGCATGTTACTTGTAAACAAGAAGCTATGTAAAAAAAAAAAAAAAAAAAAAAAAGAAAAAGAAAAAAGAAAAAAAGAAAAACAACGGTCAGTGACAAAATTACAAAAGAACGATTTCTTATAGAAATAGGTGGTCCTAATTCCACCTTTGTTAGGCGTGTATTCAGATCTTCACAAATAGTTTGTGTGACCAAGAGTGACAAAGGATGCCAACGTCAAAGACTTTCTACATTTAGAAACATTCATAACCAGCAGTTACGAGATAACCGAGTATTCCCACCAAACTGCACCTATAACCTAGATACGCAAATTGAAGAAATCAATGTTTTTCAATCTGATCAGAATCAGTTCTTGGAGCTTTTAAGATTTTGCCAGTTTGAGTATCTTCTGAAATGGTCAGTGAGATTTTGTGACCCAAGTGTATAAATCTTGCTGAAACCGAGAAGCAAGGTTTTCAAATAAGTCAAGGACATTTTTGAGAGGTCCAAGTACGTGCATCTTCCCCAAGAAGGGCGCACTGTGGGCGACCTCCAGGACAGTATTTCCACACCAAGAGAGGGCAGGGGACTATTCACAACACATCATAGAACAAAAGGTCTTCTGGACTTAAAGATCTGGTTCTTTCTCTGCTTCCTTTCTGCCTTAATCTGGACTACATATTCTTTCTCCTCTCCTTTCTGAATTCTACCAGGCACCCCTGAGATGGTGCCAAGTCAAGCTGTTTGTTTCTTTGGGAGTTCATTTGTGGCTTGTTCATTTAAGGTTATTTAAATCCCCTACATTTTGTTCTGTTAATTTTTCTGTAAATATTTGCCTATTTCATTTGATTGCCAGTTTTACTGGCATATAAGTGGGCAAAATGGTTCCTAAATAACTTCTTTTATTTATTAGTTGTAAATGCATTTTTTTTTGGCTGAGTCAATTGGGATTAAGTGACTTGCCCAGAGTCACCCAGCCAAAAATAAGTGTTTATTTGAACTGGAGTCCTCCTGACTTCAGGGCTGATGTTCTCTCCTCCACGCCACCATTTCTTTTGTGTTTTATAAAAAACAAGTTAATGGTTCATCTAAAGTTAGTGACGTTAAAAAAGGCAGCTTAGTTTTATTTCATTCCAAAAAAAACGTAGCTTCCAATTTTATGACTCTCTCCTTTGATATTCACACTTTCCGGTCTAGCCTGTTGGGAATCTTCCATTTGTTTCTCTGATTTTTGTTTTTCATTCATCATTTTGATTTCGTTTTTTAACTGAAGATGC
Organism: Dasyurus viverrinus; assembly: GCA_020854095.1. Lineage (NCBI taxonomy): Eukaryota > Metazoa > Chordata > Mammalia > Dasyuromorphia > Dasyuridae > Dasyurus > Dasyurus viverrinus. The sequence goes on along the minus strand of CM037002.1, from coordinate 253,145,297 downwards.
CCTCCTCAGTTCTCATGGGATCTGTGATCGGGCTCCTCCCTCCGGCCCAGAGGTGGAGGCTCCCCCCGCCCTTGTTCCTGGGGTTTCTATTTCTGGTGCAGCCTCAGTCCTTGTGCAGTTTCTGTGCGCTGGGATGCTCCAGCCCCCACCTCCGGTACCTCCCGAGCTCTCTGCCCCCTTCTCCTGAGCTATGTCTTGCGTTTCCTTGGATTTCTGGTGCCCAGGTGTGGGTGAGCTCCGTCGCACTTCCCACTAACCCAGCGTCTTGGGCCTGTGACAGCTCCCTTCTCCCTGCCGAGGGTACGGCCATGAGGGTGTTATCCTTGATGCTCTCAGTCACCCACAGTCTGGCTTCGCCCTCTTTCCCTGGCTGCTAGAAATGCCTCAGGTCGTGCTTATCCCTCCTTCCCGCCACTAGAGGGCGCACACGCCCCATCAATCTGCAGCTCCAACCACTGAAGGGATGAGCCAGGAGCTGCTGGGCCTCAGGGCTCTTCCCCATGTGGTCCCGGGGACTCTCCACCTGTGACCTACTGGGCCCCATCTGCATTTCGAGGCCCTCCCAGCCTCCTGGGCGAGGCTCCTCCAGACTCATCTCGATCCCACCCTCTGGGGGAGGACTGTCCAGCTCCAAGGGCCTGGGAGCTTCTTGGGGGGTACCTTGTAGGTGCTGACGTACGGGGCTACCCCCCCCCCCCCCCCCCCCCCCCGAGTGCTTCACTTCTGCCTCTGTCCCCAGAGCCTGGGATACAGCAGGAGCTTAATAAAGTACAAGGAGCGGGCCTGGGGAAGTTCTGGCCCAGAGCCTGGGATACAGCAGGAGCTTAATAAAGGTTGAGGGGACAAACCCAGGGAGGAGTGGTTCTGACCCAGCCCGTCGGCCATGGCACCAAAGCCACGGAGTCAGTGTCCCAGGGCCCAGAGGATGCAGGGAGGACCTGGGGGTGCAAGAACGCAGGGCCCCACAAGGGGGCACCCAAGCACTGCCTGAAAAGGCCCCGCTGCTGGCCACCCCCCTTCCAGGCAGTTGTCCAGGAGAGTCTGGGCGCTCCCACAATCCCCTCACTTAAGGCCAGGCCCCCCCCCTCACTCCCATCTCACCCCCAGGGCCAGTGAACACCCCGGAGCCCAAGAGGGGCTGGGGCACGAGGCCGGAGCCCAAGGGGGGCTGGGGCACGAGGCCGGCCCCCCGCTGCTCACCCATAGCCGTTGTCCACAATCTTCTGCACAAAGTGCACGATCTCGGGCACGTACTCGCTGACCCGCGTTAGGACGTCCGGGGGCAGCACCTGCAGGGGACACAGGACGGGGTTGGGGGGGCCGGAGCGCCAGAGCCAGAGCCCTTTAAGGCCAGGCCTTACATGTGTCCCCATGGCCCCACGGGCCCGGCCGGAGTCACACAATCAAGACCCTTCTCCAGAATGTCACCCCCACACTCCCGCCATGGGCCGGTCCGGATCCAGTTTCCTCTCCCCACTGCCCCCTCCCTGGGCCAGACTTTGTCCCTTGCCCCCAGCACTTAGCAGCCCTCATTGCAGCGACCTAGAAGCAAGAAGCAGGAGGCACCTGGAAGGTGAGAGGCTCATGCCCCCACCCTCCCACCCCCGCCCCGCCCGGACTCACATTCAAGGCCTCCATGTCCCGGTGGAACTCGGCTTCCCAGAACTGGGGCAGCTTGGAGAAGATGGAGTTGTCGGTCACCTGGGAGCCCAGGCGGGCGTCGAGCCAGTCGGAGAGCAGGTCCTTGGCTTTGTCCAACACGAGCTGGGGGAGCAGAGACGCCGTCACTCCGGGGTCTCCTCGGGGTCATGGTGTGGTTGGGGGGAGGGGAGGCCGCGCCTGAATGGCCGAGGGAGCCCTGGGGCCAAGGATGGGGGATGAGCGAAGGGAGCAGTAAAGCCGGCGGGTGCCCGGCGCGTAGTAGGTGCTTAATCAGTGGATGCGGGTCACCAACTAGGGGGAGGGGACAAAGGGCTCGGCCCACCTCGGCACAGGCGTCGATCTCATCTCCCGGGGCATGGCTTTGCACCGCGCGCGCCAGCGGCTCCACCGCCACCTGCACAGCGTCCCGAATGCGTTCCAGCATCTGCTTTTTGTCGGGGTCGGTGGTCGCACTCAACTTGAGAGAGAAGGGCTGCAGGGACAAGGCAGAACAGCCAGATGCAGACGCTCCACCCCCAGAGCACAGAGACCCCCCGCTCCCTTTCTCCAGAAACACGGGGCGGCCCTCCGCGGGTGACTGGCCCGGACCCCAGGACGACGATGCTCCCGGCAAAAGGGGGCTACGAGGCAGTGAGGTATGGGCGTCCGGCCCCGCCCGGCAGGGAGGAAGCCTCCCCGCCACCGCGCCGCGCGCACACACACCTCCAGGGCTGCCGCCACGTCCTCGAGGAGCTGGGTGGCCTGCGGCTTCTTTTCCTGGTACTGCTCGAAGAGATGGTTCTGCCGAGCTCTCTTGATGATCTGTGGGCAGGGAAGGTGAGCTGGTGACCCGCAGAACCCAAAGAGCCAGTGACCCGAGGACCCCGTGACCCGAAGAGCCAACTAAGGACACTCTCCCCCCTCCCCAAGCCTTGATGCAGGTTTGTCTCTGCATACACCTGGCATACAGCAGGCATTTAATAAAGGACCGTGGGCTCTGATGTCGGGCAAGGGCTGAGACAGACCCCAAGCCCCCTGGAAGCAGCGAGATGGGAGCCCGCCATTGGGACGGGGTGAAGGGCTTGGCCTCCAAGGCCCCAAGGCCTGGGGCCCCTTCCCTGCTCTGCGCCCCTTCCCAAGGCTGATGACCCCCCCCCCCCCAGCCAGGCCAACCTTTCCCCCCCTCACCTTGTCATCGATATCCGTGATGTTCATGCAGTAGAAGACGTCGTATTTAAAGTAATCCCGCAGCACGCGCCTCAGGATGTCGAAGGAGATGTACGACCTGCGGGCGCCCAAGGGCCAAAGTCTGCCTCAAGCCGGGCGCTGACCGCGGCCCAGGGGCCCCAACCCCCCTTCCCTCGCACCTCTGGGTCTGACCCCTCACTGAGGTTCAGGGTTCCATGGGGAAAGGGCTCAGGCCACAATGACCAGCCAGGGGTGACTCCTCCACCCTGGGGAGGGGCCACTCCTCCTGCCCTGGCTGACGGGAAGCACCCTCTACTCCCTGGCTCCGTCACTGTTACCTCCCCCTCCCCCCACAGCCAGTGTGAGGGCCTACCGGGCATGGCCCATGTGGGAGGCGTCATAAACGGTGGGGCCGCAGCAGTACCAGGTCACTCTCCTTCCTTGCTGGGGCACAAACTCGTCCTTTGTTGGGAAGGAGAGCCCAGTTAGAAGGGACCAAGCCCCCAGAGCCAAGCCCAGGGGCCCACTCAGCTGCCGGCACTCCCCCTGACCTTCCCCCGCTCCTGCCCTGTGTTCAGGACCCGTGGGGCAGGGGCCACATTCGCCTTTGCTGTCACCTCAGTTCCTAGGGGGGCCTCGTGGCGCGGTTTCGGATTTCAAGGATTCTCCCTGAGCCCCCAGAGAAAAGGCAGGGGAGGGGATGCCCAGGGGGGCACAGCCAGGGGCTCCTGCCATTCTCCTGCCAGGCTGCGGGGGACGCAGTGGGACGGGCCCTCTGGCGGCTCACCTTGGTGCGGGTCAGGCTGTTGTAGAGGCGGAGTTTACAAGGCTCGGTTCCTGCTGGAGGTGACCACTGAGGCTGGGCGCGTCGGCCCTTACCTGGAAAGGGAACCAGAATGGCGTCAGCCCCGTCGCCCCCTCGGCATTCAGGGCCCACCTCCTTTCGGGAAGGAAATCGAATTTTCTGCGGCGGAGGATGAGGAGGCTCGTTCTGGGCAGCGGGCCGGCTCCTGGCAGGTGCCCACCTTGGGTTCTTGTCCCAGAGGAGCTGGGCCCGGCCTCGGTTCTGCAGCTCTGCTTTCAGTCCTTCCACAAGCACCATGGGAGAAAACTCATGGAAATGCGAGTCCTCTCCCACCAATTGGGAAGGAGTCTCCATCGATGGCACACCATTAAACAGGGAGTTCCTGAGCTGCCATTGGTCGCTCCCTCCAGGCAGCAACAGCTCATGTGGCTGAACTCAAATAAATTAGCATTTAATCGAATTGTCTGTTTTCATAAAGACACTTTAACCTCTTGCTTTGAGGGGTGGGGGAGACTCCTGACTACATAACTGTAGAGAGCTCCCCTCAGAGCTCTGTCGGTGGCCAGGGTTCGAGGCCTTCCTCTCCAAGACCGGTCGGAACCCAAGAGACTAAAAAACCAAAGTCTGAGCTTCTCCAAGCCCAAGCTTGGGGATGGAAGTCGGGCCGGAGTCACTCAGCCCGGGCCACACCTCTCTCCCTGCTCACAGCAGCAGAGGCTGGCCTCCTGACCCAGGGTGAGGCCCCCAGCCTCTAACTTCACGGGGCGCAGGCATAGAAGGAAGCCATTGTTTAAATTGTATCTCATTTTTATCAATTTGAAGAATCACAAAATGGAACCAGAAAGAGTGAGCAGAAGGGGGAGAGGGGGCAAGCTGCTTCCATTGCTAATTCCACCAGCCTCAACCGCAGCTAGCTTTGGGAACCCACTCCCTTAAAGGACCCGCCTGCTGTCCTCCTCTGGCCGGGATGGAGCACTTGACAGGGCAGGGGGCGGGGGGGCGCCCTTCATTTTCATGGCGGCTGCTTCTCCTCATGCAAACTACCCCAAACGGCCACCCCGGAGAATCCCTCAGGTGGACAGCAGAGCTGATCCGGCCGAAAGAAGGCGGGACATCGCCTGAGCTACTCCTAGTGTCCTTTGGAAGCATTAAATCAAGCCTCGATGTGGACGCAGGACCTGCAAAAAGATGGAGGGAAACAACTTCCCATCTTGAGGAAAGGTCAGTCTCACTTGGGTAAAAGGGACACAGACTGGGAGAGTCACGGCACAGAAGTGAAGCTCCATAGTTCTGGCTCAGGAGGCCAGGGATCAAGCCCCCAGACACAGTACAAAAGGCAAATCACCAGCCCCCAAACCAGGCAACATCAGGCACAATTAGGCTACCCCTGGCCCCCAGCACAAGCTCAGGGGCAAAGCCCAACTTTAAAAGCTACAGAAACCCCAAAACAGGAGCAAAAAAGTGTTAAACTACCATGGTGACAGGGAAGATCAAAACACTAGCTGAGAAGAAAATACCCCCAAACAAAAACTCAAAAGAAATATGGTCTGAAGCTTAAAAAGTCTCCTCTGAAGAGCTCCAAAGGGAGCTCAGATAACAGGTACACAAAAGAGAGTCAATAGCCTGGAAAAGGAAGGACAAAAACTGACTTAAAAAAAAGTGAAATTAACGAAATGGAAAAAAAAAAATCACTGCCAAAAACAACTCCCTAAAAGGTAGAATTGGCCAAATGGAAAAGGAGGCATAAAAGCTAACTGAAGAAAAAGTATTCCTTAAAAATTACAAATGTATATGGAAATTAATGGTTTTATTCAATCAAAAGAAATAAAAAAAATAAATTTAAAGTAGGGAAAAACAACTGACCTAGAAAATAGATCCAAGAGACGTAATTTAACTATTATTGGACTAACCTGCCAACCAAGATCAAAAAAAGAAAATGTATAAATGTATATAGCATCTTTCAAGAAATCAAGAAGTGTCCTGACTTCCAAGAACCAGAGGGTAAAATAGTCATTGAAAGAATCACCTCTTGAAAGAGACCCCAAAATGAAAATTCCCAAGGAATATTGTAGCCAAATTCCAGAATTATCAGGCCAAGGAGGAAATGCTGCAGGTTATCAGAAAGAAACAAGTCAAACATGGAAGAGCCAGTTAGAGATTACACAGGACTTAGCAGCTTCTACATTAAAGGACTGGAGAGCCTGGAACACGATATTCCAGAAGTCCAAGGGAGCTGGGACTATAACCAAGAATCAAATCTTGGTTGAACAGAAAATCAATCTTCAAATACAAGACTCAAGAGAAACATAAAAAGGTTTTAATGTTATTCAAAAATTAAACTGTTTACATTTCCTCATGGGAAGATGATAGTTGTAACTCTTGATATCACCGGCCAGAAATATACTTGAGGCAAGGCTTCTTACAACAAGGTGTTAACTCAGTGGAATTGGGGGGAAAAAAGGAATATACTTTTTTCTCCACAGTAGAGGGCACCTACACAAAAACTGACCAGGGATTAGGGCATAAAAACCTCATGATCCAATGCAGAAAGGCAGAAATATTAATGGATCCTTTTCAGATCATGATGCAATAAAAATTACAATATTAAAGCGACTAAAAATTGGAAATAATCTAATCCTAAAGAATGAGTGGGTCAAACAAATCATGAAAAAAATTCTCTCTCTAAATGCTTAGATGAATAAAACAAAGATCAATAAGTTGGATATAAAACTAAAAAAGCTAAAAAAAATTTTTTTTAAATTCCCAATTAAATAACAAACTAGAACTGGACATGGTGAACCTGTATCAGATGGCTTCCTATTCTGGGGGTAGGAGGAGAGGGAAAAGTTTTTAGAACACAGAGATTTACAGGAATGAATGTTAAGAACTATCTTATGTATGTATTAGGAAAAATAAAATACTATTTTAAAAATTAAAGGTAAAAAATGTTTATACACATATATTATATACATACATAAAATGCATGTACATACATGTTCTGTTTCTACTAATTTAATTTTTGTTTTTGTAAATATGCTTCCATTTTACTTAAATTGCTAAATATATTGACGTATAATTGGACAAAATAACTCTCATAATGAATTTCATTTCATCTTCATTAGTGGTAGTTAACACTTCATTTTTAGCATTAGTGATCCGATTTCCTTTATTTTTTAGAATTAAGCCCTACATGGGTCAAAAGTGGATACAGAATGACTTTGGGTGGTCTAAGAGATGATCAATGAAGTTCTCAATAAGATGAACAATCTTATTGACTAATTTTGATGAGGTACCGATTGTGGCAGGAATATGGGTTGTTCTCCTAGTTCTCCAAAACACCAAGTTAGGGCGGGTTCTCAGGGAGAAAAGCTACACAAAAGACTATGATAGGAAAAGGCATTTTATTAAAGAGAGAAAGACACTAAGATGTTCTCTTAGTGGGCAATATCAGAGAATTGCAAGGAGAGATTTCACAGAGCTTACTTATATACAGAAACAAAATAATTTGGGTTTTTGCATTGGAAAGGAACATACTGGGATGGGTTTGCATCCAAAAGGTGCATAGGTTTTACATCTGAAAGGGACATACTTGAGATGGGATTACATCCAAAAAGGTGTGCATCTGAAAGGAACATTTTAATGCAGATGCTCTCCTGGGCAAGGCTGTGTTGTCCTCATCAATTTGATGGGGATTGTCAGTTTGTTCTTTTTCCATCTTTAACTGCATACCTAATTCATTTGTTGTTCTTTATTTTATTGTTGCAAGTATTTAAGGACATTATATTCCTGTGATTCTTGCGGAGAGTAAGGGGAGCATAGAAACTAACTTAGAAATCTGGACCCAGCAGAGGAAGGTTTAACCCAGGGAGAGAGGTCCAAGGAGCAGCTAGCAGGAGATCCGAAAGGGGCTTGGAAATTGCTTAGTTAAGTGTTCCTTCATAAGCTGGATTTCTGAAGGGCGGTTTGGTAAAAGTTGTTAATTATAACTAATAAGGTTTACATATCACTTTGACAGCTTGAAAGTGGGCAGTTCCTTAGAGCGTCCACTATGTGTCCTGTCTTGTACCAATGCAGAGCATGGACACTATTTAAAAAAAAATTTTATCAGAAGCCAAGAATGTAATGTGATGCATTAGCGCCCTGGATATGTTAGAATCAGCTGGAGTCAGGATCAGCAAAAGTCCTGGATCTTTATTCTTTTTGGAAGTGAAAGGTTTCTCCAAGCATATATTAATAGAGTATTGTCCAATTGGTAATTAGCCTTAAGTGCTCTGGCCTCTGCTCATTTTCAGCCCATTACACAAAAAGATTCACTCAAGGAATCCCTGCCCATGTTCTGAGGCGGGCACATAAAGTTCCCCAGTCCATCAGACCCAGGGAGAAGCAGCCTCCCCAAGCCTCTGAATGATCTGTCACAAGACTGTGCTCCCCCATTGTAGCTAGAATATAGATGAGATTGGTTTTCCCATTTTGGACATTTGTTGGGAGCAGGCACTAATTTACAACCACTTAAGGCCAAACCTTCAACCTGAATAGATCGAATCTCCTAATCCCATTATGCCAAAAACCTCCAGAATAGGAGTCTCCTAGTCATACCCTAACTTTGAACAGGCAGATATCTAGGCACTCCCTAAACCCATTATAGATCTTTGTTTCACCAAAACACCTGAGCAGTTCGCCCTTAGGCGATATACCAACCTTTTGTCTAGGACCCCCACTCTGTACTGTGATTGTGCAACTCTGACTTTGTTCCTACTGCTATATATATCTATACCATTGCACCCATTAAAATGAGGCTTGTTCGGAAGGATTTGTCTTGCCTCCATTCTGCATGTCCCCTCTCTCTTGCCCTTATCTCTTTCCTTCCAGGGTCCACACACACTGCCTCGAAGTCCGAGGCAGACATTAGGATCAGAAAGACTTAAAGAAGCTTCATTAACTGACTAGAGTCACACATTTAGTAAGTGGCAGAAACTGAACCCAGATTTTCCTGATTCCGAGTTCAGGAATCTACCTATTAACCCAGTCCCTCAATAATCCAAGGGAACACTGGTATTGAGGCAGGTGTAGACAGAACAAGTTTGCACTAAAATGCCACCATTTTGTTTCTGGATCCAAGAAACTGTTTTGTTAGGAGTTTAGGCATTTTAATTGTCACTCAGTCTGAAGAGGACAACACAGCCTCACCCAGGAGAGCATCTGCATTTTGTGTTTCTCGCTGCGAACCCGCCCTAACTTGGTGTTTTGGAGAACTAGGAGAACAACCCATATTCCTGCCACGATCAGTACCTCATCAAGTCTACACATCGTTCACACCTCCTTGCTAGTAAAATGACCCAAAACTTGTACCAAAGCCTGTACCACTTTTATTACAAAGGTAATAGTTCCTTTGCTGATGAAGATTTCCTTGCTCATAGTCAGGTCGACTCCTTGGACTTTGGACCTCAGGAAATCAGGAGGAAATATTTGCCTCATATCTGGACACATTTGCTGGAATGTTGGTGTTTGGTCATTGCATCAGAGGAGGAGAAGCAGAAGAGGCTGTCAGAGTGATGAGGACAACACAGCCTCACCCAGGAGAGCATCTGCATTAAAATGTTCCTTTCAGATGTGCACCTTTTTGGATGTAATCCCATCAAGTATGTCCCTTTCATTCAGATGTAAAACCTATGCACCTTTTGGATGCAAACCCATCCCAGTATGTTCCTTTCCAATGCAAAAACCCAAATTGTTTTGTTTCTGTATATAAGTAAGCTCTGAGAAATCTCTCCTTGCAATTCTCTGATATTGCCCACTAAGAGAACATCTTAGTGTCTTTCTCTCTTTAATAAAATGCCTTTTCCTATCATAGTCTTTTGTGTAGCGTTTCTCACTGTGAACCCGCCCTAACTTGGTGTTTTGGAGAACTAGGAGACCAACCCATATTCCTGCCACGATCAGTACCTCATCAAGAGTAGCTGGTACAAAGATGTCCAACCAAAGCTACTTTCCACATGGGAATAGCAGCAGGACAGGAGCAAAGAACACATGTCCCTTACTATGGGAAATCTGGAGAGGGAGTAGGCAATTTGTCTCAAAGGGCAGTTGAATCAGCAAATCTAAATCTGTCTAAGACAGAAGTTCTTTTCCTCTCCTTAGATGTCTATGGAGTATCAAAGTCTCTCCATCTACACTCAGGGACAATGGCTTCATTTCAAAGCATCTGATTGCTTAGCACTGAGTCACTCCCTGAATGGAAGCAGCCTGGTTCCTCCTCTGAATGAGCCATGCCATAGAGAAGGTAGGAAGGGAGGACCAAGGCAAACTTGGTCCAAGGAATGACTCAGCAGGAGGGCACAGGAATGCAATCCCTCTCTTCACTCTGACCAGTCCCAGCTGCATCCTCCCTCCAAGAAAAGGCAGCTTCTCCCCACAGTCCTGGCAGTCAGGGTCTCCTCTGTTGGGACTGAAGCATCCCTGAGGCTGCAAAGAGAAGAGCTTGCCTGAGAGGGGTGGTCTGGGGCCTCAAGTGTGGTTGGCCCTAGGAGGAAAACAGCAGAGGGCTGCTCGCCCTGACCTAAGAAGGAGAGCAGAAGGAATGGCCTCCTCTGAAGCCCTGTACCATTCCTGGCCAGTCTCTGCATGGACATGTTGCCCTCAGGGCCCCTACCCACCCCCCTGGTTCTGCAGTATCTGCTGCCCTAACTCCCCACATCACTCCCCTCTCCTCCATCACAGGAAATGATTCATCTCACAGGCAATGGTGAAGCTTGGTGCCCTCTCCCCCTTTCTGTTTTTACTCTGCCTGACGTAGTTCTAGATCTGCCCACTGTTCTATGTGATTCAGATGTGGGACAAGTTACGTTATTGCTGTTAAAAAAGGAACTAATCACCTTTCTCATGTCTCACCGAGGTGAACAGCTTTCTCTGTCTCCCTCCCTCACTCCTCTCTACCTCGCTTCCTCCTTTGTCTCTGTTTCTGTCTCTGTCTCTCTCTCTCCCTTTCCCTCGTTTTCTCTGCCCCCACTCCAGTTTTAGATATGAGACAATAATATCTACAGAAGGTCAGTGATTTGCCCAGAGGTGATTAGATAGTGTCATATGCAAGTATGCTCAATCCCAGGTCAGCATTCCACTCATCTCTCTCAAATCTGTCAAGATATTTCTAATAAACTCCATCATGTCGGGTACTGGGCTGTCTCATTTGGGCTTAAATGCCTCATGGGAAGAATCTGAGGTGGAACTAAGGAACACATCAAAAAGATGTGGATCAGAGTCAGCTGACACAAAGGAAGTCAGTTTGGGAGGAAACATGATATTGATATGAGATCAATCCCACATAAATCCCCAAAGGGAAAATTGGCCAGATGTTTAGCAGAAAACTTCATTGCTCAATTTGTAACTCAAAGGGAGACTATTGCCTCACAGGTGGATTTTTTCCTCTAGCTTCTAGCTGGATGCCCCATTCAAAGTCAATTACTTAAGAAGTTTCCAAATTCACACAAGCCAGGAAAGGGTCAAGTGGTGGATTCTACCTGAAGAATGATTGCCTTTTCACCTGAGGTTATCACCAGCACAGGCCCACAAACCTGACGCTTCCAAATGCCAATACAAACTTCTTATTGCCCTTTTGTTCCTATCAATTGCTTTTACAAGCAACCATTTTTGTCCTTTGTTTTTAAAAGCACCTTTTTAAAAACTTTCTATAAAACTTTATAAACTCTGCCTCATATACTTTATTGAAGGGAGAAAGCAAGAGATTCTGAATATAGGTAATACCTAAATAACTTTGGATCCACTTTTACAGAATTTGTACCACATGTCCAGCAGAGCATAGCTCTTACAATTCTTACAAATTCTCCAATATATAATTTAGAAAGCAACATCACATAATGGAGACAAAATAGAAACATTTCCAATAAGATCAGGGGTGAACAAGGTTACCCACTATGACCATTACTATTCAATATTGTATTGGAAATGTTGGCTTTGGGAATGAGAAAAGAAAAAGAGATTAAAGGAATTAGAGTTGGTCATTAGGAAATCAGATTATTACTCTTTGAAGATGATAAGATCGTATACTTAGAGAACCCTAGAGAATCAACTAAACAACTAGTAGAAACAATTCACAATTTTAGCAAAGTTGCAAGGTACAAAATAAATCCACATAAATCATCAGCATTCTTATACATCACTTACAAAATCCAACAGCAAAAGATATAAAGAGAAATTCTATTTAAAATAACTGTCGATAGTATAAAATATTTGGGAATCTATCTGCCAAGGAAAGTCAGGAATTATATGAACAAAACTACAAAACACTTTCCATACAAATAAAATCAAATCTAAGCAACTGGAAAAATATTAAGTGCTCTTGGATAGGCTGAGCAAATATAATAAAGATGACAATACTACATAAACGAATCTATTTATCTAGTGCTATACCAATCAGACTCCCAAGAAACTATTTTACTGACCTAGAAAAAAATAACAAAATTCATCTGGAAGAACAAAAGGTCAAGAATTCCAAAGGAATTAATGAAGAGAAAAGCAAAAGAAGGCGGCCTGGCTGTACCAGAGTTAAAACTATATCATGAAGCAGCAGTCACCAAAACCATTAGGTGTTGGCTAAGAAATAGACTAGTTGATCAGTAGAATAGGTTTGGTTCACAGGATGAAATGGTCAATGACTATTGTAATCTAGTATTTGACAAACCCAAAGACCCCAACTTTTGGGATAAGAATCCACTATTTGACAAAAACTTCTGGGAAAACTGGAAATTAGTATGGCAGAAATTAAGCATGGACCTACACCTAAGGTCGAAATGGGTTCATGATTTAGACATAATGATATTATAAGCAAATTAGGAGAACATAGGACAGTTTATCACTCAGCTCTCTGGAGAAGGAAGGAATTTGTGACCAGAGAAGAACTGGAACTCATTACTAAACACCAAATAGATAATTTTGATTATATTGAGTTAAAAAAGTTTTTGAAAAAACAAATGCAGATAAGATTAGAAGGGAAGCAATAAACTGAAAAAACATTTTTACATTTAAGGGTCTTGATAAAGGCCTCATTTCTAAAACAGAAAAATGACTCAAATTTGTAAGAATTCAAGCCATTCTCTAATTGATAAATGATCAAAGGATATGAACAGACAATTTTCAGATAAAAAAATTGAAACCATTTCTTGTCATATGCAAAGGTGTTCTAAATCACTATTGATCAGGAAAATGCAAATTAAGATAACTGAGGTACCACTACACAGCTCTCAGATTGCCTAAAATGACAGTAAAAGATAATGACAAATGTTGGAGGGGATGTGGGAAAACTAGGACACCGATACACAGTTGATGGAATCCAATGGATCCAGCCATTCTGGAGAGCAATTTGGAATTATGCCCAAAGGCATAGTTGATGGGCAAAGGGCCTTCAAACTGTGTATACCCTTTGATCTAGCAGTGTCTCTTCTGAGATTATATCCCAAAGAGATCTTAAAGGAGGGAAAGGGACCCACATATGCAAAAATCTTTGTGGCAGCCCTCTTTGTAGCGGCAAGAAACTGGAAAATGAATGGATGCCCATCAATTGGAGAATGGTCGAATAAGTGACGGTATATGAATGTTATGGAATATTATTGTTCTGTAAGAAATGACCAGCAGGATGAATACAGAGAGGCTTGGTGAGACTGACATGAACTGATGCCGAGTGAAATGAGCAGGACCAGGAGATCATTATATACTTCATCAACAATACTATATGATGATCAATTCTGTTGGACGTGACTCTTCTCAACAACAAGACGATTCAGGTCAGTTTCAATGATCTTGTGATGAAGAGACCCATCAACACCCAGAGACTGTGGAAACTGAATGTGGATCACTACATAACATTTCCACTCTTTTTGTTGTTTGCTTGAATTTTATTTTCTTTCTAAATTTTTTTCTTTTTAATCTGATCTTAATTATAGAAATATGTATGCCCATATTGGATTTACATTTTTAAAATAAATAAAAGCGCATTGGTTGGGAAAAAAACAAAACTACAGACATATTTTATGAGAAACAGTTTAGTATAGGGGGAAATCTTCCCAACCATTTTCTGAATTGTGCTTCTGCTTAAAAGCTTTGTAACCCTGTCCAAGTTACTTAACCTCTCTGAGGCTCAATTTCATATACTAGAATAATTACAATCACACTACTTACTGACCATGATGTTGGGATTCACATAATTTCAGGCACCATATTCATTTGAGTTTCTATTGTAGTTCTTAGAATCTCAGATCGATTTATGGAGTTCATACTGATATCGGGTATAATTTGCAGATTAGCAACACTATCTAGCACACTAAGTTTTGCCTTAAGCTTAAATTCCTGTGCCTGGAACGTTCTTTTTCCTTATAGTCCCAATAAAAATGGTTTTATTGGAAGCCTCTTCTCAATTTAATGACTTCCTTGTCTTCTCCATTTATCTTTGCTTGAATGAGTTTGTTCAAATTTGTTTGCTTCTCTTCTCCCCAGTTATATTATGAGCTAATGGGCAGACAGGGATTATCTTCTGCCCAGAATTAAGTGCTCATTAAATGTTTATTGACTATTTGACTGATTGCAGAGTCCTTAAAGTACATTTCTCATTTAATCTTCCTTTTGATCTTGTAACACTGAGAATATAATTGCCCCCTAAATGCAGATGAGCACACTGAGATTCAACAGTGTCAAACAACATGCCTTCACTGGCAGAACTACAAAGTGTCAGATGTAGGATCATGGGTAATAGATTTGAAAGTAGAAGAGGTTTAACACACACGGGTAAAAATGCGAGGGACCTTCCAGGTGGTTCCAGGTTGTCTTATGTTTATACTGTGCTAAAAGAAATGATGGGCTCATGGATTTTAGAAGAAAAAAATGGATAGACGTGCTCAAAATAATGAAGAGTAAAATGAGCACAACCAAGAGAACACTGTATACAGTAATACAATATTGTTTTGTAAACAACTGAGCAATTAAGTCATTTTGACTATTATAAATACTCAAATTAATTACAAAGGACCTATGAAAGAAGATGCCATTTGCATCCAGAGAACTGAAAAATAGAACAATAGAATAATTTTACTATATATATATGATGATATATACATTATATATGCCATATATAAAGCATAGTATATGTGTGTTTATGTGTGTGTGTATGTAATAGTAATCATGGTAGCCACTTATTATATAGATTTGTAGTTTCTTGTACAAGCATCTTTTTAAAAAAAATCCTCCTATGTTATCTATTTCATAAATTTAAAACAAAATTAAAAAAAATACTAACAGAAATCACATGATTATTTTAATAGATGCAGAAAAGGGTTTTGTCAAACTACAGCACTCATTCTTCCTAAAAAACACTAGAAAGCATGGGTTTTTCCTTAAAATGAGTAGTGTCTCAAACCATCAGGAAGCATATGTAAGTAGGGATCCCAATAAGAGCAGGGAGGAAACAAGGATGCCCCTTTTTACCACTATTATCCAATATTGTACTAGAAATGTTAAGTTTTAGCAATAAGAGAATAATTAAGAGTAGGCAATGAAGAAATCAAACAATCTCTCTTTGCAGATAAGATGTGTACTAAGAGAATCCTAGAGAATCCACTAAAAAAACCACTTAAAATAATTAACAACTTCAACAAAACCATAGGATAAGAAAACAAACCTACATAAATCATCTGCACATTTCTAGATATTTCCAACAAAGTCAGCAGAAAGAGATAGAAAAAAAATTTTCACTTAAAATAACTTCAGACAACATAAAATATTTGGGAGTCCACCTGCCAAGCCAAACCCGGGAACACAATTACAAAACACTTTTCTAACACACACAATAAATCAGATCTAAACAACTGGGAAAATATCAATTGCTCATGGGTAGGCTGAGCTAATATAATAAACATGACAATTCTACCTAAATGAATTTACTTATTAAGTGCCACACTGATCAAACTACCAAAAAATATTTTATAGAGCTAGGAAAAAAAAAAAAACGAAAACAAAACAATTCACCTGGAAGAACAAAAAAATCAAGAATATCAAGGGAATTAATAAAAAAAAAAGTGCAAAGATGGTCTAGTTGTACTGGTTTAAAACTATATTATAAAGTGGCAATTATCAAAACCAGTTGGTGCTGGCTAAGAAATAGGTTAGTGGGTCAGTAGACAGGTTAGAGACACAAAACATAGTCAATGATTATAGTAATTTACTGTTTTATAAACTCAAAGACTGCAGCTTATGGGATAAGAACTCACTATTTGACTGCTGGGAAACTGGAAAAAAGTATGACAGAAACCAGACATTGACCAACACCTTAATAAGGATGTGACTTAAATATAAGGGTGATACCATAAGCAAATTAGTAGATCAAGATGTGCTAATCAATCAGATCTTTGAAGAGGGCAAGAATTTATGACCAAAGATAGAAAACATTATGAAGTGCAAAATGGGTAATTTTGGTTACATTAAATTAAAAAGTCCTTTGCACAAAATTAGAACAAAAGCAAAAAGCAGAGGAACAATTTTTCCTGAGAAATATAGTTTGTGATAAAGGCTTCATTTCTCAAATACAGAAAGAAGTGAGTCAAGTTTACAAGAATACAAGTCACTCCCCAGCTGATGAAGGTGAAAGGACACGAACAGACAATTTTCAGATGAAGAAATTAAAGCCATCTATGATCACATGAAAAAAGTTCTAAATTACTATTGGTTATTAGAGAAACGCACATTAAAACAATTCTGAGTCCCACCTCACTCCTCTCAACTTGGCTAACCTGAGAGAAAAAGATCATGATAAATGTTGAAGATGTGGGAAAACTGGAAGATGGTGGGTGGAATTGTGGATGGATCCAACCATTCTGGAGAACAATTTGGAACTATGCCTGAAGGGTAAAAAACCGCATGCGTTTTGACACAGAAACATGACTCCAAGACTCTCTGTAGCCCAGAGATCATAACCAAGGGAAAAGAACCAACATTTACAGCAGTTCTTCGCAGTGGCAAACGAAGGGATGCTCATCAATTGGCTGAACAAGCTGTAGGATATGAAGAGCCTGTAACCTATATTATGGCGTTGAAGAAATGAGGAGCTGGCGGATCTCACAGAAACCTGCAAAGACTTCCATGGCCCAAGGCCAAGCAAAGGGAGCAGAGCCAGAAGAACGGAGCCCACAGTACCAAGGGCTGGGTTCTCGAGGATTTTGAAAACTCTAGAGGACTTGTGATGGAAACTACCATCCAGGGAACCATGGAGTCCGCACGTGCATTGGACTCCAGACATGTTGGGGTTCTTTCTCTCTCGTGGTTCTTCCCTTTCCTCCTGAGTCCTCTGTCACACACGACTAATATGGAAATAGGTCCGATATGATCCTACACGGTTCCCTTACATCAGATTCCTCCCTGTCTTGGGGAGCACGGAGGGAAGAAAAGGAAATCTGGAACTCCAAATCTCAGAAAAGGGCATGTTGAAAAGTAAAAGAAAAAAAAAATCCCTCGGCTGGGGCAGAAGGCGGTTGGGGGCAGGCCTGGCCACTTAGGACCTAGTCAGGACCCCTGTTCCTCTCTGCAGAGGAAAATGGCTCCAACAGCTAAGCTAGCTCCCTGTATGGAGGGGTGAGGGACACCCTAACAACGATGGGGTTCCCAGGTTTCTGTGAAAGAATTCCAACCTCCAAGCAAGGTTTTAGCAAAATGGGTTTATTCAGGGAGAAACTCTTTCTCTCAGCGGCCGCTTCCCGATTAGGAAGATGGCAAAGGTGACGACCGCCTCAGTCCTTCCTCTCTGGAGGGGGTCAGCGGGGGGAGCATCTATACGGCCAGACCAGGACAGACGGATTATGCTGGAGGGGACGCAGAGACAAATGGCACCGACTGAAGCAAATCCCTGTAGAGGCTCAGCCAGGAGGGGAGGCTGGCCCTGGAGGCCGGCTCCACAGAACATCTTTCCCCCAACATGACTCACCTTGGTGCCCCAGACCTACGAGGGCCATAGTTTAATAAGTGAAATGCTCTGTAATTAGTGGTTTTCACCGAGCCCCAACGCCATCGCTTTCTCCCCGGGAGGATGCAACGCGCAGGGTCTCTGAACTCCTGAGATGAAAGGTGCCTCTGGCCAGGCCTGTGATGTTCCCTGTTACCTGCCGTGCTGGGATGACAGACCTGCCCCACCCCCACCTGCCGTGTTGGGGTGACAGATCTGCCCCACCTCCACCTGCCCCACCCATCACCTGCCAGGCTGGGATGACAGACCTGCCCCACCCTCACCTATGGTGCTGGGGTGAGAGGCCGGCTCCACCCCCACTGCTTTGGGCTGTGGGACTCCTAGGGGATGGGGCCTAGGAGCCGAGCCTGGGTCCCAAGCCCCCATCTGCTCAAGGATCATGAGGAAGGGGTAGATGCTACAGAGCCAGTAACCGCGATGAAAAGAAACGGATCGCTGTCATCATGGAGGCGCATGGGGGGATGGCCTCCAACATGCTGGGATGCCTCCAGATGCCCGCCCTCAATGAGCCCCCTCCTCTCAGTGCCCCACTCCTAGAGGCTTTCCGGCACGGGTCCCCACAATCAGAACCAGATCCCACCGTCCCCAGACTGTGCGGGGCAGGAAGTCCCCTGGCCACCCCCCCAGATGCCATCAGAAGTCGATTATCGGTTATGGATGGGGGGGCCCTTCCACAGGCTCGAATGCTGTCTTCTGCAGGACCCAGGGCTAGGCAGCGGGAAGGGGGTCGCCGCGCCCCCGCTCTCCCCAGCTGGGCCCTTCTACTGATGAGAGGGAGACGAGCCAGGCAGGCACAGTGGGGGATTTCGGACCGGGCCAGCGCCGAAAGTGGCCGCCGGCCCGTCTGGGCTCCTCCCGGCAGCCTCTCTGAGTCCGCTCCCAGGGGGCTCTGTCTCCAGGCACTGCCTTTGAGGGGCACAGAGGGGGCTCCCGCCTCGGCCCCCCCGCCTCACACTGCTACTCACTTGCTTGGAGTCGGGGGGGCTCCTGCACGCCATGGCTCTCACCAGACAGGGCCTGTATGTGCCTGAACCATCGAGCCACGTGGAAGTGCCGGTCCCCAGGCGGGCCCTTCAGCTGCCCGAGGACCTCCAGGTCGGCCTGGGAGAAGGTGTGGCCCTGCAGGTAGCTACGGGTGCTGAGGTGCTCATTCAGAGCCTCCAGCCTGGCCTCCTCTTCACTAATGCTCAGAATATGGCTGAGGCCGGGAGCTGTGGAAACAGAGGGACAAGCCATCAGTCAGCGATGGGGGTGGGGGGCCGCCTCGGGCCTCCTCCCAAGGCTGAGAGCAAGGCCGGCCTCCTGAGCGGGTTCTCCTGGCTGGTTCAGCCTCCTGGGCCCCACCTATATCCTCCCTCACTCAGGGGGTACTTTAAGGTGGGCCCAGCTCCTTCTGTCTGAGTCCCCTCGCAGTGAGAAGCAGCTGGAGGGCAAGGGGAGGCCAGAGCACTCCATGTGGACAGAAGGAGTCTGTGCTGGGGTCCCTGGGGGGGGGGGCTTCTAAGCCCCTCCCTCCTCTCCAAGAAAGCCCAAAAAAGTTTAGCAAACGCTGACTTACACAGGGCCCCCAAAAGCCACGTTCTCCCCCACCCTGGGATTTGTATGACTGGTGAGCATGAGTACAACAGTTTCCACGAGGGGAGCATGGGGGTTTCCACAAGGGGAGCAGAAGCCTTTCACTCCAGGGGCGGTGGATTCCAAGCCCACCTCAGGCAGGGGTCTCCAGAAGCCTCCCCTTTTCGTCCAATCAGAACGCCAAGCTATGCCATCAGCCCCACCGTTAAAGATCTGCATACAGGGTGGATCCTTGCTCGACCTCTCTGCAGACTTACCTGCCCCCCCCCCCAGGGCAGCTCCCCTTGAAGGGCACTTCCCCCTCCCGGGGGGGGGGGGGGGGAGAGAGGGGCTTGTCTTTCCCCTTAGTAATGGCCGGGACCCCTTTTCCTTGCCCAAGGCTGTTAAGTGTCAGCCCTCCCTTAGCAGCTTTATAAAACTTTGCCCCTTGATTTGAGGGTCTACACCTGCAGATCCCGGAATACCAACCCCTGACTCCAATGCCCTTTGGGATGTCACTCATACCCCATCGTTCTGGTGGCTTGGTGCAGGAGGAGTCTGACTGCCCCCAGAATCTTCCCTCCTCTCTGTCTCCCACCCCCTGCTTGTATTTGTTAAGAGCTCATTAAGTATACAGCAGGAGCCAAGCTCTGCTGGCCACAGCCCAGACTGCGTCTCCCTGGGTCTCCCTCCCCTCCCTGGGGGAGGCCTGCACAGGGGTGAGTCCCTATTTCGGTGGATCCTCCCCTGGAGCACTCACGATGCCTTCTGTGCCACTAACAATCCTCCGGAGCCTCCGGAGCCTCCGGCAGCCGCCCCCGGGGAGCCCAGAGCTAAGAGGGCCCATGGCTGGCTCCTCTGGGACAGGGCCCAAGATGTCACTGACTCCCATCAGAAAGCTCCCAAGCGAAATGAATGTAAACTGTTTGCATTTTGGTTTTTCTTCCTGGGTTATTTTTACCTTCTGAATCCAATTCTCCCTGAGCAACAAGAGAACTGTTCGGTTCTGCACAGAGATTGTATCCAAGATCTACTGTAACCTATTTGACATGTATAGGACTGCTTGCCATCTGGGGGAGGGGGTGGAGGGAGGGAGGGAGGGGAAAAATCGGAACAGAAGTGAGTACAAGGGACAATGTTGTACAAAATTACCCTGGCATGGGTTCTGTCAGTAAAAAGTTATTATAATAAATCATGGGGGAAAAAATAAAGAAAAGAAAGCTCCCAAGCCTAAAGGGGCTGAGAGCCGGGGCACAGGACAAGGGGCCGGGTGGGTCTCCGGCCCAGGCCCCCCAGGCCAGCAGGACCTCCTCACCACCACAGAATTCGCTTTCTCTCCACGTGTCATTGAGACACATCCAAGCTGAGCCACCTGCCGTGGCTCAGACGAGCCAGAAACAATCGGGTCTCGTTTCAGGGTCAAGGAGGTCGTTCTCCTGGGGGCAAAGGGACGGGCCAGCTCACCCCGAGGACAGGGCTGTGCCCAGGCTGCCCTCGCCTGACTGGCACCAGCAACCGCTGCCAGTGGCCCGGGTGGAGAGAACTGCGGCAGCCCAGCAAAGAACAGGAGAACGAGGGGAAGCCCATGATCCGGGGCATGGCCGGACGAGCCATGGTCCATGAAGGGGACGGAAAATTATTGTAAAAAGTGAGGAACAAGCCAGCGATAGAAAGGCCTGGAGAGACTGAAACAAATGGACGCAGAGAGAAATGAGAAGAACCAGGAGTTCGGCGTACACGGCGACAGCGAGAACGGCGATGGTCAACTGGGGAAGACCCGGCTCTTCTCAGCGGGTCCGTGCTCTGGAGTGATCCCCGAAGACTCTCGCAGAGCAGGCCCCACACCCAGAAAAATGAATGAACAGCAAGAACTCCGGCACCACAATTCTTGTGACTCCCACCAGCAATCTCCATGGCAGCGGCTGAGGGAGCTTTTTGCCAGGAACCAGGCCCAGGCCCGGGACTCCACCTGAGAGGGGGACGAGGTCTCCCAAGAGAAGGAAACATGGGGGGGAGCACCCCAGGTCTGGGGGGAGAGCCACGGCTGGCGTGGTCGGCACATGGGATCTACAGATAAGAGAAACGGGAAGGGGGTCACAGCTCTCCTCCTGGGCAGCGATGCTCTCAGAGCAGTGACTAGCGACGGGGACGGGGAGTGGGGAGAGGGTGATGGCCAGAGACCCTCGAGCACCGAGACGGGGAGAAGCAAGTCTCAAGGAGACTACTGTGAGCGGGCTGGCTCCCGGTGCTGGCCACCAGCTGGAAGCAGGCCACGGTCAAGCCTGACTCAGAGTGTGGGCAAAATGAGCGGCCGGTGGCCTGGTGGGCACCGCCACCCTGACAGACCGCGGGCCCCAGCAAGCCCTGCCAAGCAGCCTGGCCCAGCCCGGCTTGTTGGCTCACAAAGAACCCGCACTTGCCACAAGCCTTGGGGTGCTTTCATCCTCAGGTAAAATGCACAGCCCTGACTCACCCCAACCCCAAAGGCAAGTCTGTGGGAGGGATGCCGTCTAACCCGGGAAGGCTGTCCTGGCCCGATCCTTAGCAGTGCCCACGGAACCCGCCTAAAACAAGCTTTCTGGGCCCCTGGGAAGGCAAGGGGCACCCACTTCTAGGACTGCCCAGAGGCTCGAGAGGGAAGGAGAGAGAAGGAAGGGAGGGAGGGGAGGGGAGGGGAGGAAGGAAGGAAGGGAGGAAAGGAAGGAAAGGGAGGAAGGGAGGGAGGGAGGGAGGAAGGAAGGGAGGGAGGAAAGAAGGAAGGAAGGAAGGGAGGAAAGGAAGGAAGGAAGGAAGGAAGGAAGGAAGGAAGGAAGGAAGGAAGGAAGGAAGGAAGGAAGGAAGGGAGGGAGGGAGGGAGGGAGGGAGGGAGGGAGGGAGGGAAGGAGGGAGGGAGGGAGGGAGGGAGGGAGGGAGGGAGGGGATCTCTCCGGAACAGCTTCTCTCAGTTCACTTAATGGCACCGGCCTCAGAAAGCCTCCTCTGCCTTCCCCAGGCCAGGTAGCTGCACCTGGGAGCAAAGGCCTCTGGGAGGGCGCGGCAGGCTCCTGGCTGCATCCAAATGAAGAGGAAATGCAAAAACTTGGAATCTGATGAGTTTTGTTCCAAAGCCTGATGCTTAAGCAAGATATGCAGCCAGGAAGCCCCAAGGCATCCTGCCCTTTTAGGAGGGTCAGGAGGAAGGGAAGATGCCCTGGGCGGACAGAGGGAGGGAGGCCCCGGCTCGGGCCGGTTTTACTCGCGGGGGTTGCTCGGTGACCTCAGAGGGAGCCCTGGGAGGCCGCGGTCTCGGGGTCTCAGGCGGCCTGACCCCCACTACCATGGGCTGGCTCTGAGGCCCAGGCGAGGCCGGGCCGGGCAGTGCCCCCGCCTGCAGCCCCAGGACGCCCCCCACCCTCCGGACCCGGAAGCTCCGGCCGCGTCAGTTTCCAGGGCATCACCCCATAAAAGCGGCGGGCGGCTCCGGGAGGGGGCGGGGAACCCGGGGTGGAAGCGCTCGTAACGCGGCCCAAGGGAGCTTTTACAGGCTCCTGAGCTGCCCCCAGGTCCTGGGGGGCCGCGGGCGCCGGCCCCGCCCCAGCTGAGTCCGGGCGGGGCACCCCAAGAATTCCTGCTCCCCCGTGGCCCTGACCCCTCCCGGCTGCAGCTCCTGCGGGGGGGGGGGTGTTGTGGGGCGCTCTGGGAGGCAGGGACCCCCCCAGCGCGGGCCCCGGGCCCACTCTCGGAGGCAGAGCGGAGTCTCCCTCTGGGGGACGGGCGCCCCCCGCCCCCAGCACATGCTCCTCCGGTTCCTTCCCTCCCACCACCATCCCGGCCCTGCTCGTTGCCCGCAGCCCCCTCCCCGCTCCCCGCGGGCAGGAGCTTCTCTCTGTCCTTGTGCTCAGCAGGGCTCGGGGACTCCCGGCGGGGCCGCCCAATGTCAGACCCTCGGGGAGGGACCCACCGCGGGGGGGGGGGGGAGGGGGCGGCCCCCGCGAGGGGGCTCCCGGGCCCCCACCACGTGCTCCCCCCCTCCGGCCTCCCCGGGGGTGGGGGCCGCGCTCCCTTCCCTCCGCCCCAGCGGGCTGCACGGGCGCCCGGGTCTGCTCCGAGCCCCTTCCGCCCGGGGTCCCCGGGAGCAACCGGCCGCGTCCCCCCCGCCCCCCTCGGCCCTGAGTGGGTCTGTGCCCCGGAGGGAAGGAGGGGCCCCCTGCCCCCCGGCGTGACCCCCGGGCTGCCCTCTGCCCTATGACCCCCGGACTGACGGGGGCGGCTCAGCCCGGGCCCTCCCACTGTGACCCCCAGGCTGACGAAAGGCTGGCCCTCCCTCCCCACTGTGACCCCCAGGCTGACGGGGGTGCTCACCCTGCCCGCTCTCCCCTAGCCCCCCATCCCCAGCCCCGCGCACCTGGCTCGCTCCCCGCCATGGCCCGGGCTCGTCTCCCGCTCCGCTCGCGGCTCCACGTCCGGATCTCGTCCGATTCCTCAACCCCCGAGCCTTCGAAGCTGATGCAACCCACGGCTCCGGCCCCGGAAGTCCCGCCCTGCTCCGCCAGCACCGCTTCCGGGACACCCTGCGTTGCTAAGCATCCGCCCGACGCCCAGCAAGAAAAAGAGGATGGAGTGGGCGGAGAATGCCCCGGCGCGAGGCATGCCGGGAAATGTAGTCTTGCCCCAGAGGACGCCGCCAACCCCGCACGCCCCACCCGGGGACCCTCTGGGGAAACTTAAGGAAACTGAGCTCCGCCGTAGCTTACTTTGTGGGAAGGGGAGAGGGGACTCTCTGTCCCGGGGTCCTGGCTTGCCCTTCACCCTTCGAAAATTTGGGGAAAAAAAGGAAAAAAACCAACAATCCTCCAAAGGAGAGCATTAAACCGTGTATCGATCAACACTTATTGAGCACCTACTGTGTTCTTTGCGCCGCGCTCACCGCTGGCAAGGAAAAGGAGAGCGCAGGCTCCCGGGGAGCGAGGCCGCGGCACCGGGAGAGCGGCTGATGATGAGCCCCATCCCGGTGGCCGCTTCCTCCTCAGCCGGTGGTACAGAGGGAGAAACTGAGGCCCAGGGTGGGCGCCCCGGGCTCCAGAGGGGGGAGGGGAGAGAACGAGCACGGCGGGGCTGGGGGCGGGGAGGCTGCCTGCAGGAGCCGGGATGGGGGGGCCCTGGGGGGGGAGCCTGCAAAGGACTCCCTCCCCCTCCCCCCCTGCCGCCCCTCCCCCTCCCCCCTGCCGCCCCTCCCCCCCAGGTACTGCAGCATTTGTCCTGAGGGGGCGCCCGTGGAACCCTGGGGGGGGGGGGTTACTCAGGGGGTGACACAAGGTGGGCAAGAGCTGAAAGAGGTTCAGCGTTGTGTCCCCAGATGATGAGGTCGGCGCAGGGCAGGGACCTGTGGGAGCCTCTTGGCGGGCGCAGGGCAGGGACCTGTGGGAGCCCCGGGCGCAGGGCAGGGACCTGTGGGAGCCCCTTGGCGGGCGCAGGGCAGGGACCTGTGGGAGCCCCGGGCGCAGGGCAGGGACCTGTGGGAGCCCCTTGGCGGGCGCAGGGCAGGGACCTGTGGGAGCCCCTTGGCGGGCGCAGAGGTCCTTTGTAAAGGAATTTACAAACCGGGAAAGCCAGGCTGGTAAAAGACGTTTATTTCGGGCACTGGCGGCAGCCTCTGCGCTGCAGGAACAGAAAGGCTGAATTCCTGGGTAGCAAGGTCCTGGCAGAGAGGTAAAGTTTTTAGAAGGAAAATCCTATCCTGGCAGAGAAAGTGAAGGAGATCTTGTTAGTGAAATAGAAAGAGGAGTAACGCTGAAGGAGAGCCTCATTTCAGTGGGCAGAGGGTGGCAGCTTCTGCCAGGGAGAGAGGTTCCTTGGCATGGCATGTTAGGGCCTCTGCAAGAAACGAGTTTAACATCCGCTGGTCATCCTGCCATCTGGGGGCGGGGGTGGGGGGTAAGAGGTGAAAAATTGGAACAAGAGGTTTGGCCATTGTTAATGCTGTAAAGTTACCCTTACATATAACATGTAAATAAAAGGCTATTAAATAAATAAATAAAAGCAAAAAAAAAAAAAAAAGAGTTTAAAAATTTTTATAAATATAATATTTAATATATAAATATTATATTTATATATAAATATTTAATTTGTTTGTGTATGTCATATATAAATATAAATTTTTTATAAATATGAATATAAATTTTTACAAGGAAATCTTGAAACTGAAGTTTTAATGGAGCTGGATTCCCTCAGTGCTGTCACCGTCCCCAGGCCTAGATGAGACCACTTACTGAGAGGGGCCCTGAGCCAGTCTTCAGTGCAATAGGGGTCCATAGAAATCTAGATCTGCAGCTAAATGAGATTACTTAAGTTTGAGCTAAGTAGGGAGTGGTCCCTGACTCAACTGGTCCCACCAAGGTAACCACATGAAACCACTTTGTCTTGGTCCCCTGGGACAGGCCTTTCCCAGAGGCAGAATCTCCTGCAAGGAGCTTCTCAAGTGCTCTACCTCACGGCTCCCTCCCAGAGTCAGAGAGAAAGAGAGAGTTTTGGGGCTTCCCTCAGAGCGACCGAGGGGAGACTTCAAGCTGACACTGGGGAAACGGCCTTCAGTGACGGGGGGGGGGGGGGGAGGGTTTGGGGGGAAGGCCGTGAAGTCTGTTCAGATGGCTCCTGGACAGTTCAGTCTCCAAATTGGCTGAAAGGTGGCAAAGATGCTAGAGCCGAGGTGAGTTTAGGGAAGAACCAGCAATCATCAGCTTAGAGACAGGTGGGAAATGGGCTGGAGCTAACTCTATGTTGTTGTCTGGCCTCCTGACGAGGTCCTGGGTCACTGGGTGGGGGGTGGGCAGAGAAAGCCCAGGTATGGAGCAGAGTTAGGGAAGGAGAAGGGCACTGATGGGGATCACTTCAACTTCCCAGTCCTAGCCCCTGTGGGGGTCGTGGGGAAGCCCACTTTACTGTGTCCACTCAGAAATCCAAGTCATGTCAAACCTTGAGCTTAAATGGCCGCTGCCTTCCTGGCTGAATCCCTTTGGGGGTGAGCTCACCTCAGTCTTTGGCTCCTCCCCCCACCCTATATCCCCTACTCCCGCCCACCATGTCTCCTTTCTCCCTAAGTGTGAGACCAAAAGATCAGGCCTCGAACTCCACCCA
This sequence comes from Dasyurus viverrinus, assembly GCA_020854095.1. Classification (NCBI taxonomy): domain Eukaryota; kingdom Metazoa; phylum Chordata; class Mammalia; order Dasyuromorphia; family Dasyuridae; genus Dasyurus; species Dasyurus viverrinus. The sequence continues at coordinate 253,118,982 of CM037002.1, read as the reverse complement.
CTGGCTGATGATAACCACAAACTACCCACTGGCTGATGCATTCAGGAACAATTTCCTTTACGTTTCCTGGGCAGCATCTTATTTCTAATCTTGCAGCTGTGATGCTAGAGAAACTGAAGCAAGACAGAGATTAGGGTTTCTAATATTTAAATAAGGCGAATTTGGACTGGCTGAAGCCAGCCAGCCCGGTGGGACTCTGGTCTCAACGCATCCAGCCCCAAGCACTTAATTCCAGAGACTTTTCTAGGAATCCAGCTACCAGGGAAACAAAGGCAAGGGGAAGGCAGAACACTGGGTGAGTGGAAATTCCAGGAAAGGGCCCTAACTTTTTGATTCTGACCGTTTGGGGATCAGGAAGCTTGGGAACAGGAGACAGGAGTCTGGGGGAGGAGATACCCCGACATTTGAGCCATCTGGAGTTTTATGACTTTGGAATATAAGAGTGGCCAGAGCTCCGAGGCCCCAATTCCCTCCATCCCACTCGGGCAAGGAAGGGGGAGGTGGTCACAACAATTCCACTCATGGTGTAACAATTCAGGGAAACTGAGGTAGAATTCCACACTCTCTCTAGTGGGTATTCAAATCATGGAATCATCCTCGCAGACACCTGGAGGGTCTCAGCACCATGATTTTGACCGACACTACCTGGAGCAGGGAAGTCAAAATAAAATTAGAAAAGGTGCGAGGACCCACGGCGAGGGCGAGGTCTCCCTGATAACCCCAGAGCTGTAACAGCATTCCGGGTCAGGGCAGCACAGAGGCCTTCCTGTTGCAAGAAGAGTACGTGAGGTCCTCTGCAGCTCCAGAGCCCCATCACAGCCAGGGAGTCCAGTTTGAGATGGACAGTTCAATGTGAGTTAGGGCTGCAGTTATTTGTGCGCTTAACCCAGCATCTGCTTGTAGTGGGCACTGCACAGCGGTCAGAGACCCTAAGGGGGGAAGGGGGGGAAGGGGGGAAGGGGGGAAGGGTGGGCCCCGGGAGGACGGGAACACTGTGACAGAAAGGAGTGGGAGTAGGAGGATGCACACTTAGACCATCAAGGCAGGCAAACCGTGAGCTTCCAAAGGCCCAAAGGCAAACTGCCACGTCCTTCGAGGATGCTGAAATTCGAGTTAAGGAGCTGGAGGCCTGATCAGAGACTGTCAGTCACAAACCGGGTCCTATGCCTTGGAGATTTCCAAGAGCGATTTCTGGCGGTTCCCGAGAACAGGCCATCCCAAAACCCTTCCAGACCCCGAGTCGGCCAGGCTAATTCCAACCGAACAAGGGTTCAAAGTTAACTATTGCCAAGTCCGCTTCCCACCTCCCCCCGGCTGCTGTCCCTGCCATATAATCCCTGGGTGAGCTGTTTGATGAAGGCGTTTTCCCATCTTTCCAGTGCTTTGGGGAAACATCCACCAGCTTCCCTGGTCCTTTATTTCTTCTCCTCCCCTTTTGTTTTATCACAGGAATTATCCAAGGGGAAGTAAATAGGGCCCCAGTTGTCAAGCAGCCAGCTCGCACACAGGTTCCGAAAGTGAAGTAAAGTTCCTATACACGACACACTAGAACAGGAGGGATTTTCTACGCTGGGACATATGCAAAGACCCCTCAAATAATTACATGTTCTGAAGGGAACATTGTGTCCAATGAGATAATGCAGATACAAAGCACAAGCACCGTTACAGCAACAGTTACCCAATTTTGACCCAACCTTTTCCATCCTATTCCTAAATGCACAGAGAAAGGGGACCCAGCCAGCATTCCCAGTCATTCTCCGTTCCTCCCAAATCAATGGGGCTCAAAGTCCATTAGGGGCGACGGTCTCATCTCTGAAACTGCTTCCTGCTGAGGATGGACATTGTGGGGAGGGGGCGGGGCGGCGGCTGGGAGCATCCAGTGGCCTGATCCAGGTCCCAGAGGCAGGTCAGTACGACTCATTCTGTAACGTGTGTTTACACACAGAGGCCCTACAAGGCCCCTTCCTTGGGCTGACAGATGTCCCAGGACCCAGTATTGAAGACAGTTCAGGGCCAGCCTTGGCCACGTGCCTTCACTTCCCCTAACACTCCTTATAGGGATGACCTTGGCGAGGATTCAGCCATGGGAAGTGAGGGGGACGGCTCGTGAGCCCCTAGTCTCTGAATGGGGAGAACAGCGGCCCTGCTCAGCACCTGCACCCGGGGCCGGGCGAGCGCCGATCACACCGGGGTCCGGGCCACAGCACGTGGCGAGCGGGGGACTGTGGTGGGAACGTCACCGCTTCCGAGGCATTGTCGGCACCCCCACGGCTGCCGGGCTCGGCAAGCGACAGGTGCGGAAATAATGAGTCCAAGCAGAAGGGACAGGGAGGGAGGCCAGAGAGTGTGCACGAGGGCTGGGAACACACAGTGACTCATTTTGAAATAAAAAATGATTGGAAAGCAATTCACATGAAAACACTGACACTCAGATATATTTAATTGCACAAATAACCCAATGAATACTATAACACATTTAATTGCACACTATTGTTCTTTGGGCATTTTAAGGTAAGATCCTTCAGAAGCAAAAACAAAAACAAAAACAAATAAAAAAAGATCCTTCTGAAGGAGGGGGGAGCTGGAGGGAAAAGGTAACATGGGGTAAAGGGGAGAGCTGGGTCCCAGCCCCAACATACCAGCAGCTCGCTGAGGTCCCAATAGAAAAGCCCGGCCCCGCTGGAACTTGTAGTGGACTTTGGGAAGAGCAGGAGCCCCTTGGCACAGCTGGCAGGGTATTGGCAGTTCTTGTAAATATTCATGGCAGCACAAGAAAAATCAAAGCAAAATGGATAGAGAAAAGGAAGGACAACAAACAACCAACAAAAAATGGCGAAAGTGCCACCCTGTGACCCGCATTCAGTCCTCAGGCCTCCTCGCTCTGCAGCTCTCCTTCAGGAGCCAGGGGAACGGCCCAGAACACCCGGGAGCTGTTGGAATACATGGGAGCCATCAGGCCGTGGCTGCTGGAGGTCCAACCCAGAATGGATCCCCCCTTGTGAGGGGCTGAGACAGGGAGACTGGGAGGCCGTTGCTGTTCTCTGACCTCCCTCCTCTTCCCTCTGTCTACAATTTATCTCATTCTCAATCTCCAACACCCGAGTCAGCAAAGGCTGCCCTGCGGCTCCTTCGGATGCTGTGGAAGGTCTGGGAGAATTGACCTGCCCCTCAACAGGAACTGTCCGGGATGGCCCTAATCTTTAACACTTCCGGAGGTGGCAAATGATGAAATGGAAGATGGCCACAATCGGCAGAATCAGAAGCAGAAGCCAAAGCCATGACTTGTCAGGGCCTCCTACAAGAAGAAGGCAGAAAATGAGCCCACAAGGGGAAGCATGGAGCCCATCCTGAGGGGACCTCTCACCTCCCCCCCACCTCTGACAGTGATACCCGGCAGGGCGACAAAGAATGGTCCCTGGGGCTAGGAAAGACCCTTGAACTATAGTCCAGAGACCTGCATTCAAATCTTGCTTCTCTTCTAATAGGACCTTGGGGGGCCTTGGGATGGCCCTATCACTGGGGCATCTCCTAAGGGGACCAGACACCCAAGCCCAGGGAGAAGAGGCCCCAGATGGCCTGGCCACACCCACTGGCACTTGGGCAGCTCCCTCAGAGGCGGGGGTGGGGGTAGGGGGGTGTTAACTGGCCAAGTGCCCTGGAAAGAGGGTCTTCCTCTGGGGGCAGAGGAGTCAGCTCCAAGTCCCACCTCTGACACCGGGAACCGGGGCGTGGAGCTTTGGCTTTTGGGGAAACCTCTGGCCTGGATGACTCAGGGGCTTCCTCCAGCTCTAGGGCCTTCCAGGGCACTTGGGGGGACTTTCCCCTCATGCAGGTGTAGGGTTAGCTGGGCGCCCCGAGGGCCTTCTTGCTCTGAGGGATTCTTGGACCCAGGGGGCGGCCAAACAGACCGAGGCTGGGGGCTCTGCCCAACCCAGGGGAGCCCTGAGGCCAGACACACTCCAGACCTCTGCCCGACCGCCCGCAGGGCCCCACGGGGACACCGGCCCCTTCTGACAGAGGACAGCGCTGCTCCCCGCCCCCCCTCACCTGTTGTAGGGGCCCCACACACTATATCCGTTGTGTTGGTGCATCCTTGGCGAAGCTCTTCTCCCTCTGGGCAGCTGGAACCAGAAAAGAGGGAGGCTCAGGACCCGGGGGATTGTGGCAGGACAGGACCAGGCGGCCCCGCTGCCGCCCCCCCCCCTCCCCTGGGCCCCGGGAGCCCCCAGCCCCCAGGGACAAAGGGAGTCTCTCAGCCTCTGGCCTTGGCTGGGCCCTCTCCTGGTGTTGGGGGCGGGACCTGCAGGAGTCCCCACTCTGGCAGCCCCCGCCCAGCCCCCCCCTCCAGCCTCCCCGCCACATAACTGCTTTTAAATGACAGTAGATGATCACAATCTCCCTCCCCCCCAGTGCTCCCAGAATCAGCTCAGGCCCCACCGTCTCCATGCAGCCTTTAGTTCTGACCCTGCCCCTCCCACGGCCCCCAGAAGCCCCCGGGTCTTCTGTCCCGGCCCCACCTTGTCCTGCAGGGCCGGCAGACAGTACAGTTCTGTCCCTCACAATAGTCTCCGACTTTACACCGGCACCGGGCGTTGCTCGCCCTGTAACATGGAGCCCACATCTCTTGGTCTGCCAGAGAGGGAGAGTCTGGGGTCAAGGCAGCGCAGGGGCGGCGGCTCCCAGGGGGGCCTCCCCAAAACCGCCAAAGGCCCCGGGGGACGAGTGGGTCACGTGGCCACTGATACCCAGGGGCATGAGTGGGTCACATGGCCACCAATTGGGGGGGTGGGGCACTGGCTGCTCCCAGGGTCAGTGACCCGGGTGACCCCGAGCCCCCTGTGGCCACTGGGAGCAAAGGGGGCGGGGAGGCTTCCCTCTCTAAGTGGGGATGTCACCCCTCCCCCCAGCTGGTCCCCAGCATCCTGGGCAGAAACGCCCCTGTGAGGCCCACACTGAGCCAGCTTCGCTGGTCCCTGAGGGTCCCCTTCTGTCCCCTGCCCAGCGCCTGCCATCAGCCACCTCCTCCTGGCCCCGCCCCAGCTTCCCCCTCCTGTCTTGCTGGGACCCTCGGCTTGGGGGGCAGGGCTGGGCCCTCTGGTGGGGGGGCGGGGGCCCTGAGCCGGCCTCTGCCCCCGGAAGCTTGCGGCCGTCGGCTTGGCCCGTACTGACCTTCCCTGCAGCGGGTGCAGGGCCGGCAGCGGTTCTTGTGTGAGTATTCTCCAAGCCGGCATTTCTCACAGACTCCCAAAGTGCCCTGAGAAGCGCAGGGCTTGACGACCCCGGTGCCTGGCGAGGAGACAACAGAGGCTGAAGAGGCCCCGGAGACTCCAGACTCCAGGACAAAGTGGCTCCCGGCCCCCAGGGGCAGGTTCCCATCCCCCAGCCCCGCCCCCCAGCCCCTCCCCCAGAAACCCAGGCAGGGACCTGCTTCTCCCTCATTTGTGTCCAGCCCAGTGCCTTCCAGTTACCCAGAAGTCCCTGCGACACCTTTGTTCTTGCCATTCCCTGAGCAGGAAGCCCTCTGGCCTCTACTGGCCGCTCTCTCCCTCAGCTCCCCTGTATTTTCCCGGACTTCTTATGGGGCGTTCAGTTCTTAAGCCACAGTCACAGACACACACTCAGACACACTCACACACACACTCACACACACACTCACTCACACTGACACTCACACTGACACCCAGGGCCGGGATGGGGGACGGCAGTGGCCCTGATACATCCCAGACCACTCCCAGTGGAGGAGAAGGGCCCGGGAGGCTTTGAGAACTGCCCAGAGACAACCAGCCTGGTCAGGCAAGTGGTGGTGGGGGGGCATGAGCAGCAGACCCAGGGCCCAAGAGTGGGGGTGGGGCGGGAATGGCCCCTCACCAGGAGGGCAGCGCAAGCAGCAGTGAGTCCCATGGCTGTACTCCTCTTCAGGGTCACAGGTCACCTCTTGCTCTGGGTCCTTCTGATTTAGGGTTGACTCTGACGCTGTCATGTCCTGGAGAGAAGCAAAATAACTTCTTTGAATCAGTTCATAATCTCACTCCTTAGTCTGAATCATGACCCCACTGCCACCTTATCTGGGTTCAGGGGTGAGGCGAGGGGCAGTGCCCGGCTTCTGCCACCCGAGTCGCCACTTTTCCCGGCAGTTTTTGCCAAATGCTGAGCTCTTGCCCCAAAGCTGGGGTCCCCGGGTTGGACAAACACGGGGTTCCTATGGCCCTTGACCCTTTGTCCTGGGAGCCTGCCCCGTCCCACTCCCCGGCTGCCCCGTCCTGACCCGCCGCCTTGTGACAGGCTCGGCCCTGGCCCGGGGGGGCGCCGTCCCTGGCCGTTTTCTCGCTAATTCCCTGGACTTGCGGACCTCTTGTCCCTGCGGACAGACTCTGCTGCTACTTTTCCAGCTCTGCGAGGGAAGTTCCCGGGAGCTGGCGGCGGGGCACTAGGCGGCAGAGGGACGCCCCGGATGGCACGGGCTCGGCCCCCGCCCCGGGCACTTTCTCTGCGGCCGCTTAGCTCGGCCCCCGCCCCACGGGACGCGCTCTGTGCCTGGGCTCGTCCAGTGCCGGCTCCCGGGAGTTCGCAGTGGCTAAAGTTGTCTTAAAGGAAACTTCCCTCCCGGTTCTTCTGCTGGACCTTGTGGGTAACGTATAAAAACGTGCGAGGCTCAAGAACTTCACCCTAAGTGCCCCCGGCCCCCCTCGGGGGGAAGCTGCCTTGGGGCAGAGCTCGGTCCCGCGGGCTCCGAGGCCCCCCCCCCCCCGTGTCCCGGAGACGGGCTTTTGCCGGGTCTCCCCCGTCTCAGGGAAGGACCGTGAGCCTTTGCCCCCTTGGGCCGGGACTTGGATTCTGTGGGTCCGTCGTGGCCCCTTCAGAGGAGCCTGGGAGAGGATCCTGCGGCCTGGGACCGAGAGAGGGAAGGACAGAGCGGGAGGTGGCGGGAAGCCTCGGGAAGCCCCGGGGAGCCGGTCCCAGCCCAGCCACTCCCTGAGGGACTCCAGGGCTCACAGCCTGTTTGTTCTCGCTCTGACCGCCGGGTGTCGCTGCTGCACAGAGGTGGTTCTGCTCTCCTAGTGCCAGGACCCAGTAACTCCCTCTGCTGGCCCCAGAGGGCGGGGGGGGGGGGGGGGGGGGGGGGGGGGGGGGAGCTGCGGCACATACTCATCCCTGAGCTTACACAGGAGCGCATGCAGGAGGGGGAGGGGCCTCCAGGTGGCCGGGTCCGGTCTCTGGGACCCCTGCAGCAGCAGTGGGGCAGGCGATGCTCGTGCACACACACACAGACACACACACAGACACACACACACGCGAGCACACAGGAGGGGGCGGGGTCTTCAGGTGGCCGGGTCCGGTCTCTGGGACCCCTGCAGCAGCAGTGGCGCGCGCACACACACACACACACACGCACACAGACACACACACACGCACAAACACGCACAGACACACAGACACACAGACACACAGACTCACACCCGCACAGCCTGCGGGGGGAGCCTCCCACTCTCCCACCGAGTCCCGGGGCAGCCGCCGGGGGGGGGGGGGGGGGGGGGGCAGGAGGCCTGGGCAAGCGCGGAGGACTCACCTGCGCCGCGGCCAGAGGCAGCATCCCCGCCGCGCCCAGGATCACAAGCAGGCTGGCGTACAAGTGAGGACGCGCCCGCGCGGCGCTGAGGGGCCCTTGCCATCCTCTGGCCATGGCCGTGCCATGAGGGCTCACAGTTACCTGGTGTAACTGGGCACCTCGCTACTACGCCCAGCTGCGCCGTGGGGGAGGAGCTGGAGGCGGGGCTAGGCGGCTCTACCTATCGCAGGAGAGTAACGTGGGCAGTCCCGGCCTTTAGGCCGGCCCCCTTCCTCCTCTAGCGGCCCTGGCCGGGCCGGGGGCGGGGCCGAGCCGGAGCTCCCCCCCTCCCACTCGGGAACGGGAACTGAGGCCCCGCCCTCGGAGGGAAGCGCGGAAAGACGGAGCTCGGGGCCGGGCCTGGGCTCTGGATGCCAAGTGTTTGCCCGGGCCGAGCCCCCTCTGACCCATCGCGCGCACGGGCCGGGAGAGAAGCCCCCGTCCCACGTGCCCGGCCCCGCTTCCTCTGCCCAGAACCGCCCGCTGGCCCTCGAGTCGGGGAGGGCGGGTTTGGGGCCGGGCCGAACGAGGGCGCCCTTACCTCAGATCCTTCCCCCCCTCCAGCCCCGCTTTCCCCGTCCCAGCCTCCCCCTCCCCCTCTCCCCCTCCCCCTCCCCCTCCCTCCGGGCTTGGCTGTAGCTTCTCCATCCCCCCCCCCCCACCCCCCGCTGGGGCCTAGGGCGGCAAACCCTGGGCCCCCGCGGCCTCCCGAGGGTAGCGCCCCAGCCCGGGCCCAGGATCGAAGGCTCCGGGAGAACCTGGCAGCTTTCCCCGAGGATTCCCGGGGCGGCCCCGGGCGTCAGCGCGGCCCTGGGGTCCCCGAACACAGGCACAGGAAGCTCGTCTGCACTTGGGCTCAGATCTTTTTTTTTTTTTTTTTTTTTTTTTTTTTTTTTTTTTAATTTTTCTTTTTTAATTTAATAGCCTTTTATTTACAGGTTATATGCATGGGTAACTTTACAGCATTAACAATTGCCAAACCTCTTGTTCCAATTTTTCACCTCTTACCCCCCCCCCAGATGGCAGGATGACCAGTAGATGTTAAATACATTAAAATATAAATTAGATACACAATAAGTATTCATGACCAAAACATTATTTTGCTGAACAAAAAGAATCAGACTCTGAAATATTGTGCAATTAGCTTGTGAAGGAAATCAAATATGCCGGTGGGCAAAAATATAGGGATTGGGAATTTAATGTAATGGTTTTTCGTCATCTCCCAGAGTTCTTTCTCTGGGCGTAGCTGGTTCAGTTCATTACTGCTCCATTGGAAATGATTTGGTTGATCTCGTTGCTGAGGATGGCCAGGTCCCTCAGAACTGGTCGTCATATAGTATTGTTGTTGAAGTATATAATGTTCTCCTGGTCCTGCTCATTTCACTCAGCATCAGTTCATGTAAGTCTCTCCAGGCCTTTCTGACATCATCCTGTTGGTCATTTCTTACAGAACAGTAATATTCCATAGTATTCATATACCACAATTTATTCAGCCATTCTCCAACTGATGGACATCCATTCAGTTTCCAGTTTCTAGCCACTACAAAAAGGGCTGCCACAAACATTCGTGCACATACAGGTCCCTTTCCCTTCTTCATAATCTCTTTGGGATAGAAGCCCAATAGTAACACTGCTGGATCAAAGGGTATGCACAGTTTGATAACTTTTTGAGCATAGTTCCAAACTACTCTCCAGAATGGTTGGATTCATTCACAACTCCACCAACAATGCAGCATGAATAGTTTTGTAGCCCTTCGGGCATACTTCCAAATTGCTCTTCAGAATAGCTGGATGTGTTCACAACTCCACCAACAATGTGTCAGTGTCCAAGTTTTCCTGCATCCCCTCCAACAATCATTATTTTTTCCTGTCATCTTAGCCAATCTGACAGGTGTGTAGTGATATCTCAGAGTTGTCTTAATTTGCATTTCTCTGATTAATAATGACTTGGAGCATCTTTTCATATGGTTAGAAATAGTTTCAATTTCTTCATCTGAGAATTGTCTGTTCATATCCTTTGACCATTTATCATTTGGAGAATGGCTTGGTTTTTTATAAATTAGAGTCAATTCTCTCTATATTTTGGAAATGAGGCCTTTATCAGAACCTTTGACTGTCAAAATGTTTTCCCAGTTTATTGCTTCCCTTCTAATCTTGTCTGCATTAGTTTTGTTTGTACAAAAACTTTTCAGTTAGCTATAATTGGAATTTTCTATTTTGTGATCAGTAATGATCTCTAGTTCTGCTTTGGTCATAAATTCCTTCCCCTTCCACAGGTCTGAGAGGTAAACTATCCTGTGTTCCTCTAATTTATTTATAATCTCATTCTTTATGCCTAGGTCATGAACCCATTTTGACCTTATCTTGGTGTACGGTGTTAAGTGTGGATCAATGCCTAGTTTCTGCCATATTAGTTTCCAATTTTCTTAGCAATTTCTGTCAAACAGTAAGTTCTTATCCCAAAAGCTGGGGTCTTTGGGTTTGTCAAACACTAGATTGCTATAGTTGTTGACTGTTTTGTCCCTTGAACCTAACCTATGCCACTGATCAACTAATCTGTTCCTTAGCCAATACCAAATGGTTTTGGTAACTGCTGTTCTATAATATAGTTTTAGATCTAGTACAGCTAAGCCACCTTCATTTGATTTTTTTTTTTCATTAATTCCCTTGAAATTCTTGACCTTTTGTTTTTCCATATGAATTTTGTTGGTTTTTTTTCTAGGTCATTAAAATGTTTTTTTGGGAGTCTGATTGGTATAGCGCTAAACAAATTGATTAGTTTAGGTAGTATTGTCATCTTTATTATATTTGCTCGCCCTATCCAAGAGCATTTAATATTTTTCCAGTTGGTTAGATCAGACTTAATTTGTGTGGAAAGTGGTTTGCAATTTTGCTCATAAAGTTTCTGATTTTCCCTTGGCAGATAGATTCCTAAATATTTTATACAATCAGTAGTTTACTTTAAATGGAATTTCTCTTTGTAACTCTGACTGTTGGATTTTGTTAGTGATATATAAGAATGCTGATGACTTATATGGGTTTATTTTATAACCAGCAACTTTGCTAAAGTTGTAGATTATTTCTAATAACTTTTTAGTAGAATCTCTGGGGTTCTCTAAGTATACCATCATATCATCAGCAAAGAGTCATAATTTGGTTTCCACGTTGCCTATTCTTATTCCTTTAATCTCTTTCTCAGTTCTTATTGCCAAAGCTAGCGTTTCTAATACAATATTAAATTGTAACGGCGATGGTGGGCAACCTTGTTTCAGTCCTGATCTTATTGGGAATGGTTGCAGTTTGTCCCCATTACATATGATGCTTACTGATGGTTTTAAATAGATGCTGCTCATTATTTTAAGAAAAAGTGCATTTATTCCTATACAAGTGTTTTTAATAGGAATGGATGTTGGATTTTATCAAATGCTTTTTCTGCATCTATTGAGATGATCATATGGTTTTTGTTAATTTGGTTATTAATATGGCCAATTATATTGATAGTTTTCCTAATATTGAACCAACCCTGCATTCCTGGTATAAATCCTACTTTTCCCTTTCCCCAACTGGAGGTGGATCCAGCACTGGCGGAGCTATTGAAGTGCCCAGTTGGGCTGTGTGGATTAGCGACTGCCTTAGGCTAGAGACTAAGCAGTGAAAGTGTCACTTGGTCTCAAATCTTTAACGGAGACAAGAAAGAGCAAGAAGAAAGGGCAGCGGGGTGGAGAGAGACAGAGACACACAGAGAGAGACAGAGACACAGAGAGAGAGACAGACACAGAGAGAGAGACAGACAGAGAGACAGACTCTCTCTGTGAAGAAAGATCCGAGGAAAATGAAGAGGAGGGAAGGGGAAAGAGAGGAAACAGATGGGACTGAGAGACTGAAAGGGGAGATTGGGAAGAGACGCCCTGTGAGTCACACTGCCGTCCCCAGCGCTGGAGTGCCAGCCTGTGTGTGTGTGTGTGTGAATGAGTGCATTACTCAGGAACCAAACTCCTCCATGAGGGCGCACATACTGTGGTCCCGGCATGACCCCTCCCTCCCCGGCCCCCCCTAGAGTGAGGAGGTGGCTGATGGCAGATGCTGGGCAGAGGACAGAAGGGGACCCTCAGGGACCAGCAAAGCTGGCTCAGTGTGGGCCTCGTGGGGGCGTTTCTGCCCAGACAGATGGGGTGGGGGGTGGATGTGGGGGCAGCTGGGGGGGGTGACATCCCTACTGAGGGAGGGAAGCCCCCCCAGTCACTCGCAGCTGCCACACAGGGCTTGGGGTCATGGCCGTGTGAGCAGCCAGTGCCCCCTCTGGGCAGTCGCCCCTTCTGCCACTCTGGGCATTCGCTGCCCTCTTAGCAGAGGGCTCTGCTGGGCCGGGAAGGGCGGCCATGGAGGCTCCTGGGTGCTGCCGCTGGCCCAGAGCTCCGCGTGGCCCCCAGTGTGGGGCCGACAGTGTGGGGGGGAACCCAGGGGGGCTCGTGCCGGCCAGTCCGGTCTGCATTCTCAGCAGCTCGGGCCTGGCTCCCCCTCTGGGTGTTTCCGCAGCCAGGACGCTTCCTCCGGCCGTCCTCACCTTGGGGCTGCCTATGCTTTATCTGCACATCTGGTGTTGGGGGGGTGGGAGGCAGCTGCTGGGAGGCCCTGCTGACTCTTGGGATCCCTGGCCCATCCTGGGAGGGTTTGGGGCCCAGAGGCTCCTGCCCCTCCCTCCCAAGATCCTCCCTGGGGCTCCAAGTCCCCCTGAGGGGCCTGGCTGCTGCCCAGAGCAGCCTATGCCTTCTCCCCCTGTGGCCTTGTGCCTCTGGCTCCCACCGGGATACTTCTGGAAGGAGGGGGGGGGGGGGTCTCACTTCAGAGGGCCTGAGGAGGGGCCTGTTGCAGCCAACAGCTGCTTTGGAAGGGCCTGGGGCAATGGGCAGCCCCCCGGGGGGTCGCTGGCGCCCTGCATTTTCAGGAGGGCAGGTCTGGAGCTCTGGGACTGGGGGGTTCCTCGCTTTTTAGGGAGAAACCCAACCCTGGCTCTGTAATGGGCTGAAGTTTGAGTTGATGCACTTAGGTCCCAAGTACATGAGGCTAAATAGTAATTGGGCTATACTCTATTCATATACATGATTGGATAAAGACTGGTCCCTGCCCATTCTCTGTGCAAGTCCTGATGTGTTGTAGAGGAAATGATGATTTTGGTGGGTGGAGGCAGAGAGAGGAACAGGAAGAGAAACTGGGAGAGTTTGGGCCTGAGTTCATTCTCCAGGCTGCTGGTCATGTGGCTGCTGGTCTGGCTGGCTTCTTTTTTTTTTTTTTTTTTTTAATTTAATTTTATTTTTTTAATAATAGCCTTTTATTTACAGGTTATATGCATGGGTAACTTTACAGCATTGACAATTGCCAAATCTCTTGTTCCAATTTTTCACCTCCCACCCCCCACCCCCTCCCCCAGATGGCAGGATGACCAGTAGATGTTAAATACATTAAAATATAAATTAGATACACAATAAGTATTCATGATCAAAACATTATTTTGCTGTATAAAAAGAACCAGACTCTGAAATATTGTGCAATTAGCTTGTGGAGGAAATCAAATATGTCGGTGGGCATAAATATAGGGATTGGGAATTCAATGTCATGGTTTTTCATCATCTCCCAAAGTTCTTTCTCTGGGCGTAGCTGGTTCAGTTCATTACTGCTCCATTGGAAATGATTTGGTTGATCTCGTTGCTGAGGATGGCCAGGTCCAGCAGAACTGGTCATCACATAGTATTGTTGTTGAAGTATATAATGATCTCCTGGTCCTGTCTAGCTGGCTTCTTGACTCAGCTGCACACATTGCTATCGCCGATTCTCTTCCACCTCCGATCCTTCTTCACTGAGAATAGAGAGTGACGATTTTCCCCTAACCTGAACTCCGGACTCCTGCTGATTTAAAAATACACGGTCTTCACACGGCTCCTTTTCCCGGCTGTGAGGCTGTCCCTCTGCCATAACAATGCTGGGTCTCTGCTCGTCATCCTGGCATTCCGGGCCCCCAGGCCCACCTCCCTCCCCCACCAGGCCCCAGGCCAGCCCCACTCACACCCCTCCCCCTCAGCTCACCCTCTCCCAAAAGTCCTGCACTGAAAATGACCTAGGACCCAGAGCGTTGCTTTCACTGAACAAGATTCTCCCAAGCCCCCAGCCCAAGTCATCTGTCGGATGGGATCTGCAACGGTGACCCCAATCGACCGAGAGACACTGGGGCTCAGCGGGCAAAGGACCCGACCGTTCCCAGCAACTGCTGAGAGTGAATTTAAACTGGAGGCTGCAGCCCTGGCTTTGTACAGATGGACTGGGAAGGGCAGGGGTCATTTACTGGGGAAGGGTAGGGGTCACCTACCTGGGAAGGGCAGAGGTCATCTACCAGGGCAGGGCAGGGGTCATCTACCAGGGAAGGGCAGGGGTCATCTACTGTAATGGGCCAGAACTCTGAAACCAGGATCCTTATAAGATGCTAACTCAGTGGTACGGATGAGACAGTGGTTCTCTAGTTTAGCTCGGTGACCAATAATTCTCTAGTTCAGTGTGACTCAATTTTTTTTTTTCATTTATATAGGAAATACTTAATAAGAACTTCTTGGGTAACTGCTGGATTCCAAACAACTATAAGTAACTGGATACTAATCAGACCTTTGCTTTTACGTGGAATTTATTTGCATAAAAGGAGAGCCAGATATTCATCTCTACCATTCATTTTCTTTTTTTCCTTTTTCCTTTTTTCATAATTATAACTTTTTATTGCCAGAACCCATGGGGTAATTTTTTACAACATGATCCCTTGCACTCACTTCTGTTCCGACTTTTCCCCTCCCTCCCTCCACCCCCTCCCCCAGATGGCAAGCAGTCCTATACATGTTAAATATGTCAAAGTATATCCTAGATACAATCTCTGTGTGTGCAGAACCGAACAGTTCTCTTGTTGCACAGGAAGAATTGGATTCAGAAGGTAAAAATAACCCAGGAAGAAGAACAAAAATGCAAACAGTTTACACTCATTTCCCAGTGTTCTTTCTTTGGCTGTAGCTGCTCCTGTCCATCCTTGATCAATTAAAACTGAGTTCGATCTTCTCTTTGTCAAAGAAATCCACTTCCATCAGAATGCATCCTCATACAGTGTGGTGTTCTTTTTCCAAAAACACAGCCAGGTGATGAAAGTTTAGATCTTTTATTATATCCTTCAATATAGCCCGGTTAGCCCAGAGGCCTATCTCTCCCAAGAGCTCTTGCAGCTTTGTCCTTGGCTTCTGCCTCTGCTTTCTTCAGCCTCCAGCCAGCACCAAGTTGGAAGATGCAATGAATCTCTTGCCTCAAAGATAGGGCTTGGAGGCTTTCTTGCAGAATGTTCCTCTCCAACTCCTGGGAATGATCCCAAGTAAAAACTCTCCCGAGCTCCCAAGAAAACTCTCTCAAGTAACTCTCTTGAGTAACTCTTTCAAATAACCAACCCCAAGCTCTAAGAGCTTCCTGTTATATATGATCTCTCAAAGGTTAACTCCGCCTCTGGAGAGAGAGGGATTCTGGGTTATCTCCCAAAGTGCTCTCTGGTCCTAAGGGAGGTGTGAATTCAGTTATCTCATTCTAAACCCTGAATTCTCCCAAACCTGTCAACTCCATTGAGTACTTAGATACTTATGAGCTCTCTAAAGGTGTGAACACAAGCACTGTTTCTATCAGTTCCACTTAGTACCTTGTTTCAAGTTCTGGCCCAAAATATCTCCTTCTAAGATCAAGTCAATCATATTGAACCAGGCCAAATTAGATAATTATTGTCTCTATCAACTCCAATGTCTTAACACTTTGTAAAGATTCCAACAATACAGTATCGCTGTTGAGGTATATAATGATCTCCTGGTTCTGCTCATTTCACTCCGCATCAGTCCATGTATTCTCCAATTGATGGACATCCCTTCAATTTCCAGTTTCTTGCCACTACAAAAAGGTCTACCATAAACATTTTTGCACATACAGGTCTCTTTCCCTTCTTTAAGATCTCTTTGGGGTATAAGCCCAGTAGTAACACTGCTGGGTCAAAGGGTAGGCACAGTTTGATAACTTTTTGGGCATAGTTTCAAACTACTCTCCAGAATGGTTGGATCCATTCACAGCTCTACCAACAATGCACCAGTGATGGACACTGCTTCTTGCCATGGTTTTTGCTAAAAAGTTAGCTGTAGTCAAGATTCTAAATTGTTGACATGATTCCCTAACTATATTAATGATTGTTTCACTAAATTTCTTGTCTTAACTCATAATCTATATTAATTTGTTCTAATGCGCTTACGATATATTTTAGCGGATTCATCTGTGAACTGAGCAGTCTGAGCAGTTTTGTATGAGCTGTAGCTGAAAAAGCAAATGGTGTAACAGTTGATAGATCTGCTAGAATTCCATCAGCGAGTAATCCCACAAATCTCTTCTACTCTTATTTTCTAATTTTCTTTGCTGTTGTCTCAAACCTGTTCACCTGCTGATTTATACCAATTGTGATTAATCTTATTAGACATTATCACATGGGGGGAATGTTTCACAAGCCATACCAAGCCAATGAAGCAACAACAGAACCAATACCTGTGAGAGAATATGTGATGTATTAAATATAGCATGATATTGATTAGAATCAAAGCAGTAAATGGAGGCAAAAAGCTTTGCAGCAAGTTTCTCTGATAAAAGTCTCATTTCTAAGGTAATAGGGATGTAGGTCAAATTGATAAGAATAAGGGGCATTTCTCAATTGATAAAATGGTTAATGCCAAATTTGGCTCTTTTTATAATAGAAGCCTTGGCTACAAGCTGGGTTTGCTCTTGATGGGGGCTGCTTGGACTCAGAGCTGGAATTGAATGAGTGTCTCCAGGTTTGAGCTTTAATTCGAGGGGAACCTTAATCAGCAGTGAGTGTTATCAGTGGGGGTGGTGCAGTCTCTCAGAATACCAGAATGAAGCTGTTTATCCTGTTTCCATCCGGCGGGGTCTTTTACAGAGGCAGGATTCAGGGAGAATCCGTCCTTCAAGGAGTTTGAGAGAGTTTTGGGGTCCCCCCTCATCAGTTTCCTTTTCGCTTTAAATAAAAATACATGAATCCCTGACCATTTTGTTCATCCTTCCTTCTCCAAGAGAGCCTTGACTTCAGGGAGGGGATGCCCTGACATGCAAAGGAACTGGCTTGAAGTGAGGGAAGGCTGGGCAAGGTCACATGCCTCTCTTTCCCCTCCTGAGCCCTCTGGGGCCCCCAGCCAGGTAGAGGAAGTTAAGGACCCTGGGACTTGAGTGTTGAACCAACTTTGTCCAACATTGACACCTGGTGGTCTGGACATGAACAAATAGGCTGGGAGCTTTGCTTGCAAGAATCCCTCAGTGAGTAAATGAATCCTTGCTTGAATCCAGGTCCCTTTTCTCTCCCCTCCCCCCTAGGCTTTCCCCGCTGCCTCTTACTCTGTTCTTCCCTCTCCTCCGCCCAGTGTCACTGGGGCCCCAGTACTGGAGAGGTGGCCCATGTTCCCGGGCCAGAGGATTCTCTTCCATTCTTCTTGAAGGGGCCACAATGGACTCACAGAATCCAAGTCCTGGCCCAAGCCGGGCAAAGGCACATGGTCCTTCCCTGAAATGGGGGAGACTCAGCAAAAGCTCAGCCCCATCTCCAGGACATGGGGGGGCTGTGCGGCTGGAGGAGGGGGAGAGATGGGGGCTGGCTGTGCAGCTGAGGGGCCGTCTGCTGAGGGAGAATCAGAGACTCCTCCTGAGAGAGGGACCCAGGATGGGCCTCAGAGCCCGTGGAACAGGGCCCATGGCAGGAGGGGAGCCGCGGGGCAGTGGTCTGCCCCAATCCAGCTTTGATCCGAGGGGAGGGGGACACTTATTGTCAAGTTCTTTTGTCTTGAACGTTTTTATACTTTTTTATACATTACCCACAAAGTCCAGCAGCAAGAACAGGAAGGGAAGTTTCCTTTAAGACACTTTAGCTAATGTAAAATACTGGGGAGCCGGCACTCTATGAGCCCAGCTACAGAGCGCTGTCTGCACAGAGAAGTCAGAGCTAAGCGGCAGGAGAGAAAGTGCCTGTGGGGGCTGAGCCAATATAATCCCCGAGACACCGAGGCCCACATCCATCTGCCAGCTTAGTGCCGGACCCACAACCTCCTGTGAAGTTCTCTTAGGGAGCTAGAAAAGTAACAACAGAGTTTGTTCAGAGGGATAAAAGGTCAAGAAGTTTAAGGGAATTAGTGAAAAAACGGCCAGTGAAGGCACGTCCCTGGGCCAGACCTAAAACTCTATTATAAAGCAGCAGTGTCAGAATGATTTGTACTGGCTGAGAAACAGAGCAGTCGGTGAGTGGGACAGGGCAGGTTCCCAGGACAAAGCGGTCAAGGATCATAGGAACCTAGTGTTTGACAAACCCAGAGACCTCAGCTTTGGGGTAAGAGCTCAGTATTTGGCAAAAACTGCCGGGAAAACGGGAAACTCGTGTGGGAGAAGCCAGGCACTGACCCTCACCTCACCCCCTGTACCAAGTGGAAATGGCTTCATCATTTAGACATAAAGAGTTTTTGAAGTCCTGCAAAAGTCTTTTCATGCGTTAGGGAATCCAATGATCCCAAGTTTCTGAAGTCCTGCAACAATCTCATCATGTCTCAGAGAATCCATTGATTCCTGAGGGT
Source organism: Dasyurus viverrinus (assembly GCA_020854095.1). NCBI lineage: Eukaryota > Metazoa > Chordata > Mammalia > Dasyuromorphia > Dasyuridae > Dasyurus > Dasyurus viverrinus. The sequence goes on along the minus strand of CM037002.1, from coordinate 253,100,703 downwards.
TTTGAAGTCCAAGAATTTTTGATGTCCATGAGGCAAATGCCATAACTGCCAAGCTCTTTCAGTGTGGGCACAATCAGCAACGGAACCATCCAATGTTTCTTGGGTCTCCTTTGTTTCAAGGGTCTGCTCCATCTCTCTCCGATGGACAAGGAGAATACGGCTTGTTGGCACCCATCTCATTCCTTCTCCACCTGTGAAGATGCAAGCAAACCCTCTCCCCCAAGTAGTAAACCTTTCTGGTCCCTTCCATTCACCCCTTTCTGGGTCTCTCCACATTACCTGGTGACAAATTACCCAATGTTTCAGAAGCAAACCAAATAATATTTAAAAGTTTTTCTTCCTTCTGCCCCCGTGTTTCTTTTTCTTTTCTTTCTTTCTTTTTTTAACATTAAGCAAACTGAATTTATTTATTTATTTAAATAATTACTTATCTATCTATCGACAGAACCCATGCCAGGGTAATTTTTTTCCAACATTATCCCTTGCACTCACTTCTGCTCTAAGTTTTCCCCTTCCTCCCTCCACCCCTTCCCCCAGCTGGCAAGCAGTCCTATACATGTTAAATATATTATAGTATAGCCTAAGTACAACACATGTGTACAGAACTGAACAGTTCTCTTGTTGCACGGGAAGAACTGGATTCAGAAAGTAAAAATAACCTGGGAAGAAAATCCAGAATGCATTGCCCGAGTGTTTCAAGGCCACTAGCAGAGACTTCTTTTTCCCAGGTGGCATTAAGTAAGTAAGGTTTTATCGCCATTACTCCTCTCTAGCAGGCTTGGAAAACCTTTTTCAAAAAAACTTCCCCACCAGTTAAAATAGTGAAGTTTTCTGTTCTTTTACTTACAAATGAGTACAACAGGTTAAAAAGTTTAAAATCACACACAAAAAAATTTATGCTAAGCACAGTTGCAACATGGAAATAACCAATTGCCTAATTTCTTAACCATTGTTCTTAAAACTTACCAGAGCTCTTTAAATCCACACAACAGACAGACAAGTCACAAACATAGAACAAATATCACACAGACATGGGGGCACAATCACAATATTAAACAAAACATTGAGCTATACAGACTAGGGGCTATTCAGAAACCTTAGAACAGCCCTGAGGGAAGTTGTTGCAGCTGGAGAGTCTCTGTCCCAGAATCCAAACGGAGCTTTTTAGGCTTCCGTGCCTCTGTTTGGTGCATTTCTCTGCCTTCACAGACACTGCCCAGAGAACCAGATAGTGCCCCGGGCACTCAGAACCAGATAGACACAAGTACCCTTAAACACAAAGAGACAGGAGACAAACAGTTCTGGAACACAACAGACAGGCAACTTCCAACAGCGTCTAGTGGAGGCCGGTAGGTGTTACTATTGCTGTGTCCAGCCCTACTATCCTTGAGGACTCACCCAGAATTCAACCGGTTCCCAGAACATTCGAAGGTAATAGAGTCACATTTATGTCTCCTCTCCCGGTCCGCAAAGGTCGGTTACTGAGGTCCGAGGCCGAGGAACGTCTCTCGTCGGCCGCCCTCTAGAGCCGGTAACCCCGTGGCCCTCCAGGGAAAGGGACTGGCTGTCGGAATAGGGCCAAAGGCCATCTGCTGGGGAGCCTCCAAACGAAGTGCCCACAGGGAGAAAACAGGGCAGCCAAAATCGTGAAAACTTAAGAGTTTATTGCTAGCCAGCGACTGAGCCCCAACACCAACACTGGAGGGGCCACCAATGAGGGTCTCAGGACCAAGTATTTATAGAAAGAAGAGACATCAAAATGTTTCTCGATATATTTGTCATAATAAAAGGAATGGCTGTTCTAGACAGAGGCAAAGGTTATCCCACTCAGGGGGCCATTCCCAGAGGGCAATAACACAGTATTTATTTCTTTAAGTTTATCAGGTTGTCCGAGTTCTTAGGTTTTTTAGGACAGAGAATCTGGGGGTGTAAAGATACCATCTGCATTAGGGTATGAAGAGCTACTAACAAACATGTAACTACAGAGTTTCAAGGTCATGTTCCTCACGGTCCCATCTGGGCCCTTTTCCACTTCACCCCCAGTCTCCAAATGGGGAGAACAGCGGTCCTGCTCAGCACCTGCACCCGGGGCCGGCCGAGCACGGCTCACACCAGGGTCCGGGCCGCAGCCCGTGGCGAGCGGGGGCTGTGGTGGGAACGTCACCGCTTCCGAGGCATCGTCGGCACCCCCATGGCTGCCGGGCTCTGACACCGGCTGGTACAGAGATAATGAGCGCAAGCAGAAGGGACAGGGAGGGAGGCCATAGGGCCGGCACACAGGGCCGGGAACACACAGTGATTCAATTTTTTAAAAAAGTTTTTATTTTCCAAAACAAAAACATGGAAAATTCTTTAACAATAGCAAAACCCTGTGTTCCAATCTCACCCCTCCCCCACACCCTCCCCAAGATGGCAAGTAGTCCATGTTAGACATGGCAGAAAAAATATTATATTATCATTGTACTTATTTCTCAGGATTACCATGAGATCAAATTACTAAGATATACCTATATAGCAGATATAAATAAGGGACTTCATATATTTAAATGTATTCTGGTCCTCTTTGGAGCCTCCCAGAAGCCCCTGGTCAAGGCTGGAGGAAAAAGGCAACACGGAGCAAAGCGGGTAGTTGGGTCCCAGCTCCAACAAACCAGCAGCTCGCTGGGGGCCCAATGGAAAAGTCTCTCCTGGTCTCTCTGAAATCCTCCTGCTGGTCATTTCTTACAGAACAATAATATTCCATAATATTCATATACCACAATTTATTCAGCCATTCCCCAGCTGATGGGCATCCCCTCAGTCTCCAGTTTCTGGTCACTATAAAGAGACCTGCCACAAACATTTGTTCCTGCAAATGTTCATGGCGGCACAAGAAAAATCAAAGCAAAATGGATAGAGAAAAGGAAGGTGAAAGTGCTACTCTGTGACCCCCATTCAGTCCTCAGGCCTCCTCGCTCTGCAGCTCTCCTTCAGGAGCCAGGGGAACGGCCCAGAACACCCGGGAGCTGTTGGAATACATGGGAGCCATCAGGCAGTGGCTGCTGGAGGTCCAACCCAGAATGGATCCCCCCTTGTGAGGGGCTGAGACAGGGAGACTGGGAGGCCGTTGCTGTTCTCTGACCTCCCTCCTCTTCCCTCTGTCTACAATTTATCTCATTCTCAATCTCCACCACCTGAGTCAGCAAAGGCTGCCCTGGGGCTCCTTCGGATGCTGTGGAGGATCTGGGAGAATTGACCTGCCCCTCAACAGGAACTGCCCAGGATGGCCCTGATCTTGAACACTTTCACTTCCGGATGCCCCAAATGATGAAACCGATGAAGAACACAATCGGCAGAATCAGAAGCAGAAGCCAAAGCCATGATTTGTCAGGGCCTCCTACAAGAAGAAGGCAGAGAATGAGCCCATGAGGGGAAGCATGGAGCCCATCCTGAGGGGACCTCTCACCTCCCGCCCACTCTGACAGTGATACCCGGCAGGGCGACAAAGAACGGTCCCTGGGGCTAGGAAAGACCCTTGAACTATAGTCCAGAGACCTGGATTCAAGTCTTGCTTCTCTTCTAATAGGACCTTGGGGGGCCTTGGGGTGGCCCTATCACTGGGGCATCTCCTAAGGGGACCAGACACCCAAGCCCAGGGAGAAGAGGCCCCAGATGGCCTGGCCACACCCACTGGCACTTGGGCAGCTCCCTCAGAGGCAAGGGTGGGAGTAGGGGGGTGTTAACTGGCCAAGTGCCCTGGAAAGAGGGTCTCCCTCTGGGGGCAGAGGAGTCAGCTCCAAGTCCCGCCTCTGACACCGGGAACCGGGGCGTGGAGCTTTGGCTCTTGGGGAAACCTCTGGCCTGGATAACTCAGGGGCTTCCTCCAGCTCCAGGGCCTTCCAGGGCACTTGGGGGGGCTTCCCCCTCATGCAGGTGTAGGGTTAACTGGGCGCCCCGAGGGCCTTCTTGCTCTGAGGGATTCTTGGACCCAGGGGGTGGCCAAATAGACCGAGGCTGAGGGCTCTGAGGCCAGACACACTCCAGACCTCTGCCCGACCGCCCGCAGGGCCCCACGGGGACACCGGCCCCTTCTGACAGGAGAGCCCAGCTTCCCGCCCCCCCCTCACCTGTTGTAGGGGCCCCACACACTATGTCTGTTGTGTTGGTGCATCCTTGGCGAAGCTCTTCTCCCTCTGGGCAGCTGGAACCAGAAAAGAGGGAGGCTCAGGACCCAGGGGGATTGTGGCAGGATAGGACCAGGCGGCCCTGCTGCCGCCCCCCCCCCTCCCCTGGGCCCCGGGAGCCCGCAGCCGAGCTGCCCCCAGGGACAAAGGGAGGCCTCTCAGCCTCTGGCCCTGGCTGGGCCCTCTCCTGGTGCTGGGAGCGGGACCTGCAGGAGTCCCCACTCTGGCAGCCCTGGCCCAGTCCCCCCTCCAGCCCCCCCCAGGCTTCTCTGGCTGGGACAGCGGCCCTGAGCCGGTCTCTTGGAGCCTCCGGGCCTCCTGCTGTCCCTCCCCTGATGAGCCCTCTGCCCCCTGGCGAGAAGTGCCGCCCGGCACAGTCAGGGCCACCCAGGGCTCCCTGCCTTTGCCCCAGAGAGCCCTGGCTTCCCGCTGCAGCCCCCGTTCCACCATGGGCCCGAATTTAGGGTTCCCGCAGCCCCGCCCCTCTCTGGCCCCCAGAAGCCCCCCGGTTTTCTGTCCCGGCCCCACCTTGTCCTGCAGGGCCGGCACGTGGCACAGTCGGGCCCCTCACAATAGTCTCCGGGTTTACACCGGCACCGGGTGTCGCTCTCCCCGTGACATGGAATCACCATCTCTTGCTCTGCCAGAGAAGGAGAGACTGGGGTCAAGGCAGCGCAGGGGCGGCCGCTCCCAGGGGAGCCTCCCCCCAACCGCCAAAGGCCCAGGGGGGCGAGCGGGTCACGTGGCCACCAATACCCGGGGGGGGGGGGCCCTGGCTGCTCCCAGGGACCCCGAGCCCCCTGCGGCCGCTGGGAGTGAGGGGGGGGAGGCTTCCCCCGCTCAGTGGGGATGTCACCCCTCCCCCCCAGCTGGTCCCCGGCCTCCTGGGCAGAGCCGCCCCCGCGAGGCCCACACTGAGCCAGCTTCGCTGGTCCCCGCGGGTCCCCTTCTGTCCCCTGCCCGGCGCCTGCCATCAGCCGCCTCCTCCTGGGGGGGGGGGGTCATGCCCAGGAAGCTCTAGAGGCAGAATCAGGAAGGCTGAGGCTCAGCCATGGGCGCTTCCTGCGCGGGCCCCGCGCCCTCCTGTTTGCCTCCGGTTCCCTGAGAAGCAAAGGCGTCTGGATGCTTTCCGAGCCCTAAAGATGCTGTCCCCGAGCTTCCTCCCGCTGTCATCCGCCACTGCTACTGCCCAGCAGGGGGAGGCCCCGCCCCACTGCCTGGGGTCTCCTGGGACCAGGGAGAGATCAGCTCTTCTTCCCGCCCACCTCAGAGACACTTATTAGGCACCTACTGTGTGCCAAGCAGCGGAGATACCCAGAGGCCCAAGGGAGCCCCCACCTGGAGGGGCTGCAGCCCCGTAGGGGCGGAACATGACGGTCCTCCAGGGGGTGCCTCTGCTGCAAGGCACTGATGGGGTGTCCCGGGAATGTACCAGGGGCAGGCCTGGCTCCTCCTCCTGGCCCCGCCCCAGCTTCCCCCTCCCGTCTCGCTGGGACCCGCGGCTTGGGGGGCAGGGCTGGGCCCTCTGGTGGGGGGGGGGCGGGGGCCCTGAGCCGGCCTCTGCCCCCGGAAGCTTGCGGCTGTCAGCTCGGCCCGTACTGACCTTCCCTGCAGCGGGTGCAGGGCCGGCAGCGGTTCTTGTGCGAGTATTCTCCAAGCCGGCATTTCTCACAGACTCCCAAAGTGCCCTGAGAAGTGCAGGGCTTGACGACCCCGGTGCCTGGCGAGGAGACAACAGAGGCTGAAGAGGCCCCGGAGACTCCGAGAGAAAGTGGCTCCCGGCCCCCAGGGGCAGGTTCCCATCCCCGGCCAGGCGGTGCCCCGCCCCCCCCCGCCCCTCCCCCCGAAACCCAGGCAGGGACCTGCTTCTCCCTCGTTTGTGTCCAGCCCAGCACCTTCCAGTTACCCAGAAGTCCCTCTGACACCTTGTTCTTGCCATTCCCTGAGCAGGAAGCCCTCCGGCCTCTACTGGCCGCTCTCTCCCTCAGCTCCCCTGTATTTTCCTCGGCTTCTTATGGGGCGTTCAGTTCTTCAGCAACAGTCACAGACACACACTCAGACACACTCACAGACACACACACACATTCACAAACACATTCACACTCACACACACTCACACACTCACACCCACCCACTCACTCACACACTCACACTCACCAACACATTCACACTCACACACACACTCACACACACACACATACACACACACTCACACACTCACACTCACACTGACACTCACACTGACACTCACACTGACACTCACACTGACACTCACACTGACACTCAGACTGACACCCAGGGCCGGGATAGGGGACGGCAGTGGCGCTGATACATCCCAGACCACTCCCAGTGGAGGAGAAGGGCCCGGGAGGCTTTGAGAACTGCCCAGAGACAACCAGCCTGGTCAGGCTTTGAATCAATTGGGACCTGGGAGGGGAAGTGGGGGGGGGGGGGGCATCAGCAGCAGACCTAGGGCCCAAGAGTGGGGGTGGGGTGGGAGTGGCTAAGCTGTGGGAGGAGCTCCTCACCAGGAGGGCAGGGCAGGCAGCAGTGAGTCCCATGGCTGTACTCTTCAGGCTCACAGGTCACCTTTGTCATTGGGTCCTTCTGAGTCACTCTCAGGGTTGACTCTGACGCTGTCATGTCCTGGAGAGAAGCAAAATGACTTCTTCGAATCAATTTATAATCTCACTCAAGCATTGTTTCTCTCAACTCTAATGACTTAACAGCTTCTAAGGATTCTAAGCTCTCCTGCTTTCTTTTGATTTAGAACATAGGGGATCATGACTCCCTGACTTCCCAAGGAGGTGAGAACCCCAAAAAGGTGGTCACGCCCTCCCCGACTGCTCAAAAACGAGTGAAAACACCTTAAAAACAAGGTGGTCACGCCCTCCCTGACATCTGGGGAAGAGAGATGAAAAAACCAAAGGAAATGGGAAATCAGATCAGATTAGGGGGTTTCTAAAGGGGCTCACTTGAAACAAGGTGTATATAAAGCCATCAATATGGGAGGCATTGCACATAATTACATGAAATACACAAGCACATAGTAAAATAACACGGGCTAGTAGTAATGTAACAAATAACATGAATCAACATGAGAATTTATACATGTCCACAAGTCCTAGAAATGGTCCAAAAGGAATCCATCCATTGTCCATTAGCTCATGTGCCAGGAATTCACTAATTCCTGTAAGCTCCGGGGTCCTGCAATAGTCTCCTCTCATCAACGGTTTTTCGTCTCAAGGAATCCAATGCTTTATGCCTGAATCATGACCCCACTGCCACCTTATCTGGGTTCAGGGGTGAGGCGAGGGGCAGTGCCCGGCTTCTGCCACCCGAGTCGCCACTTTTCCCGGCAGTTTTTGCCAAATGCTGAGCTCTTGCCCCAAAGCTGGGGTCCCCGGGTTGGACAAACACGGGGTTCCTATGGCCCTTGACCCTTTGTCCTGGGAGCCTGCCCCGTCCCACTCCCCGGCTGCCCCGTCCTGACCCGCCGCCTTGTGACAGGCTCGGCCCTGGCCCGGGGGGCGCCGTCCCTGGCCGTTTTCTCGCTAATTCCCTGGACTTGCGGACCTCTTGTCCCTGCGGACAGACTCTGCTGCTACTCTTCCAGCTCCGCGAGGGAAGTTCCCGGGAGCTGGCGGCGGGCACTAGGCGGCAGAGGGACGCCCCGGATGGCACGGGCTCGGCCCCCGCCCCGGGCACTTTCTCTGCGGCCGCTTAGCTCGGCCCCCGCCCCACGGGACGCGCTCTGTGCCTGGGCTCGTCCAGTGCCGGCTCCCGGGAGTTCGCAGTGGCTAAAGTTGTCTTAAAGGAAACTTCCCTCCCGGTTCTTCTGCTGGACCTTGTGGGTAACGTATAAAAACGTGCGAGGCTCAAGAACTTCACCCTAAGTGCCCCCGGCCCCCCTCGGGGGAAGCTGCCTTGGGGCAGAGCTCGGTCCCGCGGGCTCGGAGGCCCCTCCCCCCGTGTCCCGGAGACGGGCTTTTGCCGGGTCTCCCCCGTTTCAGGGAAGGACCGTGAGCCTTTGCCCCCTTGGGCCGGGACTTGGATTCTGTGGGTCCGTCGTGGCCCCTTCAGAGGAGCCTGGGAGAGGATCCTGCGGCCTGGGACCGAGAGAGGGAAGGACAGAGCGGGAGGTGGCGGGAAGCCTCGGGAAGCCCCGGGGAGCCGGTCCCAGCCCAGCCACTCCCTGAGGGACTCCAGGGCTCACAGCCTGTTTGTTCTCGCTCTGACCGCCGGGTGTCGCTGCTGCACAGAGGTGGTTCTGCTCTCCTAGTGCCAGGACCCAGTAACTCCCTCTGCTGGCCCCAGAGGGCGGGGGGGGGGTGGGGTGGGGGGGGGGAGTGGGGGGGGTGGGGGAGTGGGGGGGGGTGGGGGGGGGGGGTGGGGGAACCGCGGCACATACCCATCCCACGCGCGCGCGCACACACAGACTCACACCCGCACAGCCTGGGGGGGGGCCGGGCTCGGGGCCCCGCGGGGCCTTCCCTGAGGAGCCTGGCGCTCTCCGACCCAGTCCCGGGGCAGCCGCCGGGGGGGGGGGGGGGGGGCAGGAGCCTGGGCAAGCGCGGAGGACTCACCTGCGCCGCGGCCAGAGGCAGGATCCACGCCGCGCCCAGGATCACAGCGAAGGCTCGGGACCAGTTCGGACGCCTCCGGGACGCGGCGGGGAGCTCCGGGGCCCTCCGAATCCTCCGGCCGAGAGCGCAGGTTTGCCGCCTCCTCAGGGTAGCTGGCATTGCAATTCCCGGCTTTCTCCCAGTTCCCGGTTATATACGGGCGCTGGAGGCGGGTCTAGGCGGCTCGACCTATCGCGGCTCCAGCCCCACTGCTCCCGCCCCCTCACACCCCCGCCACACCCCCCTCTCCCTCAGCAGCGGAGCCGCGGGGGGCGGGGCGGGGCGGGGCGGGGCGGGGCCGAGCCGGACCTGCTCCCCTCCCTGGGAACGGGAATGGAGGCCCCGGCCCTAGGGCGCCTGCAGCCCCCGCCCTCGGAGGGAAGCGCGGAAAGACGGAGCTCGGGGCCGGGCCTGGGCTCTGGATGCCAAGTGTTTGCTCGGGCCGAGTCCCCTCTGACCCATCGCGCGCACGGGCCGGGAGAGAAGCCCCCGTCCCACGTGCCCGGCCCCGCTTCCTCTGCCCAGAACCGCCCGCTGGCCCTCGAGTCGGGGAGGGCGGGTTTGGGGCCGGGCAGAACGAGGGGCGCCCCTACCTCGGGTCCTTCCCCCCCTCCAGCCCCGCTTTCCCCGTCCCCCCCTCCTCCCCCTCCCCCGGACTTGGCTGCAGCTTCTCCATCCCCCTCCCCCTCCCCCCCCCCCCCCCCCCCCGCTGGGGCCTAGGGCGGCAAACCCTGGACCCCCGCGGCCTCCCGAGGGTAGCGCCCCAGCCCGGGCCCAGGATCGAAGGCTCCGGGAGAACCTGGCAGCTTTCCCCGAGGATTCCCGGGGCGGCCCCGGGCGACAGCGCGGCCCTGTTGTCCCCCGAAGGCAAGCAGCTCGTTTGCACTTGGGCTCAGACCTTTAAAGGAGACAAGAAAGCAAGAAGGGCAGGAGGGTGGAGAGAGACAGAGACAGAGAGACAGAGACAGAGAGAGAAAGAAAGACAGAGACAGAGAGAGAAAGAGAGACAGAGACAGAGAGAGAAAGAGACAGAGACAGAGAGAGAGAGTCAGAGAGAGACAGAGGGAGACACAGAGAGAGAGAGAGACAGAGGCAGAGACAGAGACAGAGAGAGAGAGAGAGAGAGAGACAGTCAGAGACACACAGAGAGGCAGACTCTGTGAAGAGAGATCCGAGGAAAATGAAGAGGAGGGAAGGGGAAAGAGAGGGAACAGATGGGACTGAGAGGCTGAAAGGGGAGATTGGGAAGAGACGCCCTGTGAGTCACACTGCCGTCCCCAGCCCCGGAGTGCCAGCCTCTGTGTGTGGGGGTGAATAAGGGCATTATTCAGGAACCAAACTCCTCCCTGAGGGCGCACATACTGTGGTCCTGGCATGACCCCTCCCTCCCCGGCCCCCCCCCAGGGTGAGGAGGTGGCTGATGGCAGGCGCTGGGCAGGGGACAGAAGGAGACCCTCAGGGACCAGCAAAGCTGGCTCAGTGTGGGCGTTTCTGCCCAGGTAGACCGGGGGTGTGTGTGACATCCCTACTGAGGGAGGGAAGCCCCCCCACTCACTCGCAGCTGCCACACAGGGCTTGGGGTCACTGGCCATGTGAGCAGCCAGTGCCCCCTCTGGGCAGTCGCCCCTTCTGCCGCTCTGGGCATTTGCTGCCCTCTTAGCAGAGGGCTCTGCTGGGCCGGGAAGGGCGGCCATGGAGGCTCCCGGGTGCTGCCGCTGGCCCAGAGCTCCGCGTGGCCCCCAGCATGGGGCCGACAGTGGGGGTGGGGAACCCAGGGGGGGCTCGTGCTGGGCAGTCTGTCTGTGTTCTCGGGGCTCGGGCCCAGCTCCCCGCTCTGGGTGTTCAGGTTTCCGCAGCCAGGACGCTTCCTCCGGCCGTCCTCACCTTGGCTCTGGGCTCAGGGGCTGCCGATGTTGTATCTGCACATCTGGTGTGTGTGTGTGTGTGGGGGGGAAGCTGCTGGGAGGCCCTGCTGACTCCTGGGGCTCCAGGCCCACCCTGGCAGGGTTTGGGGCCCTGGGGCTCCACGTTCCCCGAGGGGCCTGGCTGCCACCCAGAGTAGCCTTCACCCTCTCTCCTGTGGCCTTGGGCTTCCCGCTCCCTCCAGGATACTTCTGGAAGGGGGGGTGTCTCATCTCAGTGGTTCCTGTCCCAGCCGCAGCTGCTTTGGAAGGGCCTGGGGCAATGGGCAGCTCCCGGGAGGGTCCCCGGCGCCCTGCATCTTCAGGAGGGCGGGTCTGGAGCTCTGGGACTGGGGGGCTCCTCACTTTTTAGGGAGAAACCCAACCCTGGCTCCTTTTCCCGGCTGTGAGGCTGTCCCTCCGCCATAACAATGCTGGGTCTCTGCTCATCATCCTGGCATTCCGGACCCCCGCCCAGCTCCCTCCCTTGCCAGGCCCCCAGGCCAGCCCGGCCCCCACACCTCTGCCCATCCCCCCACTGTCCGGCCTGGGCTGCCCTCCCCCCTTCTCCACCTGCCTGCCCAGCACCCCTGGGCTTTTGGTCCTCTCTGGGAACTGCTCCTGTTCTGCTCTCATTGGCAGACAAGCACCCCCTGCCCACCCGCCATGTTGGATTTCCTCTTCTCTGAGAGTGGTTCCCAAAGGACCTGGGCAGCCCTCGTCATCCCCCACCAACTTATTTTCTGTCCCAGGACTGGATCCCTCACGGTGCCCCAGGAGGCTCACTGTGACCATCTCCCTGGGGTCACGTGCCTTGGATGGGCATCCAGCCCTTGTCCTTCCTCATCCCGGGGGAGCCCGTCCCCTCACTTACAGCCCTCTTCTCTTTCCCCCAACCCGATGGAAGCGCGTTTCATGTTTTAATTTTTCTTGTTTTTTTCCCAGGTTCAGGGACTTGTGGGAGGGGAGGGGGTCACACAGCAGTAAATGGGTGAGGAGGGCTTCAAGCTCAAGCCCCGGACTCCAGGGCTGCTGCTCCCTTCCCCAAGCCCCAGCTACCTCCGCTTTCTGCTTTTTAGTCTCAATGTAAAGGCAATTCCAAGTCCTAACCATGGGCTAAGGGCGGAGGACTGGGGCAGGGCCTCTCAGCCCCCCCTCGGAGATGCCGGAGCCGCGCTGCAACGAAGCGTCCATTTTGGGAACCGATCAAGGCCGACATCTGCTTTCCTCGAGTCTTTTCTGGTTTTCAGACGAATGTCTGATGACGCCATTAACTATGTATCAAGTATCTAATTTTTGACATTTCAGACTCGGGACGGGACAGACGGGCCCTCGGGGCCGCTGACAATTTGCGCAGCACAGGGACTTACAAATAAATGAAAGAGTGTTTTAATGTCCCATTCGGCAGAGCAAGACTGCAAGCAGTCGTCACACACAGACTTTAGTAAAGGATGCTCTGTCAGGAGGGGGTGGGCCAGGGGTCCCCGGCCAGAGACGTGCTCCCGGGTACCATGGCTTCCTGTGCCCCACAATGTGGGCAGAGCGGGATCCCCGGCAGGCGGCGCCTAAGTGATGGACCTTGGCCGTTTCCTACTGTCCCAGCTTCAGAGGGACCAGAGGGAAAATGGGGGGTTTCCCAGAAGTCTCAGACTCCAGCCCACAAAGGGCCCTCGGGGGGCACCAGACCAGAGAATCCGGAGCTCAGAGTTCCAAAAACAATGTGGAAAATGGCCTTATGTGTAACTGGGGACAATCAAATGTCGGATATCAACGGGGAGGCCGAACGGACGTTGGTGGCTCAAGCGACTTTGCCAGTCACAGCAGGAGCCGGCGCGAGTGCCCGTCCCTGGCGCACCTGCCCGTCCCTGGCGCACGTGCCGCCTCAGGGCCCGCCAGCTACTTGGAAGGTGGGAAGCTGATGGCGGGGCACCTCTGGGCCATGCTGGGGGCCCGGCCCCCCGAGGGCCCCACGCTGCCTACCCCACCGTCCCCCGCTTCCAGAGCCCTGGAGGTTTGGGGCTCTGGCTGTGCCCCAACAACTGCCAGGAGGCAGGTTTTGCAGCGGAAGCTAATTCTGGGGTCCACCCGTCCAAGCTGCCTCCACACACACTGCTCGTGGGCCCACGCCGGGCACCTGTCACACTGCACCTGGGGGGAAGGGACAAGGTCCACGTGTGAGTGGGGTGGTGGGTGGCAGGGGCATCCCCCTTTCCTTCCCAGCTAAGCCTGTCCTGTCCCTGTCCTGCCCTGCCCTCCAGGAGTCTGCAAGGCACCCCCTGGTCCCCCCCCCCCCGAGCCAGGACCAGTGCCAGGGTCTGCCTTCCTCGAGGGCCCGGGCTGGCCCACTCACCACAGCAAATACGTCACTGTCCCCCTCGTCCGGGAGCCGGCAACAATACAAACAGGTGTCCTCGCCCCGGGCTTTGGCCGGGGAGTCCCTCTGGCTTTCTGGGGAGGGCTGTGGGGGCTCTGGGACCTGCGGGGGTGGGGCCCAGGCAGCCCCTGGTGACTCGCCATAGAGCTTCCTCAGGTCATCCTCATCTTCCTCCTCCTAGAGACGGAGATGGGACGAGGCTTGTGGGTCAGGCCCGGGTCCCCTGGACACAGCTTGCGCTCTCCGGCTCCCACCCCGCCATCCAGTTCTACGGATCGCACCGTCCCGGCCGCAGTCCCACAACTGCACCCCCTCTGCTTTCCCCCAGTTTTTGTTCCAGTTTCCAGTTGTGTCTGACTGTCTGTGGCCCCATTTGCGGCTTTCTTGGCAGAGACACTGAGGGGCTTGGCCTTTTGCTTCTCCCATTTTACAGATGAGGAACCTGAGGGAAGCCCCATGAAGGGACTCGCCCAGCTAAGAGGCATCTGGGCAGCGTGATGACTGAGCCAGAGGCCCCGGGGCCCAGAACAGAGCCGGGCTGGCCCAGGACTGCTCCCGAAGGGGCCCCAAGCCCTGCCTCCAAGCCCCACACTCACACCTCCTCCTTCCCAAGCCCGGCACCCTGACCAGCCGAGCGGCCCTTAGCCCAGAGCGTGCCCCTCCAGGCGGAGGCCGGCCTCGCCAGCCAAGCACTTACGGAGTAGTCCGAACACCGGTTCTGGAGGAAGAAAACCTTATGCAGGTGGTGGTCCCAGTCGGTCGGGTTCATGGTCAGCACCAGAGAAAGGATCCTGAAATGTGAGGGGCCCAAAGGGCCACGTCCTGTCTACAGCCAGGGCTTAATGCGGGCCCTCCCGGGGCCATGGGCACCTTTGGATGGTCACGCCTGCTTTGGATGGGAACGCCATCACATCCCGCTTAGGTGGGCAGCACGGGCACCTCCATCCGGGTGGGCACGCCCGCCACGGCCCACTTAGGTGCCACCCGCTCCTCTGAGATCCCTCCAGGATCCAAGGGGAGGTGACAGGGAGGTGACTGCTCAGACCACCGGGCCCCCAGCCTGCCCCCCCATCTTGGGCAAAGCTCACCTAATCACAAAGGACCTGATGCTTTTCAGGCACCCATCTGTTTGGGGATTATATTTAACAACCAGGCTGTTTTGCATTTTCAAAGCCATTTTCAAAAATTTGTTTATCTGAAAGAATAAGACCAAAGCCCCAATTAATCAGAAGTGAGGGGCCAAGGAAGCTCTGGCCTCTCCGGGGTTCGAGGCGGAAGGACAGAAGCTCCAGTCAGGAGAGGCGGTGGCTGGGCTGCCATTCCAGTTCCAAGAGACCTCCCCTAGACCCAAAAGAAAATCTAATCTCTTGGATTCCTTGGATGATGGGCAACTTGCTCCCTTACGCACAAGGCAACCCAACATGCTGTTAGGATATCTGGGGGTGCTAGCGAGCTAACTTCTGTTAGTTTCAGTCCCCAGGGAGTTCTTGGACTCCACAAGGGCAGGTAGCCACGCTCTCTCCTTTGTGTCTAGTCAACTCTGCAAGGAAGCTTTTAGAAAAAAAATGCAAGTTCTCAAAATCTGTATTAAAAACAAAAACAAAAATTTAAAAACCCAAAACAACCCCCCCAAAAGAATACACAAAAGCATGAAGAATTAAAGACTTGCAAGACCAAAGAACAATTTTCAGGTTCCAATGGGAACTAATGGCTTAAGATGACAAAAAAATGAAAATGGACATTGTTGGCGAGGCCACGAGGAACATTGCCACACGGCTGGTGGAGCTGTGGTCCCTTTGGAAAGCAATCCAGAGCTTCCTCAGGCCCTAAACTGCGCATCTCACTGATCCAGTGATGCAGGAGGCCCAGCCTGGACTTCTTCTCTCCCAGGCAGAAAAACAAGGGGGCCTACCTAGACCCAAGTGTTAAAGCGTCCCTTTTTGTGGGGGTCGAGAACCAGAAACTCGGAGGAACGCCCATCCCTGGCACGTGGCGGAACGTTTTGTCACCAGATGATATTTCACAGAAAAGTGAATGAGATCATCTCAGAGCTGCTAGTGCCGGAAGGACAATTATGTGGCAAGAATGAGTGTGTGGGTGGGGGCCGGCGCAGTGCCCAGCAGGCCCGGAGCTGCCCGTCCGCGAGGCTGCCCCTTCCTGAGGCCGCCCTGCCAGTCCCCGCCTGGCCCCAGCACCGTACGCCACTCCTGCTCGCCACTCCCTGCCTGCCATGCTTTACTGCCTCTCTCATGCTGAGCACCCCACACCCGCGCCCAGCTCGCCTGGTCAGGGCGACCAGCATTCGATCCAGGCCCATTTGCCCCCATCTGCACCCCCTCCCATCCAGGGGAGACGGAGGCAAACAGGGACACTTCCCAGGAGAACGTTCGGGGCCCTGAAGGTCTTTGTCCCCCCAGCCCAGCTGAGCTGTGGCGTTAAGGGGCCAGGACCTCGCTTCCTGCTCCCCGGAGCCCAGCCCCGACCGCGGGCCATGATGGCACCTTCGTACCTGGAGGATGAAATTGCTCGAGGCGGTGCTGATGATCCCTTCCGGCAAGCCGAACCTCTTCACCAGCTCCAGGATCTGCGTGCTGGTCTCCCTGACGGAGCAGGAGTGCATGGGTGCAGCGTGCACCCACTTGGTGAAGTAGTCCACGGCCACAAAGGCGAAGCAGAATCCCCGGGGCGTCTGCTGCAGGGGCCCCAGGAGCTGCAAGCTGACAAAGGTGAAGAGCCCTTGCTCCTGCGGGAGGGGGAGGAGAGCCTGGGCTCAGCTAGGGGCTCAGGGAGCACAAGGAAACCCTCTGGGAAAGCCTAGGGGGGAACCACGTGGGGCGGGGGCAGGAGGGAAGCCTGGGCACCAGGGGCACCAAAGTGGGCACCAGAGAAGCCTGTGTGAGGGTGGGGAGCAGCCGACAGCAGACCCTCATTCCCCTGAGCTGGCCCTAAGGAGGTAAAGATCCCCCGACCCCACCTGGGCACGGAAGTGGCAGCTGGGGCAGCCAGGGGTGAGGGGCAGAGAGCGCCCAGGGGCTTCTTTGGGTCACCCTCTTTGAGGGGAGAGAATATGAAACTTCTGCTGAGTGGAAAAGAACAACTAAAAATTATCAATCCCAGCTCTGGAGCCCCCAGAAATCAGACACCCCCCACCCTGGTACCTGGGCCAGCGGGAAGTGATCCATCCTGCTGTCTCCTTGAGGCGCTTGCTGCGATCCGGCTTCCTTTAAACCCAGGGGAAGCAGTGAATGACCCCAGCTGGGCAAGAGAGGGGCACTCCTATCCCCTCACTTCCGGGAGGGTGAGAGAGGGGGACAAACCCCACCATCCTCCCACTTCCAAGAGGCTAAGAAGGTTCCTGCCCCGCTCAGCCCCAGTCCCAGCCATCTGCCCCGTGGGCCCCCTGCTGAGGGCACTTACCATCTCACCACACCCCTCACTGAGGGCACCTACCAGGGCATTGTGGGCCGCAGTCCTTATGCTTTTGTCTAGGCATCTCCTGCACATCTTGACCTGGGGGTGAGGAAAGCACAGGGCTTCTGGGTCCACCTAGAGGCGGGAGGGGGCTGGCAACCCCCTGACCTGCTCCCCTGCTCTCGTGGGCACTTCCCAGTCATGTTGCAAGGACTCGCACATCCGGGCAGTCAGTATCCACAAGGGGCTTGCCCCACACAGTACTCACTGCACAAAGGGGTAAACTGAACTTGGCGGTCCCAGTCAAGGTTGCCCCTCTGGGCAGCGCCCCTCCCCACCCCCAATCCTTCTTGATGACAGGCACAGGCCCCGGGCAGTGGGTGAGCTCCTAGCTCTTTGCCCACGGCAGGCTGGGTCCACCAAGTCTCCCCAATCAGCCTTCTTCCCGGATTAAGATCAACCTGGATGAAATCCCCAGAGGGAGGGGCTCCCTAGGGGGCCCAGGCCCAGCCCCCCAGCCCCCGACTTCTTCCTCTAGGGTTGGTCACTGTCCATTGGGGTCCAGCCTGGCCAAGACCGGATTGGGATGCCCCCGTGCCAACCGGGTGCCCGCCCACCCTGCGCCCGCTCCTACCCACTTCTTGACGTCGAGGGCCATGCCCGGCCAGTAGTACTTCTTCCTGAGGTGGGCGCAGGTGGTCCGTGCGCCATAGTGTCTGTGCTGTACCATGTGGGCCTCCCAAAAGGCCTTCTTCTTCTCAGCCTCAAGGAAGAGAAACTTCTGGTTCCGATTTCTCCCCCGGCTGTAGAAGGCATCCTCTAGGGGAGAAAGACCCGGCTCGTGGCCTGCCTCGGCCCCGCCGCCCACCGAGGGCCTTCCCTGACAGAACCGCCACCTCTCCAGGTGCCAGCGGGAGGTAATGGTCCGATTCCGAGGCCCTCCCTCGGCTGAGCTCCCGCAGCCGCGTCCGCCCAAAAAGTCTGTAGAGACACCCACCTTTCGCGGAACGTGTCGTCTTCAAGGAAGATCCTGCCTCTGGAAGGGTGACCCCACAGGCCGGCCCCGGGGAGCCCAGACCTGGAACACCCGGCACCTGGGCAGCCCCTGGAAAACCCAGACCGGGCACCTGGGCAGCCCGTACAGGAGCCAGGCTCCCCAGCTCCCTGGCCTGCACTGCTGGGCCCACGAGCTGGCACTCAGGACTCTGGGGGGAGAAAGACAGAAGAGCTAGGGTCTGGCCGGCCTCACCCGCACCCCTCCCCCTCAGCCCTCCCTCCCCCAAAAGTCCTGCACTGAAAATGACCTAGGACCCAGAGCGTTGCTTTCACTGAACAAGATTCCCCCAAGCTCCAACCCTAAGCCATCTGTCCAATGGGATCTGCAACGGTGACCCCAATCAACCGAGAGACACTGGGGCTCAGCGGGCAAAGGACCCGACCGTTCCCAGCAACGGCTGAGGGTGAATTTAAACTGGAGGCTGCAGCCCTGGCTTTGTACAGATGGACTGGGAAGGGCAGGGGTCATCTACCGGGGAAGGGCAGGGGTCATTTACTGGGGAAGGGCAGGGGTCATCTACTGTAATAGGCCAGAACTCTGAAACCACGATCCTTAAGCTAACTCAGTGGTACGGATGAGACAGTGGTTCTCTAGTTTAGCCCGGTGACCAATAATTCTCTAGTTCAGTGTGAGTCATTTTTTTTTTTCATTTATATAGGAAATACTTAATAAGAACTTCTTGGGTAACTGCTGGATTCCAAACAACTATAAGTAACTGGATACTAATCACACCCTTGCTTTTACATGGAATTTATTTGTGTAAAAGGAGAGCCAGATATTCATCTCTACCATTCATTTTCTTTTTTTCCTTTTTTCATAATTATAACTTTTTATTGACAGAGCCCATGCTTGCGAATTTTTTTTACAACATAATCCCTTGTACTCACTTCTGTTCTGATTTCTCCCCTCCCTCCCTCCACCCCCTCCCCCCCAGATGGCAAGTAGTTCTATACATGTTAAATAGGTTATAGTATATCCTAGATCCAATCTCTGTGTGCAGAACCAAACCGTTCTCTTGTTGCTCAGGGAGAATTGGATTCAGAAGGTAGAAATAACCCGGGAAGAAGAACAAAAATGCAAACAGTTTACATTCATTTCCCAGTGTTCCTTCTCTGGGTGTAGCTGCTTCTGTCCATCCTTGATCAATTGAAGCTGAGCTAGATCTTCTCTTTGTCAAAGAATCCACTTCCCTCAGAATCCATCCTCATACAGTGTCGTTGTTGAGGTGTACAATGATCTGGTTCTGCTCATTTCCCTCAGCATCAGTTCATGTAGTGACTCAATCTTACAACAAACAATGGCTCCCTGGTGATGTAATGACTGGCTTGTACTCAGTGGGATGAGTGGATTTAATTGTAATAGAGTGTTTAAGAGGCCAGAGGCAGACCTAGAGGGGGACTGGCAGACAGCGGCTGAGGCTGGAGGACAAGCGCTCGGACAGAGACAGAAACGGCCGTGGGCCTCCTGCCTCCCCCCTAGAAACCAGACCCATTCTGAGGGCCTCCGGAAAGCTGGCCCGACCCCAGGCAAGGAGGGAGACAAGACTGTGAATGTGGAAAACCAGGGGATTTGAAAGCTCAACGGAGGCAAAGAGAAAGAGTGAGAGGAACAGGGTAAGAGAAGACCCCAAACCCCATGTCCAAGGGATTCATCGGCCCCTAATGGAGGGATTAGAAGGAGGATTCAGACAGTGCAGGAAGAAAAAGCCGGAAAACCCGGCCTCACTGGGATCCCTTAGGATGTGTTGCTCCCCTTGAGCCCGACCCCCCTCTCCTGCAGGGGTCCAGACCAGGAGCCCCACTTCTGAGCAACCTCCCTAAAAGAATTGGACTCTGCCCCCCCCCACCCAGGACCTGCCTTACTGGCTGTTCCTTCTGAAGACCCGAAGATTCCCTGTCTCCTATGAAGCAAGAGCAGCAATTTCCCATGGGGCAGCCTGAGGGTGGGCCCTGTAATATTCAGGAAAATCTCCAACTCCCCGAGCCCCAGGACTTCCCACGGAAAGTGTCTGAGACAGCAGTTCCCAGGCCTCTCGGCCCTTAAACACCTCAGTGCGATTACATGGCTACGGCACACGGAGCATGTGCCAACTGTACCACCATGAGATAGCCCCATGGCACTAAGTATATGTTAAGGAAAGAACCATCATCTCATCAATAAACACCTGTTTAACAAGTGTACTTAAAGTTGGGATAAGCTCTGGAGGGCCCTTAGATGGGCCTCGGTCTTTAGGTGGAGGAGGCAGGAGGGGCCAGCAGGAGGCTGGTCAGAGGTGGAAAGTCCCTCTCCCAGCCCTTCTCAGCCCTTCTCAGCCTCAGTACAATCCCATCATTACAGCACACTGAGCATGTGTGAACTGGAGAGCCATGACATCACCACGCTGAGCACTAAGTATCTGTGGGAACTGGAGAGCTGTCACCTCCTCAGTCCTACTGAGTTAAACACCTTGTTACAAGTTAACCTGCCCAGAGTTCTGGCCCTCTGCAGAATATTTATTACTAGAAGGCAGAATAAGGAATGAGAAAAAGATAAATGAGTAGAATTGGAGTTCATTTTATCTCCTATCTTTACTGTTTTTAAACAGCCCACTTGAAAGCACCAAATATATCGTGATTGGGACATTGATTGAAGGCGAGTCCCAAAATGCTCCCCAAAAAGAAACTTATTTTGAAATTAGAAAGCAACTGAAGGGAGGTGATCAGTGATAGCACTGCAGTTTAAATCAGTTGTTTAGGTAAATTAAAAGCACAGAAAAACGTATGTTGAAATCAATTGGTTAGTGAAAATAAGTGCAAATTGCCTAATGAGGCTGTAAGTTAGGGAAAGAATTATTAAAGGTACAACTGAACAGCATATGTACGTATATCTATATATATCTATATCTATATATATATATAAAAAATAGATACAGAAATTAACATGCCCAACTAGGACAGTGCTTGGAAAAGATCAGAAAAAAGTGAGCATATGGTTTATAAAGCTATGAAATCCGGAGATTTTGGAAGGGAAAAGCAGAACTTGCAAATTATTTAAAGAACAAAATAAATGGACTTCATTTTGAGCGATTTGAAAAGAAATAGATAAAAAATTACATCTGAGTCCTTCAGAAAAGTATATTCTCTTTTATAGTTTTCCCTTCCGTTCCTGTGCTTTGGCCAAATCCCTTGGCCACTGCCAAAATAACTGGATGTTTTTTTCTAGCATAAAAGAGATTAATTTTGAGAAAAAAGATGGTTTCTTCTCTAAAATCATCCTGCCTTTGAAAACCTGTGATACCCCTAAGAGGAGCCTGTTGGGTTGAGTTGTTTTTGAATCTATTTACCTGTCACTTATAAAAAGAAAACAATGATTATAACTAATCGATTGCCCAAAGACCCTTAAAGAAATTGGTAGGAACTGTTGTATCTGTACCCATTACAGAACCAAAAAGGGGTTTACTAGAGAAACTGAGTAAGCAAAAGAGAGTAACACCCTGTATGAGGAAATAAGAAAAACTAAGGATGGGTGAATGGGTAAAGAAAAGGGATTTGTTTGCACTGATAGTGTAAAGTTGAAAATAAAGGGCTGTTCCTCTTTGTAGTGGCCAGAAACTGGAAACGGAGGGGATGCCCATCAACTGGAGAATGGCTGAATAAATTGTGGTATATGAAAATTATGGATTATTATTGTTCTGTAAGAAAAGAACAGCAGGATGATTTCTGAAAGGCCTGGAGAGATTTACATGAACTGATGCTGAGTGAAATGAGCAGGACCAGGAGATCATTATCTACTTCAAACAACAATACTATACGATGATCAATTCTAATGGACGTGGCTCTTCAGCAATGAGATGAACCAAATTAGTACCAATAGAGCAGTAATGAACTGAACCAGCGACACCCAGCGAAAGGACTCTGGGAAATGACTAAGAACCACTACTTAGAATTCCCAATCCCTCTATTTTTATCCGCCTGCATTTCTGATTTCCTTCACAGGCTCATTGGACACTATTTCAAAGTCTGATTCTTTCTGTACAGCAAAGTAACTATTAAGACATGTATGCTTATATTGTATTTAATTTATACTTTAACATATTTAACATGTATTAGTCAACCTGCCATCTGGGGGAGGGGATGGGAGAAGGAGGGGAAAAGTTGGAACAAAAGGATTTGCAACTGTCAGTGCTGTAAAATCACCCACGCATATGACTTGTAAATAAAAAGCTATGAAAAAGAAAAGAAAGAAAAAAAAAGAAAGCAAAGGGCTGTGGAGTTTTGACAAAGAAATTTCAGAGAGGGTCTTAATCCCACTGAAATAGAAAAGATTTAGGAATATTCTGAGGCAAAGCCTTTTGATACTTAATGCAGGTGTTACAAGACTATACAAAACACATTTCCTAAAATGCATGTTGGTTAATCGATGGCTGGAGGATTATCTCTGCTCTGGTTTCAATCGTTAAACTAGAGAATGAATCATTTCTCAGTTGCTTGTAACAAATAGTTCTGAGACCAGCTGGTTATACCTGCCAAACTCTAACTTGGGGCTGAGAATTTTTAATGATTTTCCAGTTGTTGTTTGAATTTGTCAACTTAAAATGTAAAGTGGCCCGGACGGGGGAAGTTCCCGTGGGTGCCAGCAAGGTTTGATCCGGTTCTCGTTCCCTGAGCTGCTTATGAGGAACAAACTGCAGTTAGGCTTAGATCGCCTTTGGGGGAGATTTTTAACGGGGCGGGAGGCCTCTGCAAGTGCCCGGACTGGGGAAGACGGTGCCCCAGAAGCTGCTCCGCGGCCCCTCTCCTCCTCTCCCTGACAGAATCCGAGCCTTCCCGGCCGTTTACACTAAAAGCTTGAACCCTAGAGCCGCCACCTGGAAACGGAGAAGTGCTGATAAAATTCCTTTCGGGCAGCTCCGCCCCCCCCCCCCCCCCTCCGCCTCTGGATAGAAACATCTGCGTCCAGAAAAGGGCCGTGACCCCAGTGGCCCAGGCCAGGTTCACATTTGGGGGGGTTTTCCCCTTCCTTTTGATTTTCTCTCCCACGCGATTCCTAAAGCAGCGAGTATGAAAGAATGAAAATAAACCTTGCCTGGGGAGGGGGGCGGGGCAAGGGGAAACGCGGCATTGACCTGGCCCCGAGTTCAAATCCAAGCTGAGACACTCTCCCCAGAGGGCCTCCGGAAGGGAGAGAAGAGGAGGTGGAAGGAAGGTGGAGACCGCAGGGCCCGGGAGAAAGAGGCCACTTGAAGCGCACTCAGGCGCCGCTGGGGACCCGAGACACGCACGGAGCCCCCTCCCCCGGGCAGCGCCTTCTCCCCACAGGCCCAGCCCGCGGCTCCCACTTCCTCCCCTGCCAAGGGCCCGCACTCCCAGGCCTGCAGCTGCAGGAGTCCCAAGGCTGGGGGCGGGGCGGGGCAAGCCAAGGCTAAGGCCGCCAGCGAGCCCAGTCAGACTCGCGCTCACTCCGCGGGCGGGGCTCACCCTGCCAGACTGCACCGCTGCGGTGGGGGTGGGGGAGACGCCAGAAAAGCGGCGGCGAGGGGGGAGGGGGGAGAAAACACTCCCACACTACAGACGGCCCGCCCCCGGGCCCAGCCCGGCGTTCTGCCCTCGGGGTAACTTCGAGGAAGCTGCCGTCGGGCCCGAGCGCTCCGTGGTTCGGCGGAAGCGTGGCGTCTGGGGCCGCCTGGGACCGTCTGGGACTGTCTGGGCCCGGGCGCCCGGTCTAACTAGCACACTTACCTCTGGGCTGCTTCGAGGAAGCTGGTCCGTCTGGGCCCCCCTGGACCCGTTGCTCTCAGGCACTTGGAGGAGGCGGCCCGTCTGGCCCCGTCTGGGCCCGGAGCTGTCTGGTACTTGGAGGCGGCCGGTCTGGGCCCCCCTGGGCCCGGAGCTCTCAGGCACTTGGAGGAAGCGTCTCGTCTGGCCCCGTCTGGGCCCGGAACTCTCGGGTGCTTGGAGGCGGCCGGTCTGGGCCTCCCTGGGCCCGGAGCTCTCAGGCACTTGGAGGAGGCGTCTCGTCTGGCCCCGTCTGGGCCCGGAGCTCTCGGGTGCTTGGAGGAAGCGGCCCGTCTGGGCCCGTCTGGGCCCGGAGCTCTCTGGTACTTGGAGGCGGCCGGTCTGGGCCCCCCTGGGCCCGTAGTTCTCGGGTACTTGGAGGTGGCCTGTCTGGGCATCCCTGGGCCTGGAGCTCTCTGGTGCTTGGAGGAAGCGGCCCGTCTGGGCCCGTCTGGGCCCGGAGCTCTCGGGTACTTGGAGGCGGCCTGTCTGGGCATCCCTGGGCCTGGAGCTCTCGGGTGCTTGGAGGAAGCGGCCCGTCTGGGCATCCCTGGGCCTGGAGCTCTCGGGTGCTTGGAGGAAGCGGCCCGTCTGGGCCCGTCTGGGCCCGGAGCTCCCGGGTACTTGGAGGCGGCCGGTCTGGGCATCCCTGGGCCTGGAGCTCTCGGGTGCTTGGAGGAAGCGGCCCATCTGGGCCCGTCTGGGCCCGGAGCGTTCAGGTACTTGGAGGAAGGGGGCCCATCTAGGCCCGTCTGGGCCCCGGGCGCCCGGCCTAACTAGCACACTTGCCTCTGGGCTACTGCGAGGAAGCTGGTCCATCTGGGACCGGTGGAAGGAGCTGGAAGCGGCCCTCAGAGTCCCAGCGTCTGCCATGATTCCCGGCCTAGAAGTGGGAGAGAGAGGACCGGAGCAAGGTCTCCTCTCTGGGCTCTCTGGGGCGGGGCCTCCTCTCACTCACCCTCACACCTCCCCTCTGGCTAATCCGGCCGGCCCCCCTCCCCTCCCCCCCCAGAGCCCCGCCAGCCTCCCGGGCCGGACTCGCACCTCCCGCCGCTCCCTCAGGGGTTGCAATTTTCTTATTCCCGACAGCAACCTCCTGACCCGGCGTCTCATCTACAAGGACCGGTTCGGGGGCGGAGCCTGGGGAGGGGAACGGGAGGGGAGGGGGAGAGAGAGGGAGGGGAGGGGGAGAGGAGCCGGTGTTGGGCGTGCTTCCGGTGCAGTTGACCCAGGTGACCCGGCGGGCTGGGGCTGGTTGCGGTCCCGCCCCACCCCCTGTGGCCCCCGCACCGCCACCTGGGAGAACGCCCGGCCCGAGGGCCCGACTCTGCCGTCCCCCGGAGCTCCGGCCTCAGCTGCCCGCCCCAGAGCCACCGACTGAGCCGTCCTTTAGTCAGTCAGGGAGCTAAGCACAGGCCCCGCCCTCGGGAGCCCCTCAGCCCGCGTGCGGGCAGCCAGAAGTGGGGCCGAGGGTCCCGTGGGGAGCTTTCTGGGCAGGTTCTTCGCCTTCTCCGGCTCGTTCTCCTCCTCGGCAGAGGAGGAAACTGAGGTGAGGGCAGTGACGGCCCCGGGGGCCTCGAGCTTCCTCCCAGGCTCCGCCTCCAGGACCGAGTTCGCATGTGGTCCGCCCCGCCCCGCGACTGGAAGCGCCGGCGGGCAGCGCCGGCCCGGAATCCGCGGCCGCTGATTGGCCGCCCGTGCTCCCGGGGAGCCTGTGGGCCCAGGCTTTGTGCAGGCTCGGCGCTGATTAGCTGGGAGGGCCGGAGAGGGGAGGGGTCCGCCCCCTGCCCTGGTTCCAGCGCTAAAGCCGGCTCTCAGTGGGGTGGGGGCAGCCGCGGGGCTGGAAAAATCCTTAAATGAGATAAACTGCGGCCGAGGCAGATTGAAGCTGGTCTGGGAGCCAGGAGGCCACCAGCAGACCCGGGGCTTGGGGCCCCGCTGCGCACAGGGTGGGAGTTGGGCTTAGAAGGAGCTGCCGTCCCTAACCGGTAATCTCGTAATGTCCCCCTCCAGCCTGCCTGGCAAGCGCCTCCCGCTCCGTGCTCCCGGCCTCCTCCTGCTCCCTGTAACCGGCGGCCTCCTACTCCCGCTCTGTGCTCCCGGCCTCCTACTCCCGCTCCGTGCTCCCGGCCTCCTCCTGCTCCCTGTAACCGGCGGCCTCCTACTCCCGCTCCGTGCTCCCGGCCTCCTCCTCCTCCCGCTCCGTGCTCCCGGCCTCCCGTTCCGTGCTCCCGGCCTCCTCCTCCTCCTCCCGCTCCGTGCTCCCGGCCTCCTCCTCCCGCTCCCTGCTCCCGGCCCCCTCAGAGCCTCTAAAGGCTCTAGAGCCCGCCCGGATTTTAGCTCAGGGCTGGCCTGGGCACACTGTACACTGAGCTTTTCCCCGCCCGGTGGAGGATTTGCTTTTGCAGTAAACTTCCCCTGGTCTGGAATTCTGCCAAGAGAAGTGAAAGGTTTCCCTCCTGGAGGGGGGTTGGGGCGGAGGGGGAGGGGGCTTCTGCTTACCCTCTGACCTCCTCCTTCCAGGGCACGCCCGGACCCTGCCAGGCTGGCAAACCTCTGCTCCGGGAAAGGTAGGAGAGGGGAGGGGGGCTTCTCCCTGGGCAGGAGGGCTCTGTCTGGGCAGCACGTCTGCAGCTTTGGCGGGTTCTCAGCGTTGGCTCCGGCCAGAACCGCTGCTGTTCTCTCAGACAGGTCAGGACGATGGAGCTTTTGAGGATGACCTCGTCCCCGACCCCTTCGGTCAAAAGGAAGCTGATTCGGAACTCCAATTTTGTTTTGGAAGGTCAGTGTTTCCCCCGGGCTGGGGATCTCACCACCCGGCCTGAAGCCTCCGGCCCCAGGACACAGCCCAGGGGGGCCGCGGTGTGTGACTTCGGCCAAGTCCCTTCGGCCTGTGGTCCCGACCACTGCCCGGGGCTTGCGGACCTCCCTGCGGCAGGGTCTCGCGCTGGCTCCCAGGCCCGGTATGCCGGGGACCTCAGGACTCCGGATCCCATCCCTGTCCCCAGACCTCGGACACGCTGGGTCTTGGTCCTCCATAAGTGGGCAGGAGGAGGGCCTGGGCGTCCTGGGTGAGGGAGAGCTGCTCTGCCCACCTGTGGGGAAGCCATCCTCTAGGCAGGAGGCCTGGGGAAGTAAAACCCCAAGATTCTGGGCCTTCTTGATTGGCCGGCAGCCAGGAGTGCCTGGATGGCTCCTCTTCCTGGTTCAAATCCAGGCTCAGAACCTTCCTAGCTGTGTGACCCTGGGCACTTCACCCTGTTTGCCTCAGTTTCCTAATCTGTAAAATGGGCGGAAAAGGAAATTGTGGCAATGTCTTTGCCACAGAGATGGGACAGGACTGAAAACGCCCGGAGGGGCGCCAGCTGGGGCCGGAGGCAAGGAGGGTTCCGTTTGGGGCAGGAGAGAGGGGCCTCAATCAGCAGGTTCTGGCCAGAGGGCACCAGTCTCTGGCCCAGAGGGGGCCCCCGGTTGGGGGCGGTGGGGGCTCGGAGCAGTTCCTAGCACCCAGCGGGCCTGTTTGCCCCCAGGCGGTGTGCTGTACTACCAGGGCAAGGGCAAGTTCCAGAGAGTCCTCTTCACTCCGGAGAAGAAGCGGGAAGCCTTCGAGGAGGCGCACGTGGTCTCGGCGGAGCGGCACCACGGCATCCGGGCCACCGGCATCAACATCACCAAGTCCTACTACTGGCCCCGGATCACGCTGCACGCTCGGCAGTGGGTGAGGGCCCACCCTGCTTGGGGCGCCCCGGGAAGTAGGGCCCAAAATCCCCATTTACTGACGGGGAAACCCAGCGAGACTGAGCCTGAGATAGCGGGAGAGCTTCGGGACCCCAGGGGAGGGCATCCCGGGCCAGGGTGGGACAGACGGAGGATCCAAGGAGCTGCCGAGCAATCCCGACCCTTCCACGGGGCCAGCTTGCCCCCAGCCTCCCTTTCTAGGCTCCGCACCCCTGGTACGCCCCATGCCCTGCTCTGTGTCACCTCCTTGTCCCCGGCCCCTCCCTGGCAGTGCTGAGCTGGGCAGCTGCACCTTTGGGAGGCCAGGTTCCCACAGGCTTCTTCTGAGCCCTGCCCTGCCTCCTTTCACTCCTGGGCACGACTTTGCTGTCCCCCAAGGGACCAGCTCAAGCATCCCTGCCCCGGCCCAAGCCACCTCCTGTCAATCATGGATGCAGCCTTGGGCACCCCACTGGCCTTCACCCTCGAGGGCTAATTGATCATTGTTGGGCTGTGGGGCTTTTTTGTCTGTCCCCAGCACGTGGCATACAGCAGGCACTTAATAAGTGCTTGTTCACTGGGCATTGGCGCTCCCATATTGGGGAGGTGGGGGTGGGGCCCCCATGTTCTTTAGGGCTCACAGTTCTCCTTGTTCTTCCCATAAACTAGTAGGTGGGGCTGCTAGCCCCCGAGGCCACACATCCCGTCCCCCCATCCCTCCTTTCACCAGCCTTGGGAGCCATTGGAGCATCTCTCCTCCCCCCCAGGGATGTTGGCTGCTTTTGTTTAAGATCTGTGGGGACGGGGAAGGGGTCCATAGGCAGGGCCCAGGATTCGAGTGATGGCTGGTGGGAGGGGAGGGGAGGGGAGGTCACGAGCTGGGGGGCCAGCCTCCCCTTGCTCCCCCTGCTTCAGCTCGGGCTCTCCCATCCCCAGGTAAAGGAGTGTAAGAAGTGCCAGAGAGACAAGCTAGCAAAGCAGGAGGCCCAGAGTGCCAGGGTAAGGGCTGGGGCCCTGCGGGCAGAGCTCTGGGGGAGGGTGAGGTGGGGGGTCTGAGGGGCTGCCTCCTGGGGGGATCTGAGGGGTTCCCTTTAGGGGGAGGTCTGAGGGGCTGCCTGGGGGGGGAGCAGGGGGCTGGGGGGGAAACAGTCTTTCTCAGATTCTCCCACAGACGCCTCCCGCTGGTTCCCAGGTCAAAGCTAAGAAGTGTAAGGGAGTGGCCTCAACGGCTCGGCTCAGGGGGCGGCCGTCCGCCTCGCCCCCCCTGAGACTCCTGCCCCCGGCTGCAGTGGCCCCCAAGAGAGAGGCCTTGGCGGCCCAGGTACGTGTCTACCCCTTTCTCCAGCGAGGGGGCATTGGGTGCCCCATCACACGCCCACCAGGGAGGACCGGACTGGGCCCCAGAGGGGATTCTGGGAGAGGTCAGTGGAACTCTGAGGGACGGCAGGAGGGGAGGCAGGGCTGTGAAAATGGGCCCGGGCTCCATCACGCTCGCTGGGTCAGTGTGGAGGAGAGGGGCGAGGCGAGGCCGGGGGGCGGAGAGGGTGAGATCCGGGACCCTGAGGGGTGGGCACTGCCAGGAGGGGTGGGCAGGCTGTGTCCTGCAGCAAGGCCGGATGCTGAGCTCTCTGGGTACCGGCCTTGTCCGCACCAGCCTTCTTGGTACCAGGGGCGCAGATGAGGAAACCAAGGCCTTGGAGGGAAGCACCCGGGGGCAGGTCAGGGACCGAGCCCAAGCTCCTTGGCCAGCTGGCGCCCAGGGGCTGCGGCCTCCGCCCTGACCGTGGCTCCCGCCCTGACCGTGCCCTTCACCCGCAGGCCAGGGGCCTGTTCCACCTGGTGGGCCTGCAGCTGGTGGGGCCCATGGAGCAGACGCCCCGGGGAGCCAGCTTCATCTTCGTGGTTGTGGACCACTACACCCGCTGGGTGGAAGTCGCCCCCATGAAGACGTGCTCCCCCGAGGAGACGGCCGAGCAGGTGCTCAAGCTGGTGTACCGCTTCGGCTTCCCGGAGAGGATCGTCTGCTGCCAGAGCGGCGACTTTGTCCGGCAGGTGCGGCGGCGTCCGGCCCGGGGTCCGGGGCCCAGATGTGGGGGGGCCTGGCTGCTTGGGGCCGGCCCCGGGAGTGTGGGGGGGAGGGGGTGGCGGGCCTGAGAGTGGGGGGGGCCGGCTCAGCTTGGGGGAACCGGGCAAGAGCCAGTCCCGGGGGGGCCGAAGGATGCGCGGCAGAATCCCCTTTGCTGGGGAGCAGAGGGGGAGACGCCAGCCCCGGGCTCCCTTTACCTGGGCCGGTTAGTCCGGAGCCGGTTCCCACTGGAGGCGCCCCGAGGCTGAGGGACGGGGGCTGTGCCCGCCCGCGGCCCCCTCCCCGCCAACCTCCCATCCCCCCCGCCTCTCGCAGCTCAATCAGATCCTGAGGATCCAGGCCGACCTCCAGTGTGACCTCGTAGCCAACTACCGGCCCCGGACGCACGGGCTCCTGGAGATGACCAACGCCTTTGTGCAGAGGTGAGGGGGGGGCTGCGCCGGGGGGGGGGGGGGGGGCGTCGCCCTCTCTGTGGAACCCAACGAACCGCTCTGGTTTTCAGGCTGCTCACGCTGGTGGTGCGAGGGAACACGACCAACTGGGACCTGGAGCTGCCCAACGTTCTCTTCCTGCAGATGCAGGTGAGGGCCGCTCCCGCCCCCGCTCCCCGGCGGCCCCCCGGCCGTCTGCGCGCTGCCTTCGGCCTCCGCCTTGGGGGGCGGCCTCGGCTGCTGGGGGCTCACAGGCCGGCCGGGCTTGGGGTCTCGCCCCCCCAGGCGGAGAACGAGTCGGAGGAAGAAGACCTGGGCTCGGAGGAAGACTTGGAGGGGGACGACGCCGTGCCCCCGGCTCCCTTCCCTTCGGCCTCGGAGCCGTCCCCTGACGAGGACGCGGAGCCGCTCGTGGTGGCCGAACTCGGCGTGGAGGACACGTGCCCGTACTGCGACCAGCTCGCCGACAGAGGCAACAGCGAAGTTTTCACCATGGTGAGTCGGCCCGCGCCCTGCGCCGGGGACCCCTCCCCCTTTGCCCTCCCTCCCAGCATGCTCCCTGCCTGAATGGGGCGCGTCCCCTGTGCATCTGACCCGGCTTTCCTGGGAGACGGACGGCGGGGCCACGACCTCCCGGGTCACGTCAGGGAGGGACGTCGCCCCCTCAGGAGGCTCCAAACCGGGGAGGAAGCCCAGGGGTCGGATGGAATTTGTCCCTGAAGGGGGGGCAGCTCAGGGAGCCCCTTAGTGCTTTGTTGGGGGGGGGGCAAGTGTGCGATCCGATCCGCGCCGATCCCTGTGCCGGCCACGGCGTCCGCACCGCTCCCCCCCCCAGCCTGCCCGGTAACGGCGGTCCCGGGTTTCCCAGCTGCAGTGTGGCACCTGCCAGTCCTGGGCCCATCGCACCTGTGTGCAGCGGTGGTACAGAGGCGACGGCTGGAGGAGCGCCTTCCGCTGCAAAGCCTGCTTGCCCGGGCCCTGCTCCGCCCCCGAGTGATGGAGCTGCCGCCTCAGGGGTGAGTCCGGGCTCCAAGCAGCTGTGGGGGCAACGCCCGAGCCAACCAGGGGGGAGGGGCTTTCTGCCCTCCTGTCCCCCTCCCCCACGCCCTGCTCCCTCTGGAGCCGGGTCCTAGAATATGGGGGGGGGGGGCCTGGAGGCCTTCCTCCCTCCGGCTTCATCCTCCCTCCGGCTTCATCCTCCCCGCTCTGCCTTTCCTCCAGTGATCATCCCACTGAGCACATGAAAGGTCACGGCAAAAGGGGCCGGGACTCCCTGGGGCCGCCTGGAACCCCGACTTGCTCTGCCCGCTTGAGATTTTTTAATTCAAACACCCCCCCACACACACACTCCCCCCCTTCCCCCAACACCCCCCCCCAAAGAGGGGCTGGTTGGGCCCAAAGCCTGAGCTTGCCCTGGAGGCTGTCCGGGGTGACCGGGACACAAGGGGGCACTTCTCCACTGGGTCCCACGCCCCCTTTCCAATCTCCTGTCTCTCTCAGGTGACCTTGACCTTCCTTTTCAGAAACGGGCCCTTCCCCCCGGCTCTTGGCTGTTGTTCCCCGCTCAGTCGCCCCCAACTGGCCCTTTGGCCTTGAATGAAACCCGGGCTGGTCCTGTTCCCCCTTGGGACGGGGGCGGCTCCATCAGGAGGCCTCTGAGGGCCGGACAGCTGGTGCCGTGTCCCAAGGCCAGCGGGGTCGGGGGCTTTTGTTTGCTGTGTGTTCTGCTTCTTGCTGTCTCCCGCTATCAATAAACCAGCACTTATTGAGCACAGTTCCGCACTTATTGGGCACCACTAGTACCTTCTGTGTAAGGACGAAAGTGAGAGGGTCCTCGATTCTCTGGGACTGGGAGCAGGGCAAGGATGGGAGGCCCAAGGGGGGCTGGCAGGGCCTGAGCTGGGGCCGGAAGGAAGGGCATGAGGCTGGCAGCGAGTGCACCGGAGCCACCTGGGATGGGACCAGAGGGGGGCTTTGCTGACTGGGGGGACCACCGGAACGGCCTGACAGGGGCAGCTCTGAAAGGCACCTGGAGCCATTTTGAGGGGGGCTCAAAAAGGGAGGCCCGGCATGTCTTTCTCTAGTAGCCAGAGTGTTGGGGGGAGGGGATCCCCCAAACCGGTTCTGGACCGGTGCCTCAGGGAATGTGGAGGCTCAGATAATTTCCAAGGGCGTAGGGGAAGTTTTATTGTAATTCCTAATGGGAACTGCGGCAATTAAAGAACTCTAAATCCCCGGGGAGGAGAGAGCAAAGAGCAAGCAAGTCAGCTTGGAGGAGTTGGGGGGGCAGAACAAAAGAACAGAGCGCCCGGATTGGGTGGGAAGTTTGGCAATGGGGTGACGGCCACCCCCCCTCCTTTCCTGGAACTGGCTCCGTGGCCAGGCCGGGGGGGGGGGGCGAGAACCCATCCCCAAGTTCTGGATGTTGCCCCAAGGACGGGCTGAGGGGGTCCCAGCTCCCCAGGGCGGGGCCCCTCAGTAGCCACAATCCTGAGGTGGCTGCCTTCTCCCCCAGGCTGGGTAGCCCAGGGATTTCTTGAACGGGATCCGGGTTCCTGCTGCTCTTGGGGTTTCCCCCGAGCCCTGCCGGGTGACATTGCTAAGGGCTGCATCACATCCAAGGGAGGGAGCTCGCGGGGGAAGGAGGCTGTGCTTTGGGGAGAAGTTAGGAAGGAAAGGAGGACAGCCGGCGAGAAGGAGGCGGGGCGAGGGATGCGTCAGGCCCCTTCCTAGCCCCGAGCGCCCGCCTTGTCCACCTTGGCTAATAGCCTAGAACGAGCTTGGCTTCCCCGATTTACATTTGCATCCACCTGAGCTTTGACTTTGAGCTGCATGATTCCTGCTGCTTTTTCCCCAATACATTCTCCTTGCGAGCCTCATTATGCCAGCCCGGAGGGCTCCCGTCCCGCCCCCGCCCATTCTTCTGCTGTCCGTCCATCCGTCGGTGGTGACCGCAGGACACGGCCCTTGGTTCAGCTCTTTGGATCCCAATTAAGCGGCATGTTTTCCTCTCAGAAAGAACTGCAATTTTCCTTCTCAATGAACCGCATCAAAAAAAGCCCAACGGACTCGGTGATTTTTACGCGGTTTTAATTTGGTCACTAAAAATCTGGGGGAAATGCGTTTTCCGGGAGGAGCCACAGAAGCCTTTGCTTCTGCCGCTTCGCCCACAAAACCTCGAGTCCTGGCTCTGCGAGTTTGCGGCTCCCTCTCCCAGGGGGCCTGAGGTCCGGGGCTGGAAGGGACCCTGTTCCAAGATCGGTGGCTCCCAGTCCAGCGCAGGGCCGGGGCACAGATGCGGGGAGGCCAGAGACGTCCTGCAGGCAGCCTTGGCAAGGTGTGTGGACAAAAGGGGAAGGAGGCAGGAGCAGCTGGGACTTGGGGTCTGAGAGAGAGCAGGGGAAGCTCGGAGGCGCTTGGGGCCGGAGCAAAGCCCGCGGGTCCTGCAGCCTCCTTTCCTCGGAGGTGTTGCTGCTTTTTTTGTGAAACATGTTAGAGTGTATGTTAAATGCACCATACGGGGACATATTTATACAGTTCTCTTGTTGCTCAAAAAAAGTGGATTTAGAAGGAAGGAAAAAATAACCTGGGAAGGAAAACAAAAATGCAAGCGAACAACACAAAGTGCAAATGCTGTGTCTGGTCCACACGCGTGCCCCGGTGTTCTTTCCCTGGGTGTAGCTGGTTCTGCTCATCACTGAGTAGCTGGAATTGTAGCCCAGCCTCTTAGCGCAGCCTCCCATAGCGCAGCCTCCCTTAGCCCAGCCTTCCCATAGCGTAGCCTCCCATAGCGTAGCCTCCCATAGCGTAGCCTCCCATAGCGCAGCCTTCCCATAGCGCAGCCTCCCGTAGCGCAGCCTCCCTCTCAGGGCGACATCCCGCTTCCCGGTAAGTTGTTTTCCAGCGGGGCAGAGCTGCCCAAATTCTTGCTCTCCCTTCCGGGCATCAGAGTCCAAAGGCGGGACAGCGCCTGGCCAGCTGGGGAGGACGTTGGGGAGTCCCACCGAGCCCCCTCCCCCCCACTGCCCGGCGGTCTCCAGGAGGCTTCTGGGGGAACCCTTGGGGCTGCTGGGCCCAGACCCGAAACCTCTGGCCGAGGTCTGCACGGCGGGCGGAAGCAGGAAGGGGAGGGTGATGAGGGGGATGGGTAGGACCAGTGGGGGCGGGGCTGGGGGGGGGCGAAGAGGCAGCCCCTGAACTTTAAATAGAGCCCGGGCCGGCGGCCACCCCTCTCGGCCCAGGCTGCGGAGGATGGAGTCCCTTCGGAGGGAGCGGCAGGTGAGCAGGGGCGGCGGGGAGCGGCAGGTGAGCCGGGTACGGGGGCCGCCGCAGGTCTGGGGGCCCCCCGATGGCCAGGGGGTGCCAGGTCTGGCCCCAGCCCCCCCTCCCTGACCGGCCGCTTCTTTCCCCGCCAGGCCACGGCTCTGCAGCTTCTGAAGGCCGGCTCTTCCCCGGAGGCCCTGCGGAGGCAGCTGCTGCAGAAGGCCAATTTCTTCCAGGAAGGTCCGTGTTTCTCTCTTGCCGGGAGCTCCTCACCCTCACTCGGCCCCAGAACTTGACCTTGGATGGCCTTCCCCCTCCCCCTAGTTCCTGAACCCAAACTGCCTCCTCCCAGACTAGGTCAGGGCTCCCAGCGCAGATCCCTCCCGCCCTGGCCTGTGGCCCGAGGTCAGGGGCTAGAAGCCCAGGGGTCCTCCTGCCCCCCCAGCCCGGCTGCTTCCCAGCTCTTGGTGTGCCCCTAGCCCGGCTGCTCCCTGGCTTCTGGGCCCAACAAAGGCCGGTGCCTCCGGAACTTGCCCCCGTGGGTCTCCTGAGGGGAAGGGGAGGCCCACTCGGTGCCGGGCACTGTGGGAAGTTTGGGGGGGGGAGTTCGAGGAGATGGGGGGGGAGAAGGGGCTTAAAGGCCCTGCAGCCCCTGAAGGGAGCCGCCCTAGTGCACAGCTTGGGGGGGGGCAGGTGGGGAGGCCCCGGCCCCGAGAGCAGAGGGGCCGCTTCTGGCCTGATGCACCATCTTTAGGGGCGTCCAAATAGAAGAGCAAGTACTGGGGGCACGGAGGGTCCTGGCGATTCTGAGAGGAGGAGATGGGGGGGAATTTGTAGGGCTCTGTGTGTGTGTGTGTGTGTGTGTGTGTGTGTGTGTGTGTGTGTGTGTGTGTGTGTGTGTGTGTGTGTGTGTTGGGGGGGAGAATAACATCCCCCCCCATTCCTCCCCCCAGGACTCAAGGTCCAAGGTCAGGGGCGGAGCAGGGGCAGAGTCACGGGGTGGAGGGGGCAGGGGAGGGGAGAAAAGTGAGCGGGGGAGGAAACACTTGAGAAGCCCATAGAAATCCTGGGGAGGCCATTGACATAATAAAGGGCGGGCAATTACCGGCCACTAAACCGCTTCATCCTGGTCCCTCCCTCCAGCTGAGGCGCTGGAGCATGGGCTCCCCCCCCTCCCCTTCCTGCCCCTCCCAGCCTCTGTGCCCTCTCCCGAACCTCCCCCCCTTCCCAGCTGCCTCCCCGGTGTTTTTGGCTGAGGCAGTTGGGTAAGTGACTTGCCCAGGGTCACACAGCCAGGTTTTAATTTTGTAAAGGGGAACTGCGGGCGAACGTCTGGCAAACAGGACACAGAGGCAGCTCCCAGGCTCCTGCGGGAGGGGAGGAGGGACAGCCGGGGTTCCTTTCACAGGAAGCCCATCAGTCACCATCCAAAAGCCTCAAAGGGACAAACCTGGCTCCTTCCTGACCCCCAGCTCCGTCCCCCCCGAGTATTTTGCCCTCACCTGTCTCCCCCTCCCCCTTCAGCGGGAGGGCATTGAAGGCAGGACTGGGCTGTCAAGTGCTTTTTGCTGTGCAGTCTTTGGGGGGGAGTTGCTAGGTAACGGGGGGGGGGGGGGTCCTCCTCGAGTCCGGGGCTGAGAGTGTCCGGGGACTTGGGAACCCACTGCTGTCAGAGCAGAGGCCCAGAGGGCAGAGGTCGAGGGTCAAGGTCACCGCCTGGGGGGAAGGAAGCGCCGGGTCTCACGCGGCCGCTCTGGGCTTTGGCTCTTCCGCCAGGGAACCACCTTTACTACAAGGGCCGAGGGAAGAAGCAGAAGATCCTTTTTACTTTGGAGGAGAAGCGGCAGGCGTTCCTGGAGGCGCACATCTCGGAGCGGGGGCACCTGGGCATCCGCAAGACCGGGGGCAATGTCACCAAGTCCTACTACTGGCCCGGGGTGGTTTACGACTCCCGGAAATGGGTAACTAGAGCTCGATTTTAGCCAGGCCCGGAACTCGGTTCTTTGGGGGGGGGGGGGGCTTCAGCCCCGTGCGCAGGGGACTCCTCTCGGCCACGGCTCTTCCAACTCTGGGTTCCCGCCGGAGTTTCCTCCTTGGGGAGCTGCCTCTGCCTTGGCTGCCCCCCCCCACATCGCAGGCTTCTTGGACCAGTGCCGGGAGTAGGGAACCGGGGGCCAACCTTTGCATAAATCCCATCCCGCCCAAAATCTTCCCCAGGCCGGTCTGGGCGGGCCCCCTCCCACCTCTCTTGTGCTTTTGGGAGTGCCCAAGTCTGGCCCCTGGCGGCCCCGCCTCCCTCATTTTGCTATTTCACTTTAGCCTGGAGATTTATCCTCCCCCAACCCCAGCACGGTTTCTGAACTTGGGGCCCTGACCCCGTATCTGACCGTGACCCCGTATCTGACCGTGACCCCGGGAGACCCGCAGATTCGCTTTCCTTTGGAATCCCGTTTGGGGGCACTCTAACCGCCGCAGAGAAGGGGGCCCAGACTGACGCACGGAAAAGCGAAAGAGCCCCTCGCGGCCTTCTCCGCCCGCCTCCCTTGTAGTTTGGCCCTTTTT
This sequence comes from Dasyurus viverrinus, assembly GCA_020854095.1. Classification (NCBI taxonomy): domain Eukaryota; kingdom Metazoa; phylum Chordata; class Mammalia; order Dasyuromorphia; family Dasyuridae; genus Dasyurus; species Dasyurus viverrinus. The sequence goes on along the minus strand of CM037002.1, from coordinate 253,064,360 downwards.
ACCTCTCTGAAAGTGGGTGGCCCCCGGGGGGCGGGCTGCCCAGTGCCAGCATCGGCTTAGGGCCGCCGCTCAGCCGGCCGCCGGAACCCAGAGCCTTAAGGACGTTCGCTCCCGTCCCTGCCCCCACGGCCACGTCGAAGCAAGAGTTGCCTCTTCTGAAAAATCATTTATTTTTGCTGAGGCAGATGGGGCTAAGTGACTTGCCCAGGGTCACACAGGCAGGAGGTGCCGTTTAAGGTCACCTTTGGGCTCAGACCCTCCGGACTTCAGAGCCAGAGCTCTGTCCCTCCCCCCCCCCATATAAAGCTTTTTCTTTACAAAACCTGCCGGGGGCTGTTCCCCACTGACCCTTGGGAAACCTTGGGCTCCAGCTTCTCCCCTCCTTCCCCGCCCCTCTCGCAGGTGGCTGCGGACAGACACTTGCTACAATACAGTCAGGCCCAGCGTGTGCCGGCCTTAGTGAGTCCGCTAGGATCCCGCCCAGGAACCATTCAAACCTTGCGGGCCGGGGCTGGGGGGGGGGGGGGCACAAAGTGGGACCTTTGGGGCTTTCTATTGGAGGCCAGTGGGCCGGGCTTTCTTGGGAAGGAATCCCAGCTGAGCCTGCTTCCTATTTAAAATTTAAATTGATCTAAGAGCGAAGGCGTTTTAGAATAACAAGGAGCCGGAACGGGAGGTTCTCTCTCCCCCGCCCCCCCCCCGCCCCCCCCAGGAGCCATCAGGATTTCTGGGCATTTCCAAGGCAAAGTCTGAGGCTTCCCCTCCCCGCGCCCCTTTCATGGGAAAGTCTGCCCCCATTTTGCACTCCTAGAAGGGGACGGGGCGCTTTGAGTTTTCCCAGAGCCTCCCGCCCACTTGCAGCTGCAGATGTGGGGCGGCCCCCAGCGCAGCTGCTCCAGCCTCGGTCTTCAGGCTCCGAGATTTCCCTTCGAGCCCTTCTTCTCCTGCCTCTGAGGCAGCCCAGCCCCCTGGCAGGGCCACGCAGACGCTGGCATAGGCAGCGGCCCGGGAGCCTCTGGGCTGGGGTGTGGGGCTGTGCCCTTAGGGTCGCCGACACATGGGCCGCCCACCCTGACTGCAAGCTGGGGGTGACTCACGCTTGCTGACGGGGTCACCTTGGCAAGGCACTAGATTCTGTGAGCCTCGGTTTCTCCAGCTGTAAAATGGGAATATTGTTGCCCGTCCTAGGGATGTTGGTTGTGGGTCTGGCCAGACTTTTCACAGCCGCCTTTCAAAAGGTGAATTGTTTTTACAAATCCCTTCAATAAAACAGCCAAAGATACACACGGGATCCTCATTGGGAGAGGAGGGGGAAGGGAAGGGGAAGGTCGGGATGGGGGGGGGGGGTGGCCCAGCCTGAAAGCCTGATGGTCCCTCCCCTTCCAGGTCAAGGAGTGTAAGAAATGCCAAAAGGACAAGTTGGTGGAGAAGGAAACCCGAGCTAATAAGGTGAGTGGGCGCCCTGCCCGTGTCTGCCTCTCCAAAGGCAGGGAATTGGCAGCCTCAGTGGTCCCCTCCTCAAGAATGGCATTCTTTCCCCCTTGGCAAGATGCCCTCCTGGCCAGGTGGAGCCCCAGCCTTGTGCTTCGTCCTCACAGATTGGGGAAACTGAGTCCTTCAAGAAAGCCAAGCTGGCCCGCGCGCCTAAGAAAGAAGGGCCGACGACCGAGCTGAAGGAGCCCCCCTTGTTGCTGAAGGCCAAGAAGGACCCACCCCAATCCCGAAGGGAGCTCCCTGCGGCCCAGGTACTTGTTGGGCACCAGGGTGTACCAAGAACCTGCTGGATCTAAAAGGGACCGGGGGGGGGTAATGAGGAAGGGGGTCCCCCCAAAGTTGCCCCCCCAGGACTGGGCTTTCGTCCCTTTGACAAAGTCCTATTTGGGTCCCCCCAAACACACTCTAAGATAAGTGGGTGAAGGGGAACTTGGAGGACTCGCCCCCATTTACTGTGGGCCTGCACCAGGCTCAGAGTGGGTATGGAGCAGACAGAGGCGCCCCTGCCTTCGGTGAGCTCCCAGTTCTCTGTGGGGAGGGGAGGGCAGCCTTTGGCAGGAGTGGCATTTGCTCCTAGATGGGCAGCAGAGGGAGGAGTCCCTTGTCTGTGCCAGGGTGGGGAGAGGGGATGGCACGGAGAAGCTCGGGAAGCCGGGCTGGCGGCAACGTCCTTGGGGAAGAGGCTTGCACCCTGAGGCCCTGGAACTCTCAGGGCTCCCGTGGCAAAGCTGCCAGGGTCACACAGCTGGTGAGTGCCAGGGTTCGGAGCCGCAGGCTCTGGGCCCTCAGCCTTGCCACAGTACCAGCTGCGTGTTTGGATAAGGCGGATCATGAGTCTGGCACCCCAGGCTTGTTGGCTCCCAGCTCCCAAGCACCTCCCCCTGCCGAGTCCCCTTCCGAGCCGTCTCTGGGCCAGCAAACATGCTGGCAGTGCCCTCCGGCTGGCATGCTGCCGGCTGCAGCTCCCGCCCTGACTGTGCCCTTCGCCCACAGGCCAGGGGCCTGTTCCACCTGGTGGGCCTGCAGCTGGTGGGGCCCATGAAGCAGACGGCCCGGGGGGCGCGCTTTATCTTCGTCGTGGTGGACCACTATACCCGCTGGGTGGAGGTCGCCCCCATGAAGACGTGCTCCCCCGAGGAGACGGCTGAGCAGATTCTCAAACTGGTGCACCGCTTCGGCTTCCCGGAGAGGATCGTCAGCACCCAGTGCAGCGGCTTTGTCCAGCAGGTGCGGAGGCATCCCGGGCTGTGCCTGCCGTCCGGACACCGGGCGTGGGGGGGGTAGAGCCCGCTGGGGATCGGGCTTCACCTTTGTGGGCACTGCTCGGGAGGCAGGGCCGGCCCCCACAGGTGCCTGAGGGAGAGCCGGAGCGAGCAGAGCCATCTGGGTAACGGGAGCAGCGGGGCCTTGTCAGCATGAGGCAGGCTAGGAAGGGTTTCAGCAGTCAGGGGGTGGGGGGGTGCGTGGGAGCCGAGGCGCAGGTGGGTCCGTCGGGCAGTGCCGCCCCAGGTGGGAGAAGCCAGCCTGTGGAGGAGGCCCTGGTATTTAGGGGATGGTTTCTGGGACTTAGGGAGCTTGGGCACCCGACCACCTTCCTGTGGAGTGGGACCGTTAAGCCAGGCCCAGGACTGCCCAGATAAGCACCCAGCGGCCCCTTGCCCCCCGGAGGTCCTGCGCCATCTGTGATTCCCAGGCTTCCGGCTCAGCGCCCCCTTTTCCTTCCCTCCCACCCGCTCTTGCAGCTCAATCAGATCTTGAGAGCGGAAACAAAAGTCAAGTGCGACCTGATCGTCGTCTATCACCCCCAAACGCACGGGCTTCTGGAGAAGACGAACTCGTTTGTGCGCAGGTAAGATGGGCCTGGGGAGGGTCTCCCCCCTTCCTGGGGATGGCTCAGCTTTGGGCCTGCAGCTCCTCCCCGGGCCCTGGTGACCTTGGGGGCTGTCAGGGCGTGCAGGGGCCCAGCCCGACATTCTCTCCAAGGTCCCACCACTGGGGCGAGCGGGACTCTGGAGGTTCGGGGTCCCACCGTCTCCAGGGCTTGGACTGGGGGATGGGAAGTCCGGCCTTCAGAGAGCTCTCCTAGCCTGGTTGGGCCCAAAGGCTTCTGGGTGTTTCTCTCACACTCTGGTGGAGGCAGGTAGTTCAGGGGTCTCCCCCACATCCCACAAGGGCAGAGGACGCGCCACAATTCAAAATCAGGCTGCCCATCTTTCCCCTGAAAAGCATTCGGATCGGAGTCTGATCCATGGGGGGGGGGAGTGGGGTGCTGGGCTCTCCCTGGGCTTCCCGCCTGCCCTTCCCATGACGCGCTCCTCTGCTGCCCCCTCCCTTTGCAGCCTCCTCTCCCTGGTGGTGAATCTGAACCAGGTGGATTGGGACCTGCAGCTCCAGAAGATCCTCTTTCTGCAGAATCGGGACTCGTACAACGTGAGTGACCCACCCCCCTCCGGGTCTCCCCTTGCTGAGGGAAACCTGCCAAGCTCTGTTTTAGAAGGGAAGGGGGGATAGCCGACCAGGAGTGGGGGAGGGACAGCCTCTACCACGGCTGCCGTCCAAGTTCCTGTGCAGGTGGAGGTGCTCGGGGAGAGGCCGGAGCCTGCCCCGTCTGGGGCTCTGGCCCTCTGGCTCTTCCTTTGCCCCATCCCAGGCTACTTCCCCGGCACGTGGCTGATTCCCTGCGACCCCTCGATTATATAGGGACAGTCCCCTCACCCCTTTCTCTGTGCTCCCCGACTTATAGGAAAAGACTTGGTAGGAGGTAGCACTTCATAGATAGGGAAACTGAAGGGCCTGAAAAGGCAGCAATCCCAGCCTCTGTATTGGAGGCTGCCCAGGGTTTGGTCCCGGTCTCCGTTTTGGAGGCTGCCCAGGGCTTTGGCCCAGCAGGCTGTCCTGATGTAACACAGAAAAGTCCCCATGTGGAGCCTTCTGGCCCCTCACAGTGGGGCTGGCACCACAATTCCTTGGGATGTTCTTTCTAAGGCACGGAGCCCAGGCCCGAATGTTGCTGTAGCTCTGTACAAGAAAGCAACTCGGAATTAATTTTTAAAAAACAAGGTGGGTGGGGCGGGCAGCTGGGTGGCGCAGTGGACAGAGCACCAGCCCCAAAGTCAGGAGGACCTGAGTTCAAATCTGGTCTCACTTCCTGACTGTGTGACCCTGGGCGAGTCACGTAGCCCCAACTGCCTCAGCAAACAAATAACCCCCCCAAAACTAAGGGGTGTAAATGGAATTTTGTGGTGGAATCGAGTCCAGTCCGGTCCATCCTTCTGGGGGTGGGGAAATGCTCCCTCTTGGTATTTTAAGTTCAGAAGAAAAAATTAGAGTCGGAAAAGCTCCCGACGTGGCTGCCTTTGCACACCCAGGATGAGGAAGACGAAGACGACGAATACCTGGACAGCCTGGAGGACTCCTCCGCTGAGGACTCGGACACCGACATCTGGTCCACGTTTGACAGCCTCCCAGAGGCCCCGGACAGCGCCCAGGAACGGGACAAGGGCCCCATGGTGACGGTCACCATGGAGGACACGTGCTCCTACTGTAACCGGCTCACTGACGAGGGCAACAGCGACGTCTTCACCATGGTGAGCCTTTTCCCCGGCCCGATTCCAAGTGGGCTTAGGGGGAGCGGGTGGGGAGAGGGGCAGAGGCTGGGATTCTCCTCTGATGGGCCTGGGGAAGCTCTCCAGCACTGAGGAGAGAAGATGGGGGCCCCAGGGCTGTTCCAGGCATGGGGATAAGGCAGCTAAGGCAGGGGACGGGAACTCCCTGAACACCAGAGCTGCCCCCAAGCAGAAGCCTGGGAAGGTGCTGAGCTCCCCGCACTGGAGGTCTCTGGGCACGTGGGCATCAGGCATTAACCATTACTGGGTGGAAGGTAGAAGCCCCCTCCCCTCGGAGCCGCCTCTGACCCCGCCCCACTTTGTGCTTCCCAGCTGCAGTGCGAGTCCTGCCGGGGCTGGGTTCACCACATGTGTGTGAGTAGGGAGCACGATAATGAAGATTGGAAAACTCGATTCCAGTGCCGCCTCTGCCTCCCGGGGACTTCATCCAGAGCGCTGGAGAAAGAGTAGCTGGGGGTAGGACTCCCAGAAACGCCGGGGAGGGGGAGGGGGCAGAACTCCCCCTCTCCTGCCCAAGGCCTGGGAAGGGTGGCCTCAAGGTCATGTCCAGTGAACCCTGGTCCTGTCCAGCTCACATGGTCCTGTCCCAGCTGGCTCCTTGGTGGCAATAGCAGTGATCCCCAGGCTCCTCCCTTTTCCACAAATTGTAGCGGTGGTTCACCCTCCCCTGCAGCCCCACTGGGGACTGGCCTCCACGGCTCCCCTCACCCTCACGTTGTCCGATTTGAGTCTTGCTGGGAAGAAGCTGAGGTCCGGGGAGCTTCTGCACCTTCCCCATACTTCCAGAGCCGGGTCCTAGAAGGCAGGATTTGAATCCAGCTCTTTCCTCGTCCTTCCAATTCAGTGTTCTGCCCCCTGAGGCCGGGTCTCCCAGCTGTATTTGTGTTTCTCTGTAAATACACTCGAGGTTTCCTGCTGCTGACCCGTTTGTTCACTTTCCGTCCCATGAAAGCCTTCCTTGCTTTGCTGGCCACGGCCAGGAGCAGCTACGGCCCAGGCCGGGAAGCTCCAAGGGAAAGCCTGGGCTCAGAGGAGTCCTTGGGACTCCCCGGGTTGTGAGCGATCCCAGGTGTCTCTGGGAACGAGGTCGCCCAATCGAGCCTCTTTCCACTGAGCCTTTAGTTTAAGGAAACCCATAGAGGGAAACTTTTCCTAGGAAGGAGTCGGGCAGTTTTTCCTTTTTGATTCATTAGGAGACAGAACACACACCTTGTGTGTATTTTGCCCAGGACAAGGGTAATGAGAGGTGGGAGCTTAAAGGCGTCTTGGGGCTGGTCCTGTCCAGATCCTTCATCATGAAGCAGAAAGGGCAAATTAGCGAAATAACGGGCTTAAGTTCCCACTGGGAGGTAGCTGAAGGGCAGGGAGTGCACTGTGCTGGTCCCGGGACCCAGGAGTCCTTGACCGCTGCTGCCCAAAGACACAAAAGCTCTCTCTCTCTCTTTTATTATAATAACTTTTTATTGACAGAACTCATGCCAGGGTAATTTTTTACAACATGATCCCTTGCACTCACTTCTGTTCCGACTTTTCCCTTCCCTCCCTCCACCCCCTCCCCCAGATGGCAAGTAGTCGTATACAAATTAAATATGTCGCAGTATTATCCTAGATACAATCTCTGTGTGCAGAACCGAACAGTTCTCTTGTTGCTCAGGGAGCATTGGATTCAGAAGGTAAAAATAGCCTGGGAAGAAAAACAAAAATGCAACAGTTTACATTCATTTCCCAGGGTTCTTTCTTTGGGTGTAGCTGCTTCTGTCCATCCTTGATCAATTGAAACTGAGCTAGATCTTCTCTTTGTTGAAGAATCCACTTCCATCAGAATATATCCTCATACAGTATCGTTGTTGACGTATATAATGATCTCCTGGTCCTGCTCATTTCACTCAGCATCAGTTCCTGTCAGTCTCTCCGGGCCTTTCTGAAACCCTCCTGCTGGTCATTTCTTACAGAACAAAAATATTCCATAACATTACATACCACAATTTACCCAACCATTCCCCACTGATGGGCATCCATTCAGTTTCCAGTTTCTGGCCACTACAAACAGGGCTGCCACAAACATTGCCACAAAAGCTCTCAACGGGACGTGAGAGCCCTGGAACATTGAGGCGATTCCTGCAGCCGTCCCCAAACGCCGTTCTTTACCATGTGGCAATGGCCATATGTGAGGAGCCTGTCACTGGGGATCGAGCGGGCTCTCAGCTGTCTGAGCCTGGCCTCGGCCCTTCTGCCGAGGACACTTGCTTCCCCTTCCACTCTTAGCATGGTCCCTAAATGCTTTTTCTGTCTGTCTCTCTCTGGGCCTGGAGGCCCGAACCCTCCCATGTTGAGTCCTTGCCAGGGTCTCCACACTTTGGCCCCCCCAGGGCACACATTCCTGCCCCTTGAGATGGTGCTTCCCCTCCCCCCTGGTACCTTCCAGTTGGGGGCTGCCTTGCCTTGGGGAGGGGGGCCTACTGAGGTGGCCAGCACAGACCTGGCTGCTCCCCTGGAGTCACTGCTCCTCCACCTATTCTTCAGGGCTTCTGGTCGGCGCTGCTGCTCTTTGGAAACAGTCCTTCCTTTGTGTGGTAGGATGGTGGGGGCCCCTAGGGCCTTAAGGCAGCTCCCCAGCTGGTTGGTCCATTGGGGCCTCAGGGCCATGGAAACTGGAAGCCATGGAGGTCACTCTGCAGCAACCTGCTGGCCAGTCCTTACACAGGGTGTCCAAGCCGGGCTCTGCTGGGGGACAAAAGCCCCTGTCCTCGGGAAGCTGACTTTGTAAAGCAGCCAGGGCTTAAGAAGTTACCTTCTGTGGGAAAGGCCTGTGGCAGTGTCAGGAGAAGGGGGGCCATGGGAGCCCAGGACAGCTCTGTAAAGAGTCCGGGGTGTAGTCAGACTCCCCACAGCAGGCCACTGAAATGTTGGGATGCAGGTGTATCCCAAAAGTATATTGGGAAATGGGCCAGTGTGACTGGTTGTCTCAAAAGAAATCGTAGACTTAGACGTGCTCCCAAAGGGCAGACTTTAATGAAGCAGATGAGCCCCAGAAGGGGGCCAGCTGAAATCAAGCCCACTAGAACCCAAGGCCGGATGGCCCCTTCTAATCCTTCTGGGCTTGCCCCAGGGAGCAGGGGGGCTTCTGGGTCAGGGCCCAGGGGGGAAGCCAGCAGGCCCCGCCATTTCAGCCCTGCCCACTGGGAGACATTGGGGGCCGCTCCTCAGGCCTCCTTCCGGCCCTGGACTGCCTACCCTGCTCTGCTTTGCCTCTTTCTGGCTTTTTATTTTCGGAGGTCTCTGAACTCTGGCAGTTTGGCCGGGGAGGAAGTCTGATGGGGGGGGGGGGGGGGGGAGAAGGACGGCAGGACTTGTATGTCCCCTGGCTCTTCTGGGACAGTTGCATCATCCTGGGGCCAGGGTCACTAGGGGAACTCCCTTGTACTAAGTACTTCGGATACAAGGTGGGGGGATGGAATAGCTAATAGGGAAGACCAGAAACCCTGCCCCCATAGTGAGTGAACAAGGCCTGAAGTCAGGGACCGTTTCCTGTGGCTAAGGAAGAGGGGGAAGGGGAGTCCTGAGGCAAGCTGAGGGGTGGGAGTGGGCTTGGCTCCTGTGAGCGATGCCTACCAGGCTGCCATCTGGGAGGCCGAGGCTGGGAAAGCTCACGAGTTCCTCGAGTTCCTCGTTAAATACGAGGAAGTAGTGTATCTGGTAAGGCACCAGATGTGTCTCCAAGCAGGGGAAGCTGGGTGAGGAAGGTTTCCTGAGGAAGAGAGAGGCCAATGGGAGGCTGTTCAATCTACTTGGGGAGGGCGCAGCCTCAGTTGTGGGCAGAGAACCTGGAGAAACGTGGAGATAAAAATAGGACCTGATGCCATGCCATGGGTGGAGATGAGAAATCCTTCAGTAAATATGGGGCAAGGGCAAGCTGGGGCTTGAGGACTTCACAAATGCTTTTTATTCAAAACAGGTGTGTTTTAACTCCCCAAACCTTGTGTTCCAATTCCACAACCCAAACGTGGCTAATAATCCAGTATATGCTAAACATGGTAGAAATGTTACATCTGATAAGTGCATCCATATTTACACGATTATCTTATTGCACAAGAAAAGTCAAATCAAACCGAGGAAAAATAGCATGCAAACAAACAAGGTGCCAGTGCTGTTGTGTCCACAGCCAGTTCCCAGAGCTCTCCCCGGGTGCAGACCATTGGAGCTGGCCCGAATCATCTCAGCGATGGCCAGAGCCACGTCCACCAGAATGGAGCCTCGGATCGTCTCCTTGTTGCCGGGGACCGTGATCTCCTGGTTCTGCTCCTCTCACTTATTGGCTGGATCTTTCTTTGATCTGGGAGTCATCTGACTCTAAGCTAGCTGGACCCCCGGGGGCACAGGAGATGGAGCGTAAGGGCAGACACCCCGTCAGGGGTCTCCCCCGAGCGCCCAGTGGAAGCATGAAAGCGTCATTCCTTTAGGAGGAGGAGCCAGTATGGCTCGCCATGGAGGGGGCAAGGCCCGCTCTCGGGCCTGCTCTTGGCCATCGGGGGACACCACTTCATGGGGGCCATTTGGCCCTTCAGGCCGAGAACCCCTCGGAAGGGGGCGAGGTCGTCACAGCTGGGCTCCTCTAGGAGGAGTGGGGAGGGGGCAAGTTCTGTGTGTGTATTTGGGGCTAGGGTATGGCTCAGTCTAATGGAAAATTAGTATCTGAAGAGGTGGAACCGAAAGGCATCGCTGCCGTCTGGACTCATTTGGGGTAAATAAATCCTGCCAAAGCGGGATGGGAACTTTCTGCGGCGGGATCTGGAACATGCCCAAAGGGCCAGCGAACATCCCCTTTGGTCCAGGGCCTGTATCCCAGAGAGAGCTTAAAGGAAAGCGAGGGAGCCTCTCCTGCAAGTGTCGGGGGTGGCAGAACACCGGGGACTGAGGGATGCCGGTCCGGCGGGGACGGCTGAACAGTGACGCCGCTCGGATGCTGGGCAAGGAACGACCAGCGCGCGGCTGTGCGAGGCCCGGCGAGGCCCACGGGACTGGGGCGGAGGGCAGCGCGCATTCCCAGGGCTCGCTTCCCTTGCCAGCGGCGCGGTGACTGACGCGGACGGCGATCTTGTGACACAGAGACCCTGCGCCCCACAGGGGCCCCGGGAACCGAGCCTGGACCAGCGCCTTTTCTTCCCTCTGGTTCCTCCCGACGCCACGTGATAAACCCGGGAACCGTTTGTGAGAACCCCGGTGCCCTGGGAGGGAGGGAGGGAGAGCGGCTGCTCAGGAGTAGTGCCAGACCGAGGCAAGGAAAACTCGAGACGGAGCTGAAGGAACCGCCTCAATATTTCTGGTCACAAGGGGGCCCGCGTCTCTCGGGGGGGGGGGGGGCAATGGGGGAACGCAAGGAGAGCGGAGGTCCATGTTATCCCGGTTACAGCCTGACACACGCCCCCCCCCTCCCCTCCCTCCCCTGTATAAGAGGCACTCAGCCGGTTAAGCCAGCGCAGGAGTGGCCTCACGTGACGTCACTGAGCCCGGCCAGTCTGGGCTGTGGCTTTTCCAAAACCACAAGACTTTCCGATTGGCCGAGTCCGCCTGTGGTTTCCTAGGCCCCGCCCCCATTCCTCGTTCGCGCGAACTTCTAGTAGTCGCTGAGCTGTTCGGGGAATCCCAACCTCCCTTAACCCCGGCTCGGGGCTCCGCTGTCCCTCGGAGCCGCCCCCCGCGCGGTCCCCGCTGCTCGGGGCCTTCTGTGCCGAGGGCTTTGTCGGGGCCCGGGCCGACCGCGGAGGGGGGGAGGGGCGGGGGGTGTGTGGAGAAGGGGCGGAGAGGGGGCGGGGTCAGCTTGGGCGCACTAAGGGAGGCCCAGGCAGGAGCCGGCCGGGGAGGCCCCCGGAAGGTGCAGGGGCCGAAGCAGAAGGCGCGTCGGGCACGATGGCCCCCCCCCCCCCCAGTCTCCCACTTTACTCCTCGGTTCCCCGGGGAGGGGCCGCCCTGGGGCGGCGGGTAAGAGGCTCTGCCGGCTAAGCCTCCTCCCCTCCCCCACCAAAAGCGAGGCGAGAATCGCGCAGGGGCTGGGCTCGAACTCGCCTTTAGTTCTTCCCTTCCGGGGAGCCGGGGATGCAGGAGGCGGGGGATGGTGTCCGAACTCCTCCCAGCCCCGGCACGACCGCAGAATCTCGCCGGGCGCCCCGCTTCCGGTGAGCCACAACCCGGAAGCGGTTCTTGGACAGGACGTTGCGTCACCAGCACGCCCGCCTTAAGCCCCGCCCCAGGCTCCGGAAAAGGATGCAGCTGCCGCCGGGGCTGGAGGGCCGCCTGGGCCCGGCCCCCGCCGGGAGCCCTTCCGCGTCGCTCCCGCTGCCCGTGCTCCGCCACCCGGCCGCCGGGGCCGCCCCCTTTCGCTTCGCGCCGCGGACTCAGTGCCTGCCCCGGGGACACCCGTTGTTCGAGGTCACGTGGGGGCGGGGCGGGGTCCGGGGCGGAAGCGAGGCCGAGGGGTGGGACCTTTCTTGACTAGAGCAGGGCCTGCCCGGGCAGAAGGGGCGCAGGCGGGGCCGAGCGAGGGGCGGGGCCGAGCGAGGGCTGGGGCCTCACTCCGTTGTGCTCCGCAGGACGGGGATGTCCAGAGGCACGCCTACCTGCAGGAGGTCATCACGCAGGTCTGCCAGGTGCCGGAGCGCCCCCCCGTGGCGACCTTCGGCTGCCACGTGGCCGGCTGCCAGCAGGAGTTCGCCAGCCTGGAGGGCTACGAGCACCACTACCGCACGCTGCACACGCACGTGTGCTCCGTGTGCCGGCGCGCCTTCCCCTCGGCGCGCCTGCTGGACGTGCACGTCCTCGAGTGGCACGACTCGCTCTTCCAGCTGCTGGCCGAGCGGCAGAGCATGCACCAGTGCCTGGTGGAGGGCTGCCCGGCCACGTTCCGCAGCGGCGGCGAGCGCAAGGAGCACCTGGTGCGCGCGCACCGCTACCCGCCCGACTTCCGCTTCGACCAGCCCCGCAGGCCCCGGGGGCCCGGCCGGCCGCCCGCCGGCGAGGAGGCCATGGAGGTGGGGCCCGCCGAGGCCGCCCCGCGCGCGCAGACGCGCCGCATCCCCGCCACCATCTGCTTCGGCCAAGGGGCCTTGCGGGGCTTCAAAAACACGAAGAAAAGGAGCGAGCCGCGCTGAGCCCGCGGGCGCCAGACCCGCCCCGGGAGCGAGCACGGACCGTCCCGGCTGGGGCCGGCCCCGCCCGCTCCCCGCCGCGGGGGAGGGGACACTGGGAGGGCCCTTTGTCTGTCGGTGCCTCTGGAGCCCCCCTGAGCTGCCGCCTCTCCCTGTGAAGCCCCTGAGCCCGAAATAAAGTCTGAAAAGAAGCCCCTTCCGAGCCTGGGCCCTGTGTGAGAGGGGCTTCCCCTCCCTTCCCCTCCCCCCCTCCCGCGCCGTCCCAAGCGATCCCCCAGAAAAGAGCACCGAGGGTGGCAGGTCAGTTTATTGTCACTTTTCAAGCAGAAACGAGTTTCCCAGAGGCAGGAGCGCAGGTCGGACGGTGAGAAGCCCGCGGGCTGGCCCTGGCGGAGCGGGGCGGGGCGGGCCGGCCCGGGAGACACGGATGGAGTCGGACAGACCCGGCTCACTCACGGCTCACACGCACCGGCCCCGCTTGCTCCCCGCACGGAGGCAGCCCTTGGGAACGGCCTCTAGCAGGGAGGGGCCGCGCCCCCGTCCCCGCCGGGCTTCCCTCCTCACTCCCCCAGAGCAGGGGCCGCCTCTGGCTCAGGTCTGGGCGGGCAGGGCCCATTGCTGTGCACCGCGGCGAGCTCTGCGGCCGAGCCGGTCCTCTGCCCTCCCGGAAATGGCTGTCCCTCATGGGGAGGAAGGACGGAGGAAGGACCGGCCGGCCTCGCTCAGGCCAGGCCCGCTCCGGCCCCTTGGCGTTCCTCCTCCCTGCTGCCCCGGGGTCTGGGAAGGATTGGGGGAAGCCCACATACGCTCAGGGTGGGGGCCTGGAGAAGGAACCACATGCGATGCGGACGGACAGACGAGGACTATCCGCCGTGGGAGACAAAGTGCACAGATAAGCTACATTTGGCTTCAGCGATTAAGGCTGTGCCCCCTCGAGGGGCACCCGCTGCCCAGGAGTGGGGCCCGGGGCCTGGGGCCCAGCCTCCCTGGATGGGGTCCCACCGTGCAGGGCGGGCTCCTGGGGGGGGCAGTGTTCATCGGCAGGGAGGTGCATGGGCTGCTGCCCCTACAGTGCTTTTATTTCAAGACATAGTTAATGAACAGTTGACACGTCAGAAACACGCAGAGTAGAAACCAGCAGCGTGAGCTGTGCAGAAAGCTTCCTGGTGCCCGCCTGTACAAAGACTTTTTGTTGAGAGCTGTGAGGTTCCTGGAACACAGAAACAGGCAGGCCGCCGGTGAGCGGGGCCCGTCTTCCCTCTGCCCCGCTCCTGCCCCCCAGCTGGTCTGTGCCGCTCGCAGAGGGCAGGGCCTGATGCCCAGGAGCACTTTAGGCCCAAAGTCCTGCCCGGTGGGCGGCCCGACAAGGCCCAAGCAGGTCAGTCATTAAACATTAAGCACACTTAGGTGCCAGGTTCTGTGCCAAGCTCTGGCCCTGCAAAGAAAGGCCCCTACGTGTGCTGCACCAGTGACCTCGACTGCCCCCCCCCCCCCCCGGCCTTCCCTGCCCACTTGCTAAGGAGCCACGCTGCCACGTGGTGAGGGGAGGCTTTGGAGTCGGGGAGGCCTCCTCTGACATGGGCCGGCTGTGGGACTCTCCCTCTAGGGTAACTCCCCGAGATCACAAGAGGCAGGAGACTTCCCAATGCCCTGCTGGAGGGCATCCTCACACCTGAAGTCTCGGGTTCAAGGCCAGGAAGCGACTGTCCGAGATGCTGCAGCAGGGAGGCCACAGTTAGGAAGGATGAAAGCCTGGAACTGAATGCCCTGGGACCTTCTTCCTCCCTCCTTGGCTGGGTTGGGTTTGCCCGGACCAGGCAGTGTCCACGATTGTCCCCCTTCCTCTGTCACCAGGCCTGCATAAGGGGCCTGGCTCACTTGCCATAGCTGGCTGTCTAGGGAAATCCCTGTGGGACCGGGGGAAGGGGGTGTTGGAGCCATTGCACACTGGCTTCCTTGGTCAGTTTTTACATCTGCCAAGTCCAGGTATATAATCTAGATTTAACTAAAAAGCGATGAAAATGTTGATTAAGGTGGGTCGTGTGTGTTTAAAAGCCAGTTGTTAAAACATTTACCAGCATCCTGCTGAGTGTGGTCACTCACCTGTGGATATCCTGTTGGGCCTTCTGTAGGGACAACACTGCAGTATGAATTTCCTTCAGATGCTGGTTCTCCTTCCCACACCGGGCGCAGGAACTTTCACAGTCTGGGACCAAGAACAAGGGTTATTTCTACCTCCTGTCTAATCCCTTTAATAGAACTGATTCTCATTGTTCCTGTCTAGGCAGGAAGGGGAGAAGATGGGGAAGGGGCAAGAAAAAGGGCAGAGGAAGAAGACACCTTGTGAGGTGTCTTGAAGAATGTGAGGGGGAGAATGCCCCGACCCGAGGCAGCCTGTTTGATTGGGGGACAGTTTCCTCCCATGGAGTTCCCTTCTAGTATGGCAGCTTCCACCCAGGCTCCTCTGTTGCTAGGCAGATCCCCCATTCGCCAGTCTCAAAGCTAGACTGGCTGTGGATGAAATATCAGTAGGACCTGAGGGCACTGGAAAGGAGCCCCAAGGAAGATTCAGAGAGCATGCTCTGTGAGCCAGACTAGGGCAGCCAAGATGGGGAAGGGCTTGGAATCCATGGCTCCGGGAGTGCAAGATGCTTAGCCAGGAGAAGAGAACGCTCAGGGGGACCCTGACAGCCGGCCTCTCGGGGTTGAAGCAGGAGCCATAGGGGTGCTACAAGAGGGAGGACCCTTGGGCAAAGAGCCGTCCAGCCTAAAGGAGGATCCTCATCGGACACATTCATTTTTGATTCCAAAGCCATAGGTTCGGAGGTTTCTCTGTACAAGATTTCCCTCTATGACATGCCAGGAACATTTAGCCAGGAAGGAGGGTGCTACTGAAAGATGGGATGCTGTCCAGGGAGCTCAGCAGGGGGCTCTAAACTTCAAAGTGGGCAAACCAGGATCTTCCACTCCAGAAGCTCTCCAGGGTCTGGTGGTGCTAAGGTGCTTCCTGACCTCTCTGTCTCCCCAGGGCTTCCTCTGCAGCTCTAAACTTCAAAGTGGGCAAACCAGGGTCTTCCACTCGGGAGCTCTCCAGGGTCTGGTGGTGCTGATCTGCTTCCTGACCTCTCTCTCCCTGTCTCCCCCAGGGCTTCCACTTCAGCTCTTCCTCTCAGTAGAGTCTTCTTCAAGTCTCAGCTCTTCTGTAAGACACTTTCTGGATCCCCTTTGACACAAGTGACTTCTCTCGGGGGTGATCTCCAATTTATTCTCTGCTTTTTTTGTTCTTTGCCCTGGAAGATTCCGAGTACCTGGAGGACAAGCCCTGCTTTTACCTTTTTTTTCTCGGTGGGAGATGTACCTCCAGCACATCCACGTTCTGACACAGAGTTGGTGCATAATAAAGGCTTGTTGACTTTACTGGGTCTCTCTTCAAGTCTTCAAGCAGAGGCCAAATGGCTCTTTCTGATCTTCATGCCCTGTGCTCCATCTCTAGTCCCCTCATCTAGCACACCCTCCTCCATGTCCGTCACTTAGAATTCCTGATTGGACTAGCTCCTCCATTCTGTGACGTTCTGGTTTCTCTGAAACTGTGTCTCCACGCTACCTTTGGCATTGGGCCTTTCTTGGTTCCCCCAGCTTTGTGCTCTCCCAGGATATCTCCTTTCTATTCTGGAGGTCTCTTGTATACACTCAATGATTTCCATGCTCTCTTCCCTTCAGAATGTAAACTCAAGGGCAGGGACGGTTATCCAGTATGTAGTACAGTGCACGGCATACAGGAGGTACTTTATAAATGCTCAGGAGGAGAGTCTTTTGCGGGGTACATTAGCCTAGATTGTCTTCAGGGTTCCTCCTAGCTCTATATTATTATAGTTACTATGAATAAAGAATCATTATGAACAATAGTAATAACACTTAGCTAACAATTATATGGCATGGTCAGGTCTGCCAAGCTTTTTACGTGCTCATTTATCTTGAGAATCTAATTTCTTTTTTTTTTTCTTTTTTCTTTTTCTTTCTTCTTTCTTTCTTTCTTTTTTTTTTAGGCTGTGGAGGCACTTGGGGGTAACTGACTTGTCCAGGGTCACACAGCTAGAAGTTTTAAGTGAGTGAGGCCACATTTGAACTCAGGTCCTCCTGACTCCAGGGCTGGTGCTCTTTCCTCTGCACCATCTGTGTGCCCCAGAATTCTGAGATTCTGTGAAAATAAGGTTCTCAAGATCTCAGCATGACTAAGCATGTTGAACTTTGCACTTCCCGACAAACCGGCCAATTGGGAGCCTTTGTGCCCCAATTGGGAGCCTTTGTGCCCCAATTGGGAGCCTTTGTGCCCCAATTGGGAGAGGTTTCTCTGCTCGGCCAGGAACCGTATGGGGGCATAAAAAAAAGGAGGGAGGGATCAACAGTGGTTCCCAATGCCTTTCTGGCCATATGGCTTTTGTCAATGGAGTCAAAAAAGCTTACAAATGGTCCAAGTCTCCCCTCTGACTAAGGGTCAAACCAAGGCAGCTCGAAGGAAGTGACCCACATAGGGAGATGGGTCGGTTTGGGGCCCACAGGGAGGATTCTCCTATTAATGGAGTAGTCGGTGTGTCTGGCGTCAAGGAAGGCAAAGGCGGCCCCTGTCTTCAGGGAGCTCACGCCTAAGGGGGAAGCGCCCGTACAAACTGGTCAAAGTGGGAAATGGCCGACAGAGCCGGAGGAGGGGAGAGTCGACATTGCCAGGGAGGGGGCCAGGCTCTGGGGGGAGGGAGCAGAGGGGAGGGTGCTGCTGGGAGCTGGAGGGAGAATGGGGGCGGGGCTCCTTACCTGCATCCCTTTCCTCATCAGACAGGTCCTGCACAGACTCGGGGGTGGAGCAGCTGCTCTCCGTGTTCTGGCTGTGGTTGGAGGGCTGATCGCTGGCTTTGCGCAGCCGGCACTCCTTTCCCGGCCTCTGGGGAAGAGACAGACGTTGTGAGAGTGACATTCGCTGCTGTTTCTAAGGAGCTTCCGGCTGGAGCCTCGGCAACATCTGGGGAGTCCAGTGTGGCCTGACTTCCTCAGAGTTTCCGAGAAGGCCGAGCTGGAACAAGGTGTGGGAGGGAATCTTTCCCAAGGGGTGTGGTTTCCTGGCACCGGGCCTGGCACCCCCCAGGGCTTGGGGAAAGCTTGCTCCCCTTCTTCCCCTCCACCCATTCCTTTTGCCCTTGAAGAGACTTTAGCTTTGAGCTTTCCTGGGTTTGGGCAGAGAACAGAGGAGGAGAAGCTTCCTCACTCTTCCTCCTGTCACAGAGATGGAGGGAATGCTGAGCTGTTCTAGTGCTGGAGGCTCCCCCTAGAAGGAGGGTGGGAGGAGGAGGAGGTGGAGGTGGCCAGTCTGTGCCGGCAGGCTCCCGATGGACCGCCCACCTCAAGGCTGACCACACACTTCCAGTGTTTTCTTGGTTACTTCCATGGGGCCTGGACCATCCACAATGTTCTGAACACTATCGAGGGGCCCCGAGCAATGGGCCGTGAACCATTCTGGCAGGGAGCCTCCGTGAGGGGCAGCGGAAGCCACAAAGGCAGGCCCAGGCTCTTATTTGTAATTTTTCATTTCATTGGCCGATGATCCTCAAATCTTCCTTTTCTCCCCCAGCCCCTGCTGACTCCCAGTCTCATGGGACACCGGCTATTCGTTTGCCCAAAAGCCTCACCCCCAAACCACTGCTCCTCCCACACTCTCCTGTTACTACTGAGGACATCACAGCGATCCCAGGGCCCTGGCTCCCCAGCTAAGGATGATCCTGCCCTCACCGTCTCCCCCACCCAGTGCCTGGGGCCTGTTCTCCCTCTCCCGACTCTGTGATGTTGCCAGGCTCTCCCCTGCCTGGGCTGGTGCAGCAGTCTTTGGTGGGGGGAGAGGGGGCTGCCTGCCTCAAGCCTCTCCCCACACAAGTCTATCCCCGTTCAGTCCCTGGGGTGACTTCCCAAAGCACAAGCCCGACCATGTCACCCAGCTCGATGAACTCCGAGGGCTCAGTTACCTCCAAGCTCAGACAAAATAGTCTGGCGTTCAGAGCCTCCCTAGGCCAGCCCTGCCCTCGCTCTCCAGGCTCGCTCCCGGCTGCCCGGTGCCAGTGGCCTCCTGGCCGTGGCAAGAACAGACACTCGGTCCCTTGGGCCTGAGGCTTCGGTGCGGCTGCCCCCAGACTCGGCCCTGTTCTCTCCCCAGATCCCTCGAGCACAAGCTAGAGCCTCCCCTCCTGGAAAGCTTGGCGAATCTTCCGTCCAGTGCCTTCTCTCGGTTCTAATTCATCCCGGAAACAGCTGGGGTGGAAGTGGTCCTTTCCGTGCTGTTTCCCCCTTAGCTGGGGAGCTCTCTGAGGGCAGGGGCCGGCTTCTGCAGCGCAGCACCTGGCGCCGAGCCTTAATGATGTTGGTGTTATCGCCCGCATGAGGTTCCCACTTGGCGTGACCCTGCTAAGAACCACCCACTAGGGCAGCCAGATGCGCAGTGCCGAGGCGGCCAGGCCCGAGTTCAAGTCCAGTCTCAGACCCCGCCTTCCCAGCTGGGCCTCGCGCCGTTAAGGGGAGACTGGGGGGGCTTGTGAACTTGGGGGATGCTGAGGAAGGGGGCGCCGAGGGAGGGGAGCCCCGGGGGGTTTCAGACGGTTTCTCCTCCTGCTCCGGCTCCGCGTGCAAGGCTTGTCTCCTCTGATCCTCACTGAGCCTGGGAGCAGGGCACAGTTATCCCTGTTAACTTGTCCCCGGTCCCGCGCTGGGGATTGTCCGGAGCTGGATTTGAATCCAAGTCTATCTTTTTCCACATCCAGATTCTTTATACAAGTGTCTGGGATCCGGGCTGAGCCCTAGGGGCTGTGATCAGCCAGAGGGACACCTGGTGGCCAACCATTGAACTCGGGTCTATCCCACCTGCAAGTTCAGATTCTATTCTCTCAGAGTCCAGGATCGGGGCTGTGATCAGCCATAGCGACACCTGGCGGCCAAGCGGTATCACGCCCCATCCAACAAGGGCAGTCCTAAGCCTCCGGACGTTCTAGCCTTAGTGGCCTCAAACTGCGCTTTCTGAGACCGGGCTTCGGGGCGCTGTGGGAGGAGGCCGAGCGCCGTCCCCTCCAGAGCCACGGGTAGGGCCGAGGAGCCCGGGCGCCCTGGGGGTCGGCTGCCCGAGGCCCGTGTAACCCCCCTCCCCCAGCATCTCTCACGGCCCCTCGGGCGACAGCGAGCTCCGCATTTCCCAGTAACTAGCCGACACACGGGGGGGGGGGGGGGGGGAAGGCCGGGGGGGGGGGCTGGAAAAGGTGGGGGTGAGGAAAGGCTTCAGGCGGGAGACCGCGGAGCTTTGAAGGAGAAGAGAGGTCTGGAGAGGAAGAGGGGAGGGGCACGGGCCGGGCCTGCAATGGGGAGGAAGACAAGGGCCGTGAACGGGGTCCAGTCCCCCCCCCCATATCCTGGAGGGACAAATCAGGGAGGGGGAAGGGCGGAGGAAGCTGTGGGGGGGGGGTGCAAAGGAGTCCGGTTCTGGCTGTGCTGAGTCTGATGTGACCATGACATGTCCAGTAGGCCAATGGGGGGGCGGGGCTGGTGCTGGAGCTCAGGAGGGGGGCGGGGCTGGTGCTGTGCTGGGGGCGGGGCTGGTGCTGGGGGTGGGACTGGAGCTCAGGAGGGGACGAGGCTGGTGCTGTGCTGGGGGTGAGGCTGGAGCTCAGGAGAGGGTGGGGCTGGAGCTCAAGAGGGGACGAGGCTGGTGCTGAAGCTCAGGTGGGGGCGGGGCTGGTGCTGGGGGTGGGGCTGGAGCTCAGGAGGGGACGAGGCTGGTGCTGAGGCTCAGGAGGGGGGCGGGGCTGGTGCTGTGCTGGGGGCGGGGCTGGTGCTGGGGGTGGGACTGGAGCTCAGGAGGGGGCGGGACTGCCACTCAGGAGGGGCGGGGCTGATGCTGTGCTGGGGGTGGGGCTGGAGCTCAGGAGGGGACGAGGCTGGTGCTGTGCTGGGGGTGAGGCTGGAGCTCAGGAGAGGGTGGGGCTGGAGCTCAAGAGGGGACGAGGCTGGTGCTGAGGCTCAGGAGGGGGCGGGGCTGGTGCTGGGGGTGGGGCTGGAGCTCAAGAGGGGACGAGGCTGGTGCTGAAGCTCAGGTGGGGGCGGGGCTGGTGCTGGGGGTGGGGCTGGAGCTCAGGAGGGGACGAGGCTGGTGCTGAGGCTCAGGAGGGGGCGGGGCTGGTGCTGGGGGTGGGGCTGGAGCTCAGGAGGGGGCGGGGCTGGTGCTGGGGGTGGGACTGGAGCTCAGGAGGGGGGCGGGACTGCCACTCAGGAGGGGCGGGGCTGATGCTGTGCTGGGGGTGGGGCTGGAGCTCAGGAGGGGACGAGGCTGGTGCTGTGCTGGGGGTGAGGCTGGAGCTCAAGAGGGGACGAGGCTGGTGCTGAGGCTCAGGAGGGGGCGGGGCTGGTGCTGGGGGTGGGGCTGGAGCTCAGGAGGGGGCGGGGCTGGTGCTGGGGGTGAGGCTAGAGCTCAGGAGGTGGGCGGGCTGCCACTCAGGAGGGGGCGGGGCTGGTGCTGAAGCTCAGGTGGGGGCGGGGCTGGTGCTGGGGGTGGGGCTGGAGCTCAGGAGGGGGACGAGCTGCCACTCAGGAGGGGGCGGGGCTGGTGCTGAAGTTCAGGTGGGGGCGGGGCTGGTGCTGGGGGTGGGGCTGGAGCTCAGGAGGGGACGAGGCTGGTGTTGAGGCTCAGGAGGGGGCAGGGCTGGTGCTGGGGGTGGGGCTGGAGCTCAGGAGGGGGCGGGCTGCCACTCAGGAGGGGGCGGGGCTGGCCAGGCGGGCCTAGGGGTCGCCTGCACAGAGATGGTGGCTGACCTCATGCCGCTGGGGAGTCCCAGAGAGGGCAGCGGGGGAAGAGCCTGGCAGGGAGCCCCAAGTGGCAGCCAGGGTGGATGGTGGGTCAGCAAAGGGGGCCAAGGAGGCGGAGGGAGGCCAGAGGAGAACTAGGAGAGGGGCTGAGGAGGCCCAGGAGGGGCGAGCGGGAGGAAGGAGGCGTTTTTTAATTGCTCCCCTACGAGCCCTCAGGTTCAGATAGAGAAGAAAAGCCAGGACCCCTGCACTGCCCGGGGCTCTCCCAGCTGCCCTGGGAGAAGGGCCTGCATCCCCGCCTCTCCCTAGTTTCTTTATCTGTGAAATGGGGGAACTTTGCAGGCTCTTCCCTGAGGGAGCAGCCTCTCTGGCATACAGTAGGTGTTCCATAAATGCGCGCTGCCTCCCTTCCAGCCCTTTGTAAGCTACCTGAGGACACAGGCTTCCTCTGCTTCTCCTCTGGTTTTCCTTATGGCTCAGCCTGGACCACGTAGGAGAGGGGGCCTGGGCACATGGGGGGGAGAGGGGGCCCAGGCATGGCTTAAAGTATAGGAAATTGTGCTTGTGTGTGTATGGGGGAAAGAAGGGAGGGAGGGAGGGAGAGTCAGAGAGACACAGAGAGAGGGAGACAGAGAGAGGCATGCACAGAGACAGAGAGAAAGGAGAGACAGTGAGAGACAGAGACAGAGGAGAGGGGGCTGCCTGCATGGAGAGATCTCTGACCCCGCACTGGTCTGGGACCTCGGGCCTGGCCTCCCCGGCTGCCCTGCACACTATGCTGGCACAGCAGGATAATGCGTCAGGCTGGGGGTGGGCTCAGGAGCCCTGGGCCCCATTTTTGCATCCCGGCACTTGGGGGGGGGACAGGGACCCACCTTGTGCCGGGCCGCCTGGTTCCGGGCGGTCAGTCTCAGGGGCGCGCGCCGGCCCATTGTCTGCAGCCGGCCGTCCTGCTCAAACTGGGCGATGTCTGTGAGGGGGTCCCAAGGCCTGAGGCTGCCGGAGGCAAACGAGACCCTTTGTGTCATGTGGCGTCTCGGTCCCCCGAGGGCCCCAGAGGTGGGCGGCCCCCTCCCCTGCTCAGCACTGGCAGAGCCCCTGCCCCTGGTCTTGCCTGAAGCCCCCGGGGTGCCCTGCTCAGGGTCCAGACGCAGCCAGCGTGGCCCTGGGCCCGGGGCTGAGCCTGTACCAGGCCGCTCCCAAGCTGCTGGGGACACGGGCCTGTGGGCAGCTCCCCTCTCGGGGTCTGAGGGTCCCCCCGGCAACCCCCCGCCCCGGCCGAGCCCTCCCAGGCCCGCACACTCACTCCTCGTATTTGTAGCGCCACTCCTGGGAGCTGGGGTCCTGGAGGAAGAGCAGGGGCTTCCAGTCGAGAAGCGCCTCCTGCCGCTCCCGGGCCCGCCTCCTCTGCTCCTCCTCCAGCACGAACTTCTCCTGGGTCGCCTTCACCTGGTCCCCTTTGTTGATCGCACTGGTCACGTGCTGCCAGAGTCTGCGGGGAGCGGTCGCTCAGCCACTGCCCCTCCCCCCGGCCCTACTCTCCTTTCCCACCTGGGCTCATCTCCCAGAACTGGGGGGCCTCGCAGGGCAGCCCCTCCCCCAAGAGCCAGGGTGGGCATCGTGCCCTGGGGCGCTGACAGGGCCTCGGCCCCAGAGGGCTGCCCGCCATGTGGGTGTACGGTTCCTTGGTGGGGGCAACGACCCCCGTGACCATCCCTGGCCGGTCCTGCCTGTGCCCTCTGAGGCTGAGCCCTCAGGTGCTTCTGGGCCAGGAGCCCCCTCACTGCTGCAAGGGCGTGGCCTCGTGAGAGCCAGCAGCCCGTGGCCAGGCGGGGCACCTGGCAGGGACCGACCACCATCTAGCCTAAGTCTGGACGGCTGGGCCTGGGGCCATGCCGAAAGCCAGGGTGTCAGGGTCCTGGGCTAGCCCTGGAGGTCCTGGGCTAGATCTGATGGTCCTGGGCTAGATCTGATGGTCCTGGGCTAGCCCTGGCTCGCTTCTGCTCTTAGGGGGCCACCCCTCCCCCTCCGCCCGGGCCCCACCTCTCTGATTCCAGCTCGGTTTGCTCCTCAAATAGCACGATGTGGCGCTTGAGCCGCTGCCTCCGGATGTCCGCCGTCGGGTTCCAGAAGACGTCGCTGGCGCCGTTCTTTGGGTCGCTGATGTACACCTCCCTGTCCTGCCCGGGAAGACAAGGGGAGCGCTGGGAAACAGGCAGCTCGGCCTTCGAGACCCCCTGAGCCTGGCCGCTCCCCAGCTCAGCTCTGGGCAATGTGACGGCTCCCTGCGGGCCCGGGGCCCCTCCCACCCCCCAACCTAAGAGTCCGTGCGAGGCGGCCTTCCCCGTGTACTCCTAGAGCCCCGATTGTGGGCAGGGAGCCGCTGCCCAAGGGATCCGATGAGAACACAGCCTGGGGTGGGGGGCGTCGTGTCCCCTTCGCCCCCCATGCTCACGCTGCTCCCCGGCCTTCCTCCCTCCCAGTTCTACCCCCTATTTGAGGGCCGGCCAAGGCCCCCGCCACCAGGAAGCCCTCCCTGATCCCAGCCCAGACTGGGGGCTCCCCTTGAGTCTCTGCCTGGCCGGCTCTGCAGCTTGGGGGGTGGGGGTGGGGGTGAGCCCCGGCTGCCCCGCCCATGCCCTGAGCACCTCGGAGTCTTCTGCTCTGCTGGGGGGAGGGGCTCCCTTACCCAGTGTCCATCAAGGCTGGCCAGAACGTCCTCTCCTGATTTAATTTTCCCAGAGATCTGGTTAAGGCCGGAGTTGCCTCCAAAGAAAGGCTGTGGATGAGAGTCAGCTCAGAGCCTGCTTTGGAGAGCCCTGGAGAGCACCTCGCCCCACCCCCACCCCAGGCGACACGCAGGGCAAAGCCCCCCCTCGGGCCTGTACCCCCCTCCCCCCAGTCACATGGGGAGGATGGGGCTGGGCTCTTCTCCAAGGGAGAGAGGCTCTGGAAGGCAGCAGCGCAAGGGAGGCGGGCAGGGACGCTCCATGGGAGCACCGACCTCCCGGGGTGGGGGAAGCCCCTGCGGCAAACGCTCTGAGCCCAAGAACGGTCCATTCAGAACCGGTGCTGGCAGGGCCAGGCCCGCCTGGGATTTCAGGGGCTGCTCTCTCTGTGCCCAAAGCCCTCCCAGCCCCAACATCCCACATTCTCAGTAATTCTCTAATTTCACGTTCTCTGGACATTCCACGTTTTCTGTTCCAATAGCCCTGACATCCCGTGTTCTCTGTTCTAATAGTCCGGACATCCCACGTTCTCTGTTCTAATAGTCCCAACATCCTGTGTTCTTTGTTCCATTAGCCTTCCCAGCCCCGACATCCCACGTTCTCTGTTCTAACAGCCCCGACATCCCACGTTCTCTGTTCCGACAGCCCTCCCTCAGAAATCCTAAGAAAGCTCAGTGGGGATCACGTCGTTTGCCAGGCACCTCTGCAGCTGGCTCCGGAGGTACAAGCACTAAGGGGCTGGCTCTGTTCCCAGGAATGGCCTCAGGGTCCCAGTCTCTGAGCCAGACGGGACCTGGGACCTTCCAGAGCGTTTCTTAAGCGCCCGCCCCCTCATCTCCTCATCTCACAGAGGAGGGGCTAAGCCACACCTGTGAGAGCCTTAGTGCTGCTTGTCCTTAGTTCCCAGAAGCCCATGACGCCAGAGAGGAGCCGCTGTGACATGCCCGGGAGCGGGAGTTAAGGGAGGGAGGCTGCAGGGCCAGGGGGTCAGGGGCCAGACAGAGGCAGGACAGGGCCAGGGCCAGCTGCAGCGGGAGACCGTGCCCTTAAGCTAAGGTCCCTCCCGGGTCGGGCTTTGTCCGGGGCCCAGGCCATTCAGTGATTAGGGCAGGTGAGGAATGAGGCTGATCTCGGCCCCTCTGGCCCGGTCACAAAAACAAGACCTTGGTCTGGGAGCAAAGATCCTCGGGCTCCGGTCCAGACCGCAGCAAGTATGGGGGGAGGGTCCAGATCCCCCCCTGGCTGTGGGGACTCCCAGCATCCTCTGGGGCCCCGGAACCCACCTGCACAGGGTTCTTACCTTGAGCTTAAACTCCAACTCTGCCTGGTAATTGTTCTTCTCACACTCGATAGTCACTTTTCCTCCCAGCTCCATGGTCATGGTGCCATACAAAATTCCTGGACAAAACCACACGGGCTGGTACGGGCGCTTCCTGCTGAGCTTCCTGGTCATTCCTGGCACTCTCTCCCAACCCTCTCTGGGAGGAGGGAGGGCTTCTCCCTCCATACCCTCGCACCCCTTGGGCTCGTGGGCTGGGCTCTCTCCTGCTGTTTACAGCATTTGGGCGCCCTCGTCAAGTGCTTTTGTGAACAAGTTGGGTTATCCCTAGCACCCAGCACACAGCAGGTGCTTAATAAATGCTCCTTGATTAATTGAGAGGATTTCTGGAGGATCGGGTGGAGCTGAAGGGAGCTGTTCCAACATTGCTGGAACCGGACGGAGACGTGCTGATCTCCCCCTGTGGTCACTCCCTCCACAACAGCGAGTGTACAATTTTAGCCAGACCCCGGCTTAGTGATGTCAGCTTGGGGTCCTTGCTCCAGCCAGGCTCAGCCGGACCAGTCTCTGTGCCTTTGCCTCTGCTGGTCCCCCCACCAGCAATGCCCTCCGACCACTTTATCCTGCACAAATCCTGCCCGAGGATCTGGCAGAAGTTGGCCTCCTCCTCCCGCCGGAGGCTTCCTGGTCATCCCAGACCAGGCATTCTCTGAGCACAGGATTCCCGGGGCCAGTGGGGCCCTCGGTGGTCACTTAGTTCTGCCTTCACCTGGATGCCCACCATTGCATGTATCGGGAAACCATCCCTCTCATGCTTGGAGATAGTTAGTGATGGGACCCTCACTCCTCCGCCGGGCTCAGCTCATCACCAGGGCCCGTGGCACCTCTTTCCTGCCTCCCCCACAGGAGCCTGGGGCCAGGCTGGCCATTTGGGCGCTTGTTGGCCCCTTCAGGGTGCCCTCCCCCCTCTCCCCCCACCCCCCGCTGAACTCCCTCTGGGCAATGGATGGAGACTCCCAGCCTGCCCCAGGGCTGACGGGCGGGGAGGGGTATCTTACCTTTACAATGTGCGTAGGGCATCGTTATGATGTAATCTTCCCCTCTACTCAGAAACGTCAAGGTCGCTTTGCCATCGAGTAAGGCTGAGAGGGAGTTTCCTGTAGCCATAAGGAAGGAGGAGGGTCACTGAGGCACAAGGAGGCAGTGTCTGGACCCCCGGACGGCTGGGCCGTCTCCCGGAGGGGCTGTCACCCAGAGAACCCCGGACGGCTGGGCCCCTGACAGCTGGGCTGTCACCCGCACCCTCGGGCAGCTGGGCCGTCACCTGGCCCCCCGGATCCCCAGACGGCCGGATGATCGCCCAGACCACTTCCAGGGCCGCTCCCCTCCTGCCCCCATGAGAAATTGGGGTCTGCTCTTTCTCTAACGCCTCCCTCCCCAGCCTTACCATAGAATTTGGACTTGGCTAGGATGCTTCCAGTGATGCAGAAGCCATCTTTCCTATTGCTTACATGGAAAGCAGACACGGGAGGATGATGGGAAACCTGGAAGGCAGAACGGCAGCTCTGGTGAAAGAGCTTTGACTCGGGGCCACTCCTAGTGGTTCTCCTGCCTCCTCGGTGCTCGGGGCCCCCCTGGTGGGCTCTCCTGGATGTTCAGGGCCACCCTCATGGGCTCTCCTGCCTCCTGGGCACTCGGGGCCCCCCTGTCTGGAGCTCGGACCTTCTGGGCAGGTCTTCCCTGTTGGGCTGAGCTTCTCTGCTTGGCTTCCTTCCTTCTGCCCAGGCCAGGCCTCTGTGAGACTCGAAGAGATTCCGCCCCCCCATCCCAAAGGTCCCCAGAGGCCGGGTCTCCCTGCATTGTTCTTGTCACCGTCCCCCTTAGACTCCATGTGGCCAAAGGACAGAGCTGGGTTCTTTTTGACCTTTGCACCCTGGGTACCAGGCAAAGCATCCAGCCCGTGGGTGTAGCAGTGTGAGCAAGAGGGAGTTGTTTTAGGTTAACTATTCTCCCTGCAGGCCTCCTTCTACAACACAGAAGTGCCCCCGAGGCTCTCCTGGAGGCAGCACGAGAAAGTAGTGCCCCCCAGGCTTTGACTCCCAATCAGGAGGGTCATGTAGGCTGGGCGGGCAGGAAGGCAGTTTCTCCCTGACTCGGTCTACACCCGGGGAGCTCTCTGTCCGTACAGAGTCTGGGGCTCCCAAGCCCCCTGGACACTCCCTCGGCCCGATCGCCGACAGCCCCCTCGGCCACGAGGGCCAGACTGGCAGGGCTGTGAGGAGGGGCCGCCCCCCAAGGAGAAGCGTCTCCCTCTCCGTCCCTGACTTCGAAGCAAACGGAGAAATTCATGGGCTGCGGCCCATGCTCCGAGGCTGGTGAACAGTGAGCGGGGGGTTCTGTCCCCAGGCCGAGGGTCTCTGCTCCCACTCAGCACCGGGGAGCAGGGCTGGAGATGTCCTAGCCCAGGGTGGGAATGGACTCGGGGCCAGCCTCCCTCAGGGAAGCCGTCTCCCGTCCCTTGACTTATGGCCCGGGCTCCGAAGGCACGGGGTCTGATGCGACAGCTTTGTGCCTCGACAGATGCCACGAGGGAGAAGGGAAGGCGCCGCTGGCGCATCACAGCTCCCCTGGGTGGGGAAGCTCTCCTGGAGAAGCCGCCCTTCCTGCAGCGGACTCTGGGGGGAGCCGTGGGGCGCTCCGGGGTCCTGCTCCAGCGCCAAGCGCTTTAGGAGCCGGGGCTTCGGGGCGAGAGAACTTGCCTGTTCAGATATGTAGAAAGTATGGCTGTTGGTCTGGGGGTGATACCAGCAGCAGCGGAAGGTCTCTCCGAGGATGGGATTGTAAGGCTTCTTGATTCCCTGCAAGAGGAGGAGCAAGCTTTGCCTCAGAGGTTGCAACTGGAGCCTTCCCCCAGGGAACTCTGGGCTGTCTCGGGTGGCTGCTCCTAGCTACTCAGTCCCCACTGCCGGCTTCAGGTGCTGGCTGGGAGCCCCTAAGCCAGAAGCCCCTTAGTGACCCACCCACCTCTTTTGGAGGAAGGCAAAGGGTGCTAGGATCCCAGAGCTGAAAGCTGGAGGGGTTAGGGGCTGTGGCCCTCAATTCTTCTCCCTTCTCTGGAGGGGAACAAGGCAAATGACCCACAAGATTTGCTGTTATCACTATATTGGTCTTTGCACTAGCTAGCTAAGGGGTGGAAGTGTCAGGGTCCAAATCAGAGGCTCCCATAGTGAGGAGCTGGGGATGCTCTCAGATCCTCAGGCCTTTATAGGGTGCCCTTGTCTTGGATCCTCAGACCTTTATGAGGTGCTCTTCTCTTGGATCTTCAGGCCCGTAAAGGGATTTAAGGCTTTCTAACTAACGGGTCACCATATCAGGAAAGAGTAAGTCACTTCCTAGGCTGATCCACTCCAAGGGAGACAGCCTGCCTCCGGCACATGGGGTGGACTGTGGCAGCTCTTTCTTGTGATGGAGGCAGTCTAGTTTGGGGGCCAGGGTAAGGGGTGGGCAGCGAGCTTTCAGCTGCACTGTGCCGATCAATCAGATCGCCCCGATCACAGAACTCAGCCGTCCTGTGGTTTTTCTTACCTTCGGTTTCTTGTAGAAGCCAGACAGATACCATCTTACAACTTGCTTCATACGAGTTAAAGGATCTTCTTCCAGAACAGCCCTGGCACAAAGAGGCAACAATTAAGTCCTAAAGAGCAGAGGGTTCCATGGCTTGTTCCATTTTCCAGCCACCTTATGCGGCCAGAACTGGGGTAGCACCTGGCAGGACTGTGGCCACTCCACACAGTCCATCGGCACAATCTGCTCGAGATGGGGCGGGGACCTCCACAAGGCAGGGGGCCACTGACCCATACCGAAAGACCCCTGCCAGCAGATGGAGTCGGAAGACCCCATATCACCATTATCTCCACTCTACTGGGCTTTTATTTACTTTGTCAAGTATTGCCCATTATACTTTCATTTGGTTGGGGAAATTGAGGGATTATTTCTGCAAACTGTGTGTTTAACACCTTTGGTACAGCAGAGAGAATTCTGGGTTTGGATTGAGGACATCCTGGCTTCCGATCCCACCTCAGATACTCGCTAGTTGGGTGACCCTGAGCATGTGCCTCATTTCCTTCCTCTGTAAAGTGAGGGTTGTGACCATGATAGCCCCTATGCCCTTGGGGCGTCTAAATCTGTGGCCCTCTGACCTCTTCATGTGGCAATGTGGACTTTCCTATGACCTTTCCAAAAAGCTGGAAGGAAGGATGATTGTGTCTGGCTGTTGAGGGCAGGCCTGGGAATACATGGGTAAGTGCGTGGGCTCGGAGAGGAAGATTTAGGATGGCAGGAAGAAGCTTCCGACAAGGAGAGCTAGCTGTAAAGTGGGATGCCGGTTAATTGCTCCACTGAAGGAAGTGGGACATTTAGCCTGGAGATGAGAAGATCTGGGGAGGGGGAAACAGTAAAGGGGGAAACTATGGAATAGAGATTAAGCTTCTTCTGTTTGGAGGAGCCAAAGAGACACATTTATAAAGAAGCAAAGGGAGAGATTGAAAAGTTGAAAGGGCTGCCTGGGGAGGCGGGGGGTTCACCCTCCCTGAAAATCTATGGCAGCTGAATGGCCACTTGTGTGAGGGCATGGCTGTTCGGACACATTGCGTTTAGGAGGCATCTGAGGTACCCAGCAGCTTTAAGCTCTAGCCCAGATCCCTGAGGTACTCCAGACCTTCCTCTACAGCTAATGACTACTCTTGGGTCTGGCCATTCAACAAGGTCCTAATCTACTTAATTGTGCTCTCCTCCGCCTTCCATCTCTCCACAATATTGCAGGAGACTCTAATAAACCTTTTGTGGACATCTCGGTGAGCCACATCTCCCATCTCCCCTTGATCTGCCAGCCCAGTCAGCCGGGCCGATCCAGAAAGGTTGGTCTGGAACAACCAGTTTTTGAGATCTTTGTGATCAAGGTTTATTCTTTTGAGATACCCCCTCAAGGACGCTCTGTGATTCTGTCAGTGACCGACTTGGTTCTCTGCAGCCTATACTTTGCAGTGCGTTGCCTTCTCCCTTTGAGACCTGGGACGGCTCCAGGTCCACGTGAGGATGGCCCTTATCAGAGCTGTCCAGCAATGGTCTCGGGAGGCTCATGAGCGGCTGCAAATGGAAGGTCTGCAAGCAGAGGCAGCCTGCTGGGGAGGCCCCCCAGGGCTACACATCCCACAGTCTCTGCGCTGGGCCCTGAGCCAAGACTCCTCTGCCACAGAGAAGGGCTCAGGTCCCCGTGGGTGGGCTAGCTCAGTGAAGGGTTCTGTCACTGCTGGGGTCAGAGCCCCTGGGCCTTAGCACGAGGAGAGTCGATCCCCTGGCTTTGCTCGGCTCTCTCTCTGGCCTTGTGCCTCACTCTCCGGCCCCGTGCCTCACTCTCTGCTCCTGCGCCTCTGCCCCATTTAAAGCCCAAATCTCCATCTGCTCAAGTGAAAGGCCCTGACGCTGAGCTGGAAGGAGCTTGGAACCCCTCTCACTCTCCAGGTGAGCCAATGGGCCCAGAGAGGCCGAGGAACAGCTGGAGTTTGCACAGGAAGGAGGTGGCAGCAGCTCACTTTCACCCCAAGCCCTGTGAACTGCCGGGATTCCCATTTCTGGTCCCTCCCATCCAACCCAACTAATATCCATGGAGCCTGAAGAGATGCAAGGCCCCGGGCCGAGTGCTGTGACACGGGGCGGGGGGATGGCCTTTGGCTCAAGAAGCTCTTTCTCTAATGGGGAATTAGACAAGGAGACCGCTGGCTGTTATTGCCCCTCTGACGGGATCGTCCTCCACAGGGAGACTCAGGGCAGGGGAGCCCTAAGCCTTCGACACCCCGACTGCCAAGCACAGGGCGGCTCAGAGTGCCCCCGTGGATAGCACGCCGGGACTTCCTGGCTCCAAACACAGCTTCGGGTGCGTCCTAGCTGTGTGACCCTGGGCCAGCCACCCAGCTCTGTTTGCCTTGGTTTCCTCATCTGTAAAATGGGTTGGAGAAGGAAATGGCCAGCCCCCCCAGTATCTCTGCCCATAAAACCCTAAATGGGGCCGTGGAGAGTCACCTGTGACTGAAATGACTGAACAATACCAGCACCACCCCTAGCAAAGCGCTCTGCATGCCCTAGGTGATTAATGTCTGCTGGCTAATTACACCGACTCGAACACTCAAAGCTGTGCGCTGTGTCGGGGCTCTTATGTACTGTGTGTCAGGACTGTTGTGTGCCATGTATGTTGCGCATCGAGGCTGTGTGTGCCGTGTGTGTTGTATGTCGGGGCTCTTGTGTGTGCTGTGTGTGTTGTGTGCGCTGTGCGTCGGGGCTCTTATGTGTCGTATGTATGGCACATTGGGGCTGTGTGTGCCGTGTATGCTGTGCGTCGGAGCCCTCATGGGCGCTGTGTGTTGGCTGGGGCCGCGGCCGGGCGGGCACTCACTGAGACAGCAGGTCGGCGTGGTAGTAGTAGTCGGAGAGCTTATTGAGGAAGGAGCGCGGCTCCAGGATGAAGGTGGGCAGCACGACGCGCGACAGGTCCATCCCCGGCCTCAGCTGTTTCAGCAGGATCCAGATGAGGCTCTTGTTCTCTTCAGAGACTGTCTCTGTCTGTGACGATTCTCCTGTCTGAGGGAAGAGAAAACTCAGCCCGAGGCGGGACCCACTGTCTCCTCACCCTGGGGGCGGCCACCTGGCTTCACAAGGAGCTCCCTGCCTCTGTCCGGACTCGGACTTCGCGCCCTTGTCGGGGTAGAGGCCCTGGACTCTGCACCCCTGTCCCGGGTAAAGTCCCCAGACTTGGCTCTCAGAGGCCTAGGACTGAGGTCTCTGTCCATGGTACTACAGACTCCATGCTTGTCGGTGACAGAGGCCCCAGACTCTGTGCCCCTGTTGGTGACAGAGGCCCCAGACTCGTGCCCTTGGGGCCCTGTCCATGGTGCTGAGGACTCCACACCCCTGTCTCCCCAGGGTCCCAGACTCTGCAGAGGCCCCAAACTCGGTGCCTCTGACCCGGTCCAGGACCCAAGAGCTGGGGCTGGGCTGGCCATTCAGGACCATTGATTGACCTAATACATCCCAAGCTCTAAAGCTTCCTGGCCGCACCAGGAGGAGCCTGATTCTTCTGGGGTTGAGATGATGGACGGGACTCACAGTATGGCCACCTTTACAGCCCGCACTTAGTAGGCTGGTTGAATTGATTTGTTTGCCCCTCCCCCCAGCTCTATTACTGACAGAAGTTCATGGGGACTGGGGGCGAGGACTAGTTTAGAGGGGGCAGGGCTGTCGACTCTTAGAAGGCATGGGGGTGGGGCTCCCAGAAGCTGGGGAGTGGGTCAGGAAGGACCTCACATGGAGACGAGGCGAGGGCAGAGCGTGCTCCAGGCAAGGAGCCGGAGGGAGGCAGGGAGGCCAGCATGTAGCTGGGGAGGGGGAACGTGGCAAAGGCCGGACCTGCCCGAGGCAAGGGGAGCTTGGTCTGAGCCCCTCCTGGTGCTGGCAGGAGCCGTGACCAGGGACAAGCCTTCCTGCCTCACTTGGCTCATCCATAAGGTGGGGCCGTCCTGCACAAGGCCCATAAGACCCCACTGCTCCCCTCCGCTCCACGGGGGCGTCTCGCTCCTACCTCCCCAAACTCTTCATAGATCTGCTCGATGTACGTGGTCCCCTTTTTCTCCTGCCCGAGCTCCCCGGGGGTCTCCGACTGGTCACTCTCGCTGTCGTTGGTCTTGCGGCTGTTCTCCCGGGTCTCGTTCTCCGACCCCTCGATGGTGTCTTTCTCTGACCTGTCTGAAAAGGCGTCGTTCTCCAGCTGGTGGTTCTCCAGGGAGGCTTCCGTCAGCCTGGAACACAGGGGGAGGCCCGGTGATGCTGTCTGTTCACTGGGCACCATCCAGAGCAGCTGATGTAAACTGAGGCACCGAGGCAGGCAGGGAAGAAGGGGGCGATAGCCTCTCATCAGAAAGGCCAAGTCTGTCTGGTTCTGGCCCTCCCCTTCCCCCTCTCCCCCCCGGCCTCCCTTCCCTGGCCCGGCCCGTGGCTTACTGAAAGAGATCCTGGTCCGAGATGGTCCCAGCATGCAGCAGCCCGTCCAGGGTCACCGGGGAGGAGTCCGGCTGGCTGGTCAGCTCCCCGTCCTTCCCCGGCTTAGAGGTGCTGAGCCGGAAGAGGCTGGAGCAGCGCAGGGCCAGCTCCAGGGCGTCCAGCCAGCAGCGGCCTGTGGGGACAACGACCGGGTGGCTCGCGTGCGACCGAGCGTGTCCCCAGATCCCGCGCCAGCCGCCTTTGGGCGGGGTCTGACGGCCAGGGCCCACGGGCAGAGGGCTGACTCTCTCAGAGCAGGAGCCACTCCCCAGAGGTCGGCAGGCACAGAGGGCACAGCGGGTCTCAGAGAAAGGGTTTCAGAGTGTTGGCGACTGGCTGGCAGACTGGCAGGGAGGGAGACCCGGCTGGCCCCGAGCCCGGGGCTTCATCATGGCCCGGGGAGAGGGCCGGGCTGGGGAGTCAGCGTGAAAGACAGGGACGCCGAGTCATTGTTGGTGGAGCTGCAGCCGCTGAAGAAAGCCGGGGGATGCTGGGGGCTTGGGATCGTCTTCCCCTCAATAGCATTTTATGTTCCCAAATCTACGCGCAGAGGGGCTTCTCAACATTCATTTGGGAGACTTTGCGTCCCACAATTTTCTCCCTCTCTCCCTGACCCCCCCCCCCCAGCCCCCAAGAGAGCAGGCCGTGGGGCTTAGGTTAAATACATTTAACTCCTTTTAGAGGATAAAGTCATTAAAAACCAGTGAAAACTCTCTCCTGACCCAGAGGCCTCCACCAGGTTCCGACCCGAGGTCAGTGCCGGCCACAACGGTCCCGCTAACTCAAAATACTGCTGGCAGCTCCTTGTGGCGGCGGGAGCTAGTGCTCTCTGGCCGAGTCCCAGCGCATTTATTAGGCCCCTACTACATGCAAGAACTGTGCTAGGCTCTGGCGGTGCAAAAGGAGGCAGTTTCTGGCCTCAAGGAGCATATCTGACTGTGCTTAGGAGAGTGCTCCCTGGGAGGCCTGGGAAGCCTCGTGCGGCCCGAAGCAGAGGGAAGGGGGAGCTCACGTCCGCAAGCGCAAGGAAGTAGAAGTAGAAAGAGCTACACAAAGAACCGTCCCTGGGAAACGAAAGCCCCTCCTCCCTTCTCTGCAGGTCGCAGGTCAGCCTCAGTGGGGGTTGGGGAGACTGTCTGCTAATCACAGGGACGGGGAGACGGGGGGATGCACTGGGGAGGAAAGACTTTCCTGAAGGAAAAACGGGGAGTCCTTTCCGGCCGGGGCCCACCTTCACCTGGTCCACATACTTAACATACGCGTTATTATTATCATCAGTCTGCCATGTGGTGGCGAATGCTCCAAGATGCTTTTTTGGAGACCTGCCTGTTCCTGCCTTTGACCATTAGGGCGTAGTGCCCAGTCCCAAATATTCAGCTCATTGCCCATGAAACTCACAGAGCAGGCCCTTCTCAGGGACATTTGCCTCAACTGTGCTAAGTGGTACAGAATCTGCACACAGTAAGTGATTAATGATTGCTTTTTCATTCATGAACTAAACAAAAATTAAGTGTTTTCCTCATAGGGAGGAAGGAAACAAGCATTTCTTTATATTTCTCTATCAATCTTTTTCTTTCTGTATTTATCTATCTATCTATCTTTTATCAATCTATCTTCCTATTTATTTATCTATCTATCCATCCATCCTTCTTTCTATCAATCAAATCCATCTTTCTATTTATCAATCTATCTTTCTATCTATTGATCCATCTCTCTTTCTGATTGTCAATCTATCTATATCTTTCTATTTATCTATCTGTCTGTCAATTTATATGTCTATCTATCTATCATTTATCAATCTATTTATCTATCTATCTATCCATCCTTCTTTCTGCCTGTCTATCAATCTTTCTTTGTCTATTTATCTGTCTATGTCTATTTATCAATCTATCTTTTTGTCTATTTCTTTGTCTGTCTATCCATCCATTCTTCCTTCTTTTTTTCTATCAATCTAGCTTTCTGCCTATTTATCTGTCTGCTTATGTATCTATCAATCTATCTTATCTTTCTTTGTGTCTATTTATCTATCAATTATTTATCAATCTGTCTTTCTATTTATATATCTATTTATCCATCCTTCTGTCTCTTTCTATCAATCTATCTTTCTTTCTGCTTGTTTATCTGTCTGCTTATCTATGTATCTATCATATCTTTCTGTCTACTTATCTATCAATCTATCTTTCTTTGTATCTATCTATCTATCAATCTATCTAACTTTCTGTCTGTCTATCTTATTGTCTATCATTTATCAATCTATCTATCCTTTCTATCTATTCATCTATCAATCTATCTACTATCCTTCTATCTATTTGTCTGTCTGTCTATCTATCTACCTACCTTTCTATCTATCTGTGTATATTTTCCCCCCAATTACTTATTAAAACAACTTAAAACCTTTTTTTGGTGAAGTTGAGTTCCCAATTCTGTTCCTCCCTCTTCCCTCCCTGAGACGGTAGCAATCAGCAATCATGTGAGACGTTTCCACATTAGTCATTTAAAACAAGCATTTATTAAGCACCTACTGTGTATCAGACACCTTTACACACTGGGGAAAGGAAAAGAGGTAAAAGACCGCAGCCCTGTCCTCAGGGAGCTCACAATCAAATCCGGACAAAGTAAGCTAGGAACAGGAAAAACGGGAAGTCATTCTTGGGGAAGCTTCCTGCAGCGGGGGAGCTTTCCGCTGGGCCTTAGGGAAGCCAGGGGGGCCAGGAGTCAGAGCCAGGGGGAGGGCCCGGCAATGCTTGTTTCGGGGTGGTGGGGGAGGGCAGGGGCTGCAGACGCTTCCTCAGACCACCATGAGAGGGCTCTGAAGGGCAAGGATGGAAGAGGAGTCCTGGAGAGCCACACTCTCAGCCTTGGGGCCGGGGCCCCAAAGGTGGAGACTGGGGCCCCAGGTGGGACTTTGGGGGCTCTGTCTCAGGTATGACAAGGGAGGAAACTGAGGTCCAAAGAAAAGGCCCAAGGCCACCTTGTGAATAAATGCAGAGTCCAGCCAAGAAGCCCGGCCTGGGGCCCCTGGGGCTCCTCGGGCCACCTCTTTTCTGGGGTCCTCCGGCTTCCCTCAGGGAGCTCCTAGCCCAGGGAGTGGGGTCCAGGCTGGCAAATAAGGCCCAAGCTCAAGCTGTTGGGATCCCTGTGACCTGTGGGGGTGTCCTGAAGGACGGCCCCGGGGGTGCCGTGTCCTGAGACACTTCACGTTCTCACATCCTACCGAGAAAATGACTGGGTGGTTCTCGGCTCTGGCCTAGAACCTGTTGTTCTGCAAAGAGAAGCTCTGTAGCCAAGGGCTGAGGGAGTCATCGAGTAGCTCCAGGACCGGCTCCGCTGTGCCCAGCAAGCCCTGGGGCAGAGACTCTGGACACAGGGACCGGACTGAGAAGGCGTCTAATTAGTGCTGGACTACAACATCTGGCTGCAGAGTGGGAGGAGCTGGCCGTGTCCAGCCTGGCTCACAGAAGGCACTTAATAAGTGCGTGTGGTTGTGGGGAAGCAGAGTGAGGCGTGAGCCAGGCGGAGCACGGGCTGGGGGGTGAGAGGGGGCCCCCGGAGAGCAAGCCCCCGGGCCCTTCTGCTCCACCAAGCTGGGGGCTGAGCCGCAGCGGCAGCACCTTAGAACAGACCAGAAGGGAAGCCGGGCGAGGGCAGGGAGGAGGACTTACCGTCGGACTCAGAGGGTGCCCTGAAGATGAGGTAACTGCTGGGGAGCGGCTGGGTGATGGAGCCCACGTTCTCGCCTTTGGGGCCCTGTGGAGCAGACACACAAGCAGGTGATGGAGCCCAAGGGCCCCCCTGCCCCCCCACCCCACTCTGGGCTCCACCCTGGCCCCCTCCCCCCAATTATAGGAACCTCCCCCTGCCCCTCCGGGCTCCTCCCCTCTTGGGGCCCCCCTCAGTGCCCACCTTCATGGCCCAGATGGACTGGTCCAGGGGGTGGAAGAGCTTGAAGCAGAAGCCGTCCTTCTTGGAGGGCCGCTCGATGAGCTCGCACGAGTGCAGCAGGATGGTGCCCACCCACTGGCCCACCTTGGGCGTCTTGTAAACCAGCAGCACGCCCGGCTTCAGGATGCACCAGAGCTTGGTCCAGCCCTTCAGGGTCCCCCGGATCTGAGGCGGGGCAGGGGAGAGCCTCAGGAAGGCCGCGGGGCTCCCTCCCGCTCCTCGGCTGGCCCAGAGCAGCACCCCCATTTCAGGGGCGGCACACCCCACCCCCACTCTCCCCTCCCCCTATGTTCTCCCCCCTCCTCCCTGGGCTGGTTTACTCCCGGAGCAGACAGCGGTCCGTTCTGCTTCGGACAGCAGGCCAGTGGCAGCCAGCCTGGCCCGGGACCAGCCCTGGAAGGTTTGCCCCGGCCTCTTGGGCCGTGACCGGGCCTTTGGGGCCTTGACCCAGCCCTCTCTGACCACCTGGGGCCCAAGGGGGAAGAGGAGCAAGTGGTCTGAGTGTCCCTGGAGCTGGACAGCAGGGATGGGGGGGGCGCCCTTCCTGATTCAGGGGCGCCGGCCGCTCCTCTCCCCAGAGGCCACTATCTTTGGGGTTAGTGACGGACCTAGGCATCCGCCCCATGGGCGCGCACACACACACACACACACACACTCCCAGCTCTCCTGGGAGAGGGGGGGAGGTGCCCTCTGGGGGCGGGGCCATCTTGGTTCTCCAAAATGAGGGCCATGGGCCCCCCCGGGTCTCACCATGACCTTCTGAAAGCCCGTACCTTCAGCCAGTCGGCCATGATGACCACACTGGGGTCCTTGAGGGCGCTGAAGAGCTGCTGGGTGGCCCGCTTCTTCTCCTGGCGGTAATTCCTCTTCTGGACCTGATGGGGGGAGGTGGCTCCGGGTTAGGGGGGAGAGGAAGGGGAGAGGGGGAGGAGAAGAAGAGGAGAAGAAAGAGAGGAGGAGGGGAAGGGGTAGAGAGGAGCCGGGAGAAGGTAGGCGAAGGGCGGGGGCAGCCGGAGGGGAAGTCAGGCTCATCCTCCCCCCCACTTAGGGCTGGTGTTAGAGGAAGGAGCGAGCCCGGAAAGCTCCCAGCCCCCAAGTCTCCCTCACCTTGAGAGTTTCCTTCTTGGTGACTTTGGCTGTTGGGGACAAGGACTCTCGGTCAGACCCATTGCAGAGCCGGTAGTCATTGTTCTGCGCAAAAAGAGGTTCAGACGCGCTCAGACAGCGCTCAGGTGTACTCAGGTGGCGCTCAGACAGTGCTCAGGTGTACTCAGGTGGCGCTCAGACAGTGCTCAGGCCACTCAGACAGCGCTTGAGTGCCCTCAGGAGGAAGCGGCCCCCGAGGGATGGGCAAAGACATCAGGGCCTTGGGGACTGAGCTCACTCCAAGCCTCACCCCTAGCTTCCCCCCCCCCTCGCCCTGGCCCGGCTCTTCAGCCCCTCCTCCTCCTCTGGGAGCTCAGGACTTCTCTGCCCCGGGGACGATGGCGCCACATCAATGTCTCCTCAGGCTGGAGCTGGTCCTCCCCAGAGCAGGAAGCGCCCCCGGCCTGGCCCGAGTCCAGTTGTTCCCGTGTTTTGGTGGGGGAGGGGCCGAGGCCTGGAGCCAGCCCCCTCCCCGTGTCCCCCTCCCCCATCCCCACCGCGGCCCGGCAGGGGCTCACCTGCAGGGTTCTGGTCACGGACACCTGCGTCGGAGGCACTTCATCCTTCAACAGGGGCACCCCATTGGTGCTTTCCATGTCCTTCCCTGCACCAGAGGGAGGGAGCCAGTGACGCCTGGGAGGGGGGCTCCCCGCCAGCCCCTCCCCCAGTGCCCCCCAGGGGGAGCCCCTGCCCAGAGGCAGGCGGGAGTGGGGAAGGTGGGGCTCTTCCCTCCCAGGGCGGGGCTACCCTCTGGCCGCTGCCTCTGGCCTTGGGCCATTCGGTTGCCATCCTGTCACTGCCCATCCTCCAGCATATTCCACTCCCGTATCCCTGTTTGACAGGGCGGTAAACTGAGGCTTCAGGGGGTAAACTGAGGCATGTGAGAGAGCA
This sequence comes from Dasyurus viverrinus, assembly GCA_020854095.1. NCBI lineage: Eukaryota > Metazoa > Chordata > Mammalia > Dasyuromorphia > Dasyuridae > Dasyurus > Dasyurus viverrinus. The sequence continues at coordinate 253,025,197 of CM037002.1, read as the reverse complement.
TGTGTGTGCCCAAGAGCACTGCATGTGTGTGTGTGTGTGTGTGTGAGCACATGCATGTGAGCCGAGTGTGAGTGCACGAGCATGGGGGGAAGCCGCCTCGCTGGGGGTTGGGTGGAAGTCACTGCTCGTTTTGCTGCTCAATCAGCCTCCAGACCTGGGGTGTTTACAGCCTCCACCCCGATCTCCCCGAGGCCACAGGCTTCAGCAGCAGGAGGGGGAGGGTTAAATAAGGAGGCAGAGGGGGATTTTGGGGGCACGGACTGACTGGATACAACCTCAGGGCCAGGCTGGGAGGAGGGGTTTCTAGGTCTGAGTCCTGGAAGGTTGTGGGGCCTGAACCCCAATCCCTGTTTCTTTAAAATGAGGGCTTGGGGGCCTGACCCACTTTTGAGCCACGAGCCTGAGGTCTCCTCATGTCTCTCTCAGAGCCTCAGTTTCCCCCCGCCCTGGGAGAGATGCTCATGGACTGCCACTGGCACAGGAGGCCTGTGGCCCTTCACTGGGGGACTTCTCATGGGAGCTTCCCCTCAGCAGCCTGGGGGGTCAGGAGCGCCCACCTCGGTCCCCCCAACCTTGTTCCCCCCACCTCAGTCCCCCCCACCTCGGCCCCAGGGACGACACCTTCCCAGCAAGGACTGACCTGGACTAAGAGGGTAGATCTCATGGTCTCCACTGAAGAAGAGGTTCCTGGTCAGTTTCCGAGGGTCAATTTTCTGGGGGGTGGAGGAAGGTGGACAGAGGGAAAACCTGCGCCGGAGAAAGTTCTCCTCCTTCATGGCGTGAGCTGTGGGGGTTCTCTGAAAGGAAGCGACAGCAGCGGTTCAGACCGAGGATGGGGAAGCGAGACATTTTGTGCCCGCTGACTCCGAGCCCCCCCCGAAACCCCACCATGGCCCGCCGAGCTCGGGCTCCACGCTGAGAGAGGGCAAGGCCCCGGGCTGCCCGGGAGGCAGGTTCCAGCTTGGGGCCCGCCCAACTCAGCCCCCTCCGCCTCCACGGCCACCCAAAGGTCCAGAAGGTTCGGAGGTGCCTTTGGGGACCACACAAGCTCCTATTTCCTACACGAGCCTCGAGTTACATCCATTGTACTTTTACTGCTCCCCAAGGCGGCACCCAGCCAGCCACGCGATACCCTTCTACATCGTGGATCAGCCGCCCGGCCTCCATGGGGCCTCCAACCTCCCGAGAGCGCCAAACCCACAGGGCCTGAGAAGTCGCTCTGGACTCGACCTAGCTCTGGTCTAACTGGGAGCCATCACCTCCTCTCACCAGGCCTTGGTTTCCCTGTCTGTAAAAGGGGAGGTCTGGATGAGAGTGCTGGGAAAGCCCCTTCTAGCTTAACCTTCTATAACCACGCTTGCCCCTCGTTCCGTGTTTCCCCGAGTGCCCTGATCAATTCCTTCATTTTGTCCTCACAAGAACCCTGTAAAGGAGGCAGAGCCGGCCGGGATTGCTACTCCCACTTTACAGATGAGAAAGATGGGGTCCTCTGGGGGAGGACGGCCCGGTTAAGGCGAGACCAAGAGCTTCAATTTCATGGGAAAAAACAAAATCCTACATGGAGGCTTCCAGAGTCGGCCTTGACTGTCCAGGATGGGTGTAGGGAGCCAGCGGCTCTTGCAACAAAAGGCTCTGGAGCTTTCCGGGGACTGGCCCGGCCAATAAAAGCAGCTCCAGGGCCAAAGAGTGGCCCACAGAAGCAACATGGTGGCTTGGGGAGCTCAGCCTGGGGGCCGAGTGGCCAGGAAGGGCAGTGAGTCTTCCTGTGCCCCGGTCAGGCCCCATCTGGATAACCAAGACCAGATCTCGGTGCCCCTTTGTTCGCTTTTTAGGGAGGACCACCCAGAGGAGATGAGGAGGGGGAAGGGTTGTAAGTCTGCACCAGGAGGCTGCTCCTGTAGGAGGGAGCGCTAAGGGCAGTGTGATGGCTGTGGAAGCTGGCACAGTCCCTGGAGGACTCACGTGCAACAGGATTAGGTGGCGGTCCTACCTAGATCAAGAGGGCAGGGCTAGGTGTGTGCTTGTGTAGACAGAGAGGCAGGTGTGGGCTGATGGGGTGGGCTCAGGGTGGCTCACTGGAGGTTTTCGCTAAGAGGCTGGGGATCCACATGTCAGGTAGATCACATCCTTCCAAAGAGGCTGGGGATCCATATGTCAGGTGGATCACATCCTTGTAAAGGGGCCAGGGATCCATGTGTCAGGTAGATCACATCCTCAGGAAGAGACTGAGGATCCATGTGTCAGGTAGATCACTTCCTCGGGAAGAAGCTGGGGATCCACCGGACAGGTAGATTATATCCTTGCAAAGAGGCTGGGGACCCATGTGTTGGGTAGATTACATCCTCAGGAAGAGACTGGGTAGATCATGTCTTTGGGAAGAGGTTGGGAATCCATGTGTTGGGAAGATCATGTCCTTGGGAAGAGGCTGGGGATCCATGTGTCAGGTAGATCATGTCCTCAGGAAGAGACTGAGGATCCATGTGTTGGGTAGATCACGTCTTTGCAAAGAGGTTGGGGACTCATGTGTCAGGTAGACCATGCTTTGGGAAGAGGCTGGGGATCCATGTGTTGGGTAGATCACGTCTTTGCAAAGAGGCTGGGGACTCATGTGTCAGGTAGACCATGCTTTGGGAAGAGGCTGGGGATCCATGTGTTGGGTAGATCACGTCTTTGCAAAGAGGCTGGGGATTCATGTGTCGGGTAGATCACATCCTCAGGAAGAGACAGGGGATCCATGGGTCCGATAGACCACGTCTTTGCAAAGATGCTGGGGATCCATGGGTTGGGTAGATCACATCCTTGGAAGGAGAGTGAGGATCCATGGGTCCGATAGACTATGCTTTGGGAAGAGGCTGGGTATCCATGGGTTGGGTAGATCACATCCTCAGAAGGAGACTGAGGATCCATGTGTTGCGTAGATCATGTCTTTGCAAAGAGGCTGGGGATCCATGTGTTGGGTAGATCACTTCCTTGGGAAGAAGCTGGGGATCCACATGACAGGTAGATTATATCCTTGCAAAGAGGCTTGGGACCCATGTGTTGGGTAGATTACATCCTCAGGAAGAGACTGGGTAGATCATGTCTTTGGGAAGAGGTTGGGGATCCATGTGTTGGGAAGATCATGTCCTTGGGAAGAGGCTGGGGATCCATGTGTCAGGTAGATCATGTCCTCAGGAAGAGACTGAGGATCCATGTGTTGGGTAGATCACGTCTTTGCAAAGAGGTTGGGGACTCATGTGTTAGGTAGACCATGCTTTGGGAAGAGGCTGGGGATCCATGTGTTGGGTAGATCACATCTTTGCAAAGAGGCTGGGGATTCATGTGTCGGGTAGATCACATCCTCAGGAAGACTGAGGATCCATGTGTCAGGTAGATCACTTCCTCGGGAAGAAGCTGGGGATCCACATGACAGGTAGATTATATCCTTGCAAAGAGGCTTGGGACCCATGTGTTGGGTAGATTACATCCTCAGGAAGAGACTGGGTAGATCATGTCTTTGGGAAGAAGTTGGGGATCCATGTGTTGGGAAGATCATGTCCTTGGGAAGAGGCTGGGGATCCATGTGTCAGGTAGATCACTTCCTCGGGAAGAAGCTGGGGATCCACATGACAGGTAGATTATATCCTTGCAAAGAGGCTTGGGACCCATGTGTTGGGTAGATTACATCCTCAGGAAGAGACTGGGTAGATCATGTCTTTGGGAAGAAGTTGGGGATCCATGGGTCTGATAGACCACGTCTTTGCAAAGAGGCTGGGGATCCATGGGTTGGGTAGATCACATCCTCGAGAAGAGACTGAGGATCCATGTATTGGGTAGATCACGTCTTTGCAAAAAGGCTGGGGATTCATGTGTCCGACAGACCATGCTTTGGGAAGAGACTGGGGATCCATGTGTCGGGTAGATCTTGGAGGCTGTAGAATCAGCCAAACGGAGACCTGCTGAGGACCTAGCTTAAAAGGCCGAAGCCTCTCCCTGGGACTGTCTCTGGGCCTCCTGATCTGGCCTTCAGACCCAGAGGGCCCTGGATGAGAAGTGAGGCTTCCAGCTCTCCCTCTCATTCCAATTCCCTGCACATCCCGGCAGCACCTCCCTGATGTCATGGGCCTCTTCCAGAACAAAGGGTAAACAGCAGATCCCGGGGAGAGGGGGGGGGCGGTTCTTGTTTGGGCATGAGGGGCCCTTTCAGCCCCCTGAGATCTGGAGGCTGGCTCTCCCTATTGCTTGTGTGTTTAATGTGACTGAGGGAGGATGATGGGTCCAGACCCCTGTGTGGGTCGCAGGGCGACCCTGTGGTTGGGGACGGCCAAAGGGGGCTGTGCTTGCCCTTCCGGCTCCTGGCTCTCCACTGAACACCGGGGAGAAGCAGACGGGGAAGGGGGGGGGGTCTGGATTCTCCGGAGCCCCCAGGTTCTGGGAGCCGGCCTGGCTTCCTCCCTCTTTGTGACATTATCCCCTCTACTGCTGAGCAAGCTCCTTTGTGACTCCAGCTCACCTGCTGTCACGCCTCTTCTACCTGGGACTGTGGCCCAGCAGCTACTGGGAAAGGAAGGCGAGGAGAGGGCTCATCTGCAAACGGGGGGTTAGAACGCACGCTCACAGGGGGCCCCGAGGCTGGACGGCGCCCTGGCCTTGAGCTAGGGCCGACACAGCCGCAAGGTCCGGCCCAAGTGGTAGGAAAGGCCAGAACATGAGGCGCAATCAACTGTAAGTCCCCCCCTCCCCCATCCAAGAGCTTTGAGGGGTTTCCCACATGACACCACTTCCTTTCCAGCGCAGAGAACCAAGAGCGGATTCTCATTTTCAAGTCAGGGGAGGGGTCGCGGTCGCTGTGATGACCCCAAGAAGTGACAGTAGAACCTCGCCTGGGGTCAAATGAGGGGCTCAAATGCTGGCTCTCGGACAGTTTAAGGAAGTAACGGGACTGGGCCAAGAGAGTTCCTGAGAATCTAAACGTTGTGGACGGATTCCCTCCCACCAAGGCAGGACTCGGGCCGGAGCCTTCCCTGAAGAAAGCGCCCAAGTAGGGAAGGATGGAAGGGAGATAAAGGTGTGCAAGATGGAAGGGAGAGAGGGAAGGAGGGAAGGAGAAGGGGGGGGGAGGGAGGAGAGGGAGGAAAAGAGGGAGGAGAGAAAAGGAGGGAGAAAGAGAGGGAAGGAGGGAGAAGGGGAGGGAGGGAGAAGGGAGGAAAAGGAGGGAGAAGGGGAGAAGAGGAGGAGAGGGAAGGAGGAAGGAGAGGGAGGGAGAAGAGAAAGAAAGAGGGAGGAAAGGGCACTATGGCAAGAGCTCAGCATACCGGCAGCCTAGTCTGAAAGCAGAAATGACTGAAGTTGGTTAACTTAGGCTCCTCTCTGGTCACAGACAAGGCAGCATTGGTCAGACAGCCTTCTTCAAAGTAGGGGGCTGGGCCCTTTTGGCCCCCTCTGGTTGCCCCTTGATCACATTTCGTCCAGGTCCCATCTCTCTTTCTTCAACTCTGGGCCAATCCAAAGGGAAAAGGGTATCTGAGGTCACAATGGAGAGTCCCAGGACAGGGCTGGCCCCTTGGGGCTTGTGCTTCAGGGAGGCTGAGGCTGAGCCAGAAGGCTGGGTTCCAGTTCTGGCTGAGGCGAGGACCTCCCTGTCTCTGTTAGACCAGGACCCCGGCCTCTGGGGCCCTTCCAGCTCTGCTATTCTGTGGCCCTAGCAGGGGGGAGCTGGGACCTGCTGTACCTGGGGGAGCTGGGACCTGCTGTACCTGGGGGAGCTGGGACCTACTGTACCTGGGGGAGCTGGGACCTACTGTACCTGGGGGAGCTGGGACTTACTGTACCTGGGGGAGCTGGGACCTACTGTACCTGGGGGAGCTGGGACCTACTGTACCTGGGGGAGCTGGGACCTACTATATCTGGGAGAGCTGGGACCTACTGTACCTGGGGGAGCTGGGACCTACTGTACCTGGGGGAGCTGGGACCTACTGTACCTGGGGGAGCTGGGACCTACTATATCTGGGGAGAGCTGGGATCTGCTGTACCTGGGGGAGCTGGGATCTGCTGTACCTGGGGGAGCTGGGACCTACTATATCTGGGAGAGCTGGGACCTACTGTACCTGGGGGAGCTGGGACCTACTGTACCTGGGGGAGCTGGGACCTACTGTACCTGGGGGAGCTGGGACCTACTGTACCTGGGGGAGCTGGGACCTACTGTACCTGGGGGAGCTGGGACCTACTGTACCTGGGGGAGCTGGGACCTGCTGTACCTGGGGGAGCTGGGACCTACTGTACCTGGGGGAGCTGGGACCTACTGTACCTGGGGGAGCTGGGACCTACTGTACCTGGGGGAGCTGGGACCTACTGTACCTGGGACTTGCTGTACCTGGGAGAGCTGGGACCTGCTGTACCTGGGGGAGCTGGTCAGAGCTGACAAGTCACATAAAGAGCCTGGGGCACAGGGGTGTCCTGAGGCTGGGGGCTTAAGGAGGGAGGAGGGTAAAGGCAGTTGACAGGGTAAGAATGAAGTTCAGAGACAGTCAGGGAGGGTAGGAGTGTTCAGGACCAGAAGAGAGAGGAGCCGGGGTGGGGCCAAGGGGAACAGTGAAAGGAAGAAACAAATCTGAGAGGCTGGAGGCAGCCCAGGAAAGGGTGTGTCTGCGGGTGGGGGAGAGTGTGGCTGTGGGCCTGTTTGTGTGTGCTGTGCCCACCTCAGAAGGAGGGGGCTGCCAGGGGGAAACCTCCATGTCTGAAGGTCCCCCATTAGTGCTTCCTCAGCAGCACTTGGAAGACTTTCCCATTGAAGTGCCCCAGTAAAATACAAACACCTCAGGCTGGGGGGCTGGGGAGTGGGGGCCCCTCAGACATCAGACACTCATAAGGTTTTCAGACTCTCTTCTGGGGCTCTCAGTGGATCACCAGGCCCTGAAGGAGCCCTGGGACAGCAGTGGAGATGAACCAGAAAAAAGGGAGTGTGGGGGAGAAGCCACCCAAGATGGACTTTGTCCAAAGCAGAGCTTTGCTGTGGGTTATCCCTGCCTGGTTGTGAGCTCTTGAGAGGTGGGAGCTGAGGAAACTGAGGAAACTGAGGCCCAGAGAAAGGAAGGGGCTCCCTGGCCCGGCTCACGGACCGGGCCCTGCGCATCCCCAGTGCAATGGGAGCTCTTGCTGGTGACCAGACAGGAGCCACAGTCCCTTCTTCCTCAGCCTCCCTTCCCATCGCCGTCGGCACCTCCCAGGCCCATGATGGCTGGGGCCCACGGCCCCAGCGTCGACAGACGCCCCCATGGCTACAGGGGCTGCCTCCCCCCTTCCTTTCCGGCGCTGGGGGGCACAGTCAGGCGGGACCCCATGCGCAAACAGAACCAAGAAGGATCTCCAGTCGGGTTTTAGGAGCTTCGAGGGGGCTCGGCTCAGGGGCTGTGGCCGCTGCCCTTCCCTCAGGGTCAGTGAGGGCCGGACAGAGCAGTGATGTCCGCCTCAATGTCCCACTCACTGAGCGGAAGCCCCAGGCTCTTGGGCCCGCAGGCTGGCCACGGTCGGGCCAGGAAGGTGAGCCCACTCAGCCGCCCATTCCCCTGGGCGGGCCCCGGGCTCCTCCCCGACACCCCGTCGCAGCTCACCAGGCTCGGGTTGCGCCTGCCCCTCGGGCCTGGCGAGAGGAGCCCCCCCCCTCCCCGAAGCCCAGCAGGGACACGTGGAAGAGACCTTGCCTTTCTGGGGGACGCAGAAGTCCGGAGGGCGCTCAGCATGCTCACGTACGCCCTCTGCAGGGGAGGCCGGGGAGGCTGAGGTGACTCCGTCCTCATCGGGGGCGACCCAAGAGGCCCGGTGCGCTCGGAGAGTGTTAACGAACATGAAGAGGGCACCGGGACTTTGGGGACAGCCGCTACCGCCTATGCCCCAGGTCAGGATTGGGCTCCAAGTCCGGGGCTTGCTCGTGGCTCTCCAGCGGGAGCTCAGTCATTCACCAACACTCCTGCGCCCACCCCGGACGTCCAGACATGGGTGTGTTTACTGATATGTGCATGTATCTGCGGCCGGGGCACGGAGTGCTGGTCTGGGAGCCTCGAAGCTCGGGTACCCGAGTTCAAATCCAGCCTCAGACCCTTCCCAGCCGGGTGAGCCTGGGTGCCTCAGTTTCCTCATCTGTAACACAAGCTGGAGAAATGGCCAACCCTATGGTATCTTTGGCAAGAAAGCCCCAAATAAGGTCACGAAGAGCTGGACACAAGGGAGATGACTGAACAATGCTGTATATATTACATATATGCATATGTATGCAGAGGGACAGAGACAGAGACACAGAGAGACAAAGACTGAGACAGAGAGAGACAGACAGAGAGACAAAGACTGAGACAGAGACAGAGAGACAGAAACAGAGACAGAGAGACAGAAACAGAGACACAGAGAGAGAGATGGAAACAGACACAAGAGAGACATACAGAGAGAGAGCAACAGAGAGTGACACAAAGACAGTAAGACTGAAACAGACTGAGAAAGAGACAGGAACACAGAGACAGAGATACAAAGATAGAGACACAGAAATAGAAGAGACAGAGAGAGACAGAGACACAAAGATATATAGAGACAGAGACAGATGGAAACAGAGATACAGAGACAGACACAGAGAGAAAAGAGATACAGAAAGTGACACAAAGATACAGTAAGAGAAACAGAGAGACAGAGACACAAAAATGGTCACAGAGAGACACAAAGATATATAGAGACAGAAATATACACAGACATGCAAAGATATATAGACAGAAACAGACAGTAAGAGATATATAGAGACAGAAGTAAAGACAGAGAGATGGAAACAAAGACAGATACAGAAAGAGCTACAGTGACACAAATACAGTAAGATAGAAACAGAAACTGAGAGAGACAGAGAGACAGAGACACAGAAACAGAGACAGAGACAGAGAAAGACAGACAGACACAGAGACAAGAGAGGGAGAGGAACAGAAGATGCGGACACAATGACGCTCTTTAAGCCTGACTTGAGCTGCCCACCTCAGCGTGGGCTCTGTTGCCCTATGCCGTTCACCAAGTCCTCCCCTGCTCTCAGACAAGCTGCTGCCCCCTCTGCTGGGCCACGCTCCTTTCCAGTCCCAGCCTCTCAGGGACTGACTGGGCTCAGGGGCTCAGAGAGCTCTGGCCGGACGCCAGGGGCAGAGGGTTGGGAGGGGGCACGAGGGGCGGGACTGACCACCAGGGAGGAAGGGGGGGGTTTCCTGCGCTGGGTGCCCTGGGGAGCGGCAGACGTGCTCCAGCTGTTTCCTGGGAAAGCCTCCCCGGGTGGGCCCGATTGCCTCTTTGTTCCTCCCTTCTGCGGGTCCTGGAATATCCTGGTCCCTTCTCCCCGTGTCAGTCCCAGTGTCCACGTGGCGCTCCCAGCCGGGGGCCTGGGTCCCCCTGGGGCTCCGGGTGGTGCCAGAGCCACGTCCTGCCCGACCGGCCAGAGCTCACTGACCCACCGGCCCCAGGAGCCGCCTCACCGAGTCCCCAGCCCAAGCAAGAGGGCCAGACCAAGACACCGATTGAGTCTCAGGACTACTAGCGCACAGTAGGCAGCTGGGTTAAGGGCTCCTCGCACAGGCACTAGGACTATTGACTCAGGCCCGCGCTCTGGGGGGGGCTCCCTGATGACCCCTTATCCGCTCTGCCTCATGCTGACCTGTGGTCCGCCGCTTCCCCACCCCCAGATAAGCCACCTTGGTTCCAAAAGCCGATTTCTGTGAAGCCGGCTCAGACCTGCCGTTTCTGGGGATCAGAGCCCCTCTTCTGCTCCTCGGCCCGGGGAGGGGGGGGCAGCCTGAACCCTGACCCTTGGCCCTCCGGGCAGCTCTCCCCTAGCTCCCTGCATGGCATGAGAATGATGCCTTTGCCCGAGTATTTGTTTTGAAAAGCGCAACAATCCAAGGACAAGGACTTGAATCTCGGGCGGCTTTTTCCGGGGAGGCGCGAGCCCTTTCGGACTCTGGGAAGCTCTTCGTCCTTTGCTTTCCGTGGGCAGAGCTTTGGCCCAAAGTGCCGGCCTTCCCTCCGGGCAGGCCGGGGCAATGGGTCCCGGGCAGTCAAACGGCAGATCAGCCTGCGAGCTGAGGTTCGAGGGGACTCGTGCAGGAGGGCGAGGCCAAGCCCAGGGAGCTGGGAGGTGGGAGCGCTGATGTCCCCTCACCCAAGTGCATGGAGGGGGGAACATATTTGCATTTCTAGATTTAATTAAGAGCCGCCCGTGGGCAGGTCTCTGCCAGGGCCCCTTGGGCTGCGGCCACAGCGGCTCCCGTGTCTCCTCTCCTCTCCTTCCCCACCTGGGGCCTTTCCCTCCCCAGCTCTCCTGGCCTCCACCTCCAAAGGTGCCTCTCCCCTCCCCCATGCAAGAGCTGCCTCCTCAGCTTCCCCGCCCTCTCCACTATGTCCGCTAGAGAGAAGCCCTTCGTTTCTCGGCTGATACCTGGGGGGGGGGGGGGGGCCTCCCATGTGCCAGACACAGTGCTAAGAGCTATGGATACAGAGGGGAAAAGGGCACTTCCTGCCCATGAGGAGCTCCCAGTGAAATGAGAAGTGCAGCGTCGCCCTCCCTCCCGGACCCTAGCACAGCATTACCCTCCCTCCCGGAACCTAGCACAGCATTACCCTCCCTCACGGAACCTAGCACAGCATTACCCTCCCTCCCGGACCCTAGCACAGCATCATCCTCCCTCCCGGACCCTAGCACAGCATCATCCTCCCTCACGGACCCTGCTCAGCTTGAGCCACCTGGACCTCTGAGCTCGGCAAAGTGCTTCCTGACAACCAACACACATGTATTAAGTAGCTACTATGTGCCGCAGGGCGCCGTGCTAAGAGCTGGGGACACAGAGAGAGAAAAGGGCAGCCCCTGCCCCCGGGAGCTTCCCAGAGGGAGGCGGACAAGAGTGGGGTGGGATGGCCCTGAGCAGGGGAGGCGGCTGGAAGGGAGCGGCTCCCCCTGGAGGTGGGAGAAGGCAGAGGGAGGCCCGTGACCTCCCTGGACATAAACGCCTCCGTAAATGCTGCGGGCAGGGTTGTCCCCATTTTACAGATGAGGGAGCCATTAGCCGGGTCCCCCAGCTGGCACGCGCCTGAAGTGCCCGCTCCCCAGGGGGCGTTTGGCGTTGTGCCCATCTTACTGACGTCCGCGCCCCAGTCCCTGCCCTTCCTGGGCACGCTCTGGGTGACGCGCAGCCCTGGCTCATGCCCTCGGGCAGCTCATGCCCTCCTGGGCCCCTGGCTCCCGCTTCTAAGGCTGGGACCCGTGCTGAGGATGAGGAGGGACGGGCGGCTGCCCCACAAGCCCATTATAGAGCCAGGAAGACCGAGGAGGGCGGAAGAGGGCGGAAGTGGGCGGCGGAAGTGGGCGGCGCAAGGGGCCAGGCGCCAGTGTATGTCCATGGGGGAGTCCCGCCCTCCCCCCACGCGCCCAACAAAGCGGATGAGAGAAGGGCGGGGCGGACGCGCTGCTTGGGTGGGCGACGGACAGGAGGGGGGACGTCGGGGGGGGGGGGGGGCGCCGCCTCAGCCCAGAAACGCAGTCCCGGCTGTAGGAAAGCGCTCCCCGGGGACTCCGCCAGCCCCTGGGGGGGGCGGAGGCAGGAAGTCCTGCAACGTCCGGAAGGACCACAAGGGGGCGTCCCGCACACGGTGACGAGCAGACCCGGCTGAAGCACCGCCCCCTTGTCAACCTGCTGGGGGCCCGACCCCAGAGCCCGGGCCGGGAGCGGCTCCGGGGTCCCGGGGCCGGCGCTCTGAGCTCCCAAAGCTGGCTCCCCCCCTCTGGGGAGCCCCGGGCGGGAGCTCTGAGGGAGCGGGGGGGCCGGACTGCCCCCCATGGGCGGGAGCTCTGGGGACACTGGGGGAGCCCCCGACGGCACGAGGACCAGGAGCCCCGGGGCTCTCTCCTCCCCCGGCGTCAGCTCTTGCCCTTTGCCGCCTTTTACGTGACCCCGCAGGCAGGCGGACAGTTTGCTGACACCTCCCCTCCCCCCCGCCCCCCCCCCCGCGGTCACGGGGCCGCGCGCCCACGGGCAGAAGTTGCCACCCCCTCGCGGCTGACGCGGCCGCATTTCCCAGGACGCCGGGGCTCCCTGCAGGAGGGCGGGGGCAGGAACGCAGGCGAGGGCGGCTGGGGCCGGAGCTGGGCAGGCGGCGGGGGGCGGAGCCCTGTGGGAGGGGCCTGGGCGGGCTCTGGGAGGGGCGTCTCCCTCCCTGGCTCTGGCGGAACCGCACGTAGGCCTGGCTGTGGGGCCGGAGCCCCCAGGATGTGGCCGGGAAGCGGCTGCCGGAGGGAAGGCACAGACCCAGAAGGAAGGGCCTGCGCCGCGGCCGCCCCCCCCCACGCTGCTGCCGCCCTCCCCTCCGGCCCCGCCCTCCCGGCATCACCTCCTCCCGTCCCTCTCTGGGTCTTCCCCCTCCCCCCCTCGCCCCCGAGGAAGGGCCGACCGCAGATCACCCACTCCCGGGCACGGGGGGGACAAAGGCGGCCGCGGTCCCCCAGGCCCAGGCGCCCGCCCCTCCTCCTCCCCCATGCCGCCCAGAGCACTTCTAGCCAGGGAGGAGCCACCGGATGCCCGGAAGCGCCGGGGCCGCGGCCACCCTTGGGCCCGGAGACGGAGCTGCCCTTCCCTGGGGCAGGGGCCCTGGCGGGGAGCGCCTCCCGCCCCGCGGGGCCCCTGGGCCCCCCTCCCAGCCTTCTCCGCGGCCCCCACGGAACAGGAGTGCGGAAAGCGGGAAATGCCCCGGAGCGCAAGGAGGGCAGGGACAGGAGACCAGGCTGGACCCGCAGGCGGGGGCCGGCACTGGGCGGGGGTTTCAGGCCCGGGCCGCTTCCTGAGGACAGTTAGGGGGCCTTCAGGGGGGCGGGGTCCTGGGCTCCCCCCTCTCCCAGGCCCGCAGCAGAGGCCGGAGCAGGGGAAGGATTGAGCCACACACCCTGATGCAGCCTGGGAAGCTTCTCCCTCCAGCTCTGACGGAAAACGCCCCTTCTGGGCGGTGCCAGCCGCCCATGGGGACAGGAGACCAAGGGGGCGGGACCAGCCTCATGGGGACCGGAGACCAAGGGGGCGGGACCAGCCTCATGGGGACCCGAGACCAAGGGGGCGGGACCAGCCTCATGGGGACCCGAGACCAAGGGGGCGGGACCAGCCTCTGCCCCGTAATAACTGAGGCGCAGGAGGGGACCCCAGAGACCCGACCGCCGACCCCTCCTCCTTTGGGGAGGGAGGCTGGGGACCCGGAGTGGGGGGGAAGCCGGCCCTGCCCTTCGAGGCCTGGGGCTGCAGTCCAGGGGTCGGCCTGCCCCCTGGCCCGGCCCAGAGACCCCAGGGAGGGCATCTTGCCCCTGCCCACGAGCCGGCCGGTGATCAGGTGCCGCACGTCACGGGGTGCTCCAGGTGCAGCTCCAGAGAACCCGCCGGCCCCTCCAGGCCCCTCCCTGCCCCTCGGGGGCCTCGGTCTGCGCACCCCCGTCCTCACCCAGGGCATCCAGGGCCTTTTCCCCTTTATCATTGTTTAGAAATCAGATCCTCTGGAAACAGTGCCGGGAGAAGCGAGCGCGGCTCTGGGCTTAGCTCCAAGTCCAGGCCTCCCCCCACCGCCGGCCCCGTCAGCAGGGGGCCACACTCCAAGGCCAGCCCCCCCCCAACCTCCCCTTGGTCAGGGCCCACACTCCAAGGCCGCCCTCCCCCCTTCTCGCTCCTCTCTGGGCCTCTGCCCGGCTCAGCAGCCACTTCTGGAACACCCCCTTCCTTGACACCATGGATGAAGCTCTTGGGGGAGCTAGTTCTCTGCCAAGCCCCTGACACTTGGAGGGAAACAGCCAAAAACACCCCCCTGCGGTGCCCCGAGACCCTCTCCTCAGCGTCTGGAG